>CM035433.1:98081257-98458757 GCA_020310875.1 Ceratopteris richardii | reverse complement strand
CTTAAAAGAAATAGGGGCAATTATACTCAGAAAACAAAGTAGGCCTGATTAATTATAAAATGGGAAATCTAACGTTGCGTTTTTGACAGCAAGGGTCTCGTAAGTCCAAGGTCTCCAGTTGGAGGGACCCAGGCCATACTAGAGGTCCGAGGATCATAATATTGAGCACATACTGGTCACATGTATCTCTGATAGCCTTAGAGAGGATTCGGGGCCTTCAAGGAACAAGGCCTATGAATGGATAGGTCCGAACATGGGCATCATTGGTTCTCCTCTACCTTCTTCAAATTCAAAGTCCAAACCAAGGACAAGAATCGTGGATTGGGTTCTCATGTTGCATGAGATGGAGAGAGAAAGGCATGGACAAAGCTGATGGAGATCTGAGAAAGAAAATTGACTGCCCACCATTATACTTGCCTGCATTCTCAAGGGCATAGCTTCCTACTCTGAAAACAAATTGATAAGCTCCAATTTGTGTAAGATTTTTCTCTTCAAAAGCTAGGCAGTGATGTGGCTGAAAGATACAAACACCGGTCCATTTTAATGCTGTGGGAAGCCCCATCAAATCAAGCCCGAAAGGGACCAGGATTCAAGCTGCATCCTCAGAGCTCAAGATAGAAAAAAAGCAGAAACTTTAAGCAGAGGGGTTGTACCCATTACCTAGAGCAAACAGGAAGGATGATAGTATCATCTTCACACCAAACAAACCATGAAGAAAAAGGAACAAGAGGTAAGAGCTAGTCTCCCTTCATCATCCATTTCTTTTATCTTTTATAAACTGTCTCTTAGAAGAAGAAATGCATAGCAATTATTTTCTCTTGCCTTTGCAAGATGTTCTTTATTTCCTTTTGTGAAGATCTTGCATATCATTATTGGGACCAACAGCAAGATTTCTGAAATTAATAATGAGTTTTTGAATCACTTGCATGGCAGGAAAAGAAAAGACAGATGAGTTCATCAGCAGTAAATAGGAGAAGAAGAGGGGGATAAAACACCATTAGAGTGAGAAAACTTGAATGTAAAGCATGCAATTGATCATCGCACTCTCCAAAGACATATATGTCTGTAGATGACAGGTTTATACGTCTCTGAGAAAACTTGAATGTGAAGCATGCAATTGATTGTTGCACTCTCCAAAGGCATATATGTCTGTAGATCACTTGCATGGCAGGAAAAGAAAAGACAGACGAGTTCATGAGCAGTAAATAGGAGAGGAAGAACGGGATCACACACCATTAGAGTGAGAAAACTTGAATGTGAAGCATGCAATTGATTATTGCACTCTCCAAAGGAATATATGTCTGTAGAGTGAGAAAACTGGGAAGAGGGGGATCAAACACCATTAGAGTAAGAAAACTTGAATGTGAAGAATGCAATTGATTACTGCACTCTCCAAAGGCATATGTCTGTAGATGACGTCTGTCTGTAGGCATCCAATTGATTATTGCACTCTCCAAAGGCATATATGTCTGTAGATGACAGATGTCTTGTGAAAATTCCATGGAGGATACTCAAAGACCTAATCCCTATACATATGACTCACTTTCACAAGAAGGATGCTTCTTTTAGCTTTCATAACATTCTTTGACCAAGTTTATTGGGCCTTATATTGACTTCCATTTGAGCCCTATAGCACTTATGGAGGCCATTAGGGACTTCAAATTTCAAAATGGCTTTGAAATAGAGAGTTGTGAAAGTCATCAGCTCTTTGAAAAAGTGGACATACATTAACATTTTTGTCAATAACTCCAGAATCATTTAGTTGATTCAACTAAAATTGAGAGGCTGAAGGTGTATGCTATCATTTGAGTCGAAAAAAAAATCAAGAAATAGATCTCACTGAGGGATCAAACAGCCTTACAAGTGCACTTGAAAAGATGACATGGCATGTGAAAAGCTAGCAACCTTTATGAAGAAAAGTGATCTTACATGTAACACTATTGAAACAATTACTATGATTCTTTTGCATTTATACTATAGTTGCGATGCCATCTGCATTTAGGCTTTATTATTAACCTCTACAAGTAATAAACTTCCCCTCCTCTTACTCCAAAGTCTCCATGGCTCTTCTTTGCAAATCCACTTGTCAACACAAAGGAGGTTTCCATAAATTGCTTCCACATGGTACCACTTGGCATTAGCAAGATAAGCTCACATGAAATCCTTCCTAAAATATCTCTCACCAAGATCCTCAATGCTCTAATTCCAAATGTCAACAAGGAACTTCAAATGACACTCTCCTCCCATCCTATTTATTGCCCCTTGCCCTCAAAATAGATAGTTTTTAGAGTGCTCTAGTTTAGAGATGTTGCCATCATACACACTCACTCTACTACCTATCAAACGACCTTAGGATTGCACCCGAGCTAAGGACCTTGGCCTTCTTGCCCTTGCTCAATACACAAACTAATGGCACCCTCCGCCCAAGTCTAACAATAAATGGTAGGTGTGGAGTAGATACAAGAATCCTTTGGCCTCTTACACATGGTATCATGGGACAAAGAACAAAAATGGGAATGGGAACAAGTCAAAAGTGGACTTGGGCCAATACGGTATCATGGCCAATGAAAAAGACCCTTTTTTTTTTTTGGGGGGGGGGGCGGGGGGGGGGGGGGGGGGGGGGGGGGGGGGGGGGGGGGGGGGGGGGGGGGGGGGGGGGGGGGGGGGGGCCAAAGAGAATAATGTAAGCTTGAAAATGCAGCAAAACGAGAAAACACACATATTCATATTGATATTGAAGGCTGAAGCTAATACTCTGCAATGTGCATGTGCATTGTGCCATGTGGAGCATTGATAGGTCATAAACATTCAACAAAGTTACAAATTCAGCACACCCACACTTTTGAACTCCCTTTGGATCCATACACATAGCACAAGGCAATCGACTTCATCCAACCAAAAGTGTAGATGCCTCAAAAGCATTGATGCTTGACTCATTTTCCTTAATGTGTTCTGGATGATGAAGCTGTAGACCCATTCATGACTTCACGTGCAGAAATGGAAGAGTTTTCAGATGAAAATGCCAAGGATAATATAGAGCGGGGTTGAACAAGAAGAAGAATAGTACAAGAAAATTGAAAGAAAGGTGACATAGAGAGATGTTGGAGATGAAGATGAAGAATAAGGAGAAGAGTACAGCTTGGAAAGTTTGTGCAAACCAAATCTTCAGTACATTGCTTATATTAGAATCTAGATTACATATCAACCAAGTTATTCTTTTCTTTTAACTAAAAAAACGAAATAGGCTTAAAAACTATAAAGAAACTCGTCCATGTTTCTTTAATCAATCAAACATGCAAGCAATGAACTAGAGCTATGTTCAGGCAGGCAAATATAAACATCATGAAAATGAAAAATGAGGTACAAACAAGAGAGAGAATTAGATAACGAATAATGGTCATTTCCAAAAAAGGAACAACAAGATCTATAGAAAAAAATTAATTAATTAATTAAGTAAATTGGAAAAAGAGTAAGATCAATCTGTTCAGAAAATAAAAGAACAAAAACTAATAAGACCCTATATCCTCTCTGCAAAATATGAAGAGATTAAAACTACCCAATGAGAATGTGGCAAACAACTTTAATTTTCCCAAGATGATCAGCTAATATAATGATCAAGCTGTTCACCAATCAGGATGCTAGGCAAAGCTGCACCTGCCCATCAGCAACCCATGCAGTCATTCATCCTCTTGGTGTGCTTTGATTCAAGGCCAAATTTTTTGAAATTCATGCTTGATGTGTTTCTCAAACCTCAAAAATTATAATGCCCAGCACCTCTTGCTTGGACAAAAAATACAAGGCCAATTTTTTTGAAATCAATGCTTGATGTGTTTCTCCAACCTCAAACATTGTCATGCCCAGCACCTTTTTCCTACGAAATAGTAAGATAAACATCAAACTTCAGATGTTATGACTTCTTTTGTTTTGTTATCAAGTATGGTCCAACTGCCTGATATATATATATACCTTCATAAGTTCAGAGTTATCAAAGCACAATGAGGCTGAGTACTTCCATAATGCTCTTGTCATTCACAAACCTTCAGCTTAGAAGATTCAATGGCAAACAAGAAGACAAGGTAAGCCTTCTATCAGCCTTAGTAGGTGCCTCTCTACTTCATCTAGCTTAGGGCCAAGTCCAAATTGGCGTGGAATCTTTACCAACCTGGTGACTCCACCTCAAATACAAGAATGCAAGTATACTATAGGATAGACAATAAACCAATAAATATAAACCAGTGATCAGAAACATATGAATGTGGAAGAGGATCTTTGCACGTGCACATGTATGAAAGATATGCCAAACTCATTTTAACATCAAACATGTAGAAATAAGGCTAAGCAAGATAGTAGTTAACTAGTGACAATGTAATAACCAAAAAAGAAATGACTCCTGGAAATGCTTCAAATTAACATCATAAAATTAAAATTATGCTTTTTCTTTAAATAAGCAGTATTAACACATAGAACCATCTTTTCACAGATCCATATTTTGTTTCCCTCCCCCCCCCCCCCCCCCCCCCCCCCCCCCCCCCCCCCCCCCGCCTCGATCAATATTATTCACAATTCATGCTGTCAGATGTATGACCTTGTCGTGTTTCATATTTTCTCCCCAACCATGAACACATTCAACCTTTTGGAGAAAAATTCAAGCAATAAACAAGTGATAAACTGCCCTACAAAGAAAACATACATTGCCTGGTTATAACCTGGGGCAAACTTGCTTGATGTAGCTGGCAACTGTTGAGTTGACCTGATCTTACAAGTATATGAGCACCCAGCGCTCCATTAGCAGAACCCTGTGTCTGGAATGACCCTTAAAGGCCTTCAGTTTCTGATACGCCCTTGTGTTCCTGGAATAGCCATTTTTTCACAGATCCATATTTTGACCCCCCCGCTTCATATTAACACATAGAACCATTTTAACACGGATCCATATTTTGTCCCCCCACTTCAGTGTTGTTCACAACTCATGCTATCAGATACATGGCCTTGTAGCATTTCATATTTTCTCTCTAACCATGAACACATTCAAACTTTTGGAGAGAAATTCAAGCAATAAACAAATGATAAACTGCCCTTCAAAGAAAAGATAGTTGCCTGGTCATAGCTTGGGGCAAACTTGCTTGATGTGGCTGAGAATTGTTGACTTGACCTGATCTTATAAGTGTAAGAGCACCCAGCACTCCATTAGCAGAACCCTGTGTCTGGAATGGCCCCAACGAGCCTTCAATATCTGATAAGCCCTTGTGTTCCTGGAATAACCACGAATACAACATATAAAATTGGTTTGGATGCTCCATTAAGATGGATAGACGTACTGCTCTACATTCATGGCAAGCGCGTGTAAGAAAATGTGACATAAACCTATTCATCAAGCAATTGGTATTTAAAAGCAATTGGCATGATATAAGGTTGATTTTACAGAAGTAGACGCACCTCTAAGGGGCTGCTCACTTGCGAACCAAGAGTAGCCATGTGCCCTCTGCCTGCCTGGAAATCTGCTTCAATCCATGGTGACATGCAAAAATTAAAATGATGATTGTATAATCAGGTCAAACACATTAACAGGTACACGCAGTATCAACCGAAGCTGACCAATAAGGAAAACTAATATGTTATCATGTCAAATTGGATCGAGAAAGAAGGTGAAAGGGTAGCTTTTTGGACCGAGTGGCATAGCAAAAGTGATCATTAAAAATCGAATATCTTATTTTATCCTCAGTATCAAAACGTACCATCGTGTTCAACTTCTAAAGCATTGAAAATATACCACAGACCCTAGCTGATGGAGAAAACCGTCATGCTATCTAAGATTGATCAAACCATAACTAGCAATATTATTTCCATTTTCTAGAAAACAAACAAAAATTTGTAAACTACACCGTAATCAGCAATCACTACTATACAATAGAAACAGGCATGGAATTCACGTAGCAGACATGTCACTTGATTGACTCGATGGGTTCCCATATTTCATACATTGAGAGATGAGAGGAATGTGCCTGATGATTCAGGTATGACGAATATTCCATGAATTCAATGAATACCTGCATTTTCAGGGCCTCTACTAGTATTTTGAGGAGGATTGTTATCACATCTTTCATGAGCCTTGGTGTTACCGCTGCTGTTTCCGCTAGCACTGAGATTTCTTTCTGCACTCGAACAGATCTGATCGAAGATATGCTTCAAAGCAAGCGCAGAACTCTCTCGGGTGCGCAGAGAAAGAGCCACAGCTGGCGGAGATTTGAAGGACTGATTAATAGACAGGAACTCCTTGTTTACGAGCTCCCGTCGGCTATTGCTGTCTGTCGAGAAAAAATCAACCATTTGCTGGCTCTCCCTCGCTGCCATAGTTGTGCGAAATTCGATGCACCCCCTGCAAATGGAAAGAGCAAAATTGAGTATGGACGGAAACACGGTTTCAATGACTTCCACAGATCAAAGCAGACAGACTGTTTCTGCTTACGAGTTTTCATCTAAAGTAATTCATGTGTTGATTTTCGGAGCACACCAAACATGAGGAATAAGACTCCATCTCAGATAATGTGTGCTGTGGGTCGAGGGAATGAAGCATGGACATGACCATTAGGGCTTGTCCTAGGAAGGATAAAAGCAAGAAAACACACAGATGCTCGATGTGATTGGTGTACTCTTCGGCCTCGGCACGATTCTACTGTTCTGTGCGTGAGGAAGCGTGCAGATTTCAATCGAGCACCGAACTGTGAAGTACTAGTAGCACTGTACTACGATGCGGAGAACAGGGCGAAGGGAGATTGGAATGAAACAAAAGAGAAGAAGAAGCATCGGGGAAAGCGCAAGGACTGCATAAAACAATCAATAAAAAATTTCAACTACAAATAGCACGTGATGTAAATCGTTGAGATGGAATTCAAAGAGCTCATCATTTTAAATCACAAGAATTCGCTCTGCCTCGAGTGTCGAATGATGCTCCAATCAATAACGTGGACCATCCTCGAGAGGCAAAAGGCTCGAACACCGAGCATGAGAGTCGAGAGTCGAGACCAAATAAAGTCCCTTAGCGTGGTGTCACATGAGTGGCCGCACTTCTTTTAGATATGATAGATGCAATAAAGTAGGTTCAGACATGACGGCACAAGTTTGCTGAGTTACCTTGCTAACTCAGACATGACGGCACAAGTTTGTTGAGTTACCTTGCGGTTATGGAACAAGGGGTTCAAACAGTGGAAACAACTCTGGAAACAAGAGACCAACCAGTGGATTAGGTTCGAAGAATTGGATCCGAGACTTAGAGTTTCCTTTGAGGAATGGACTCTTCTTCAAAGCAGGTGTTTAGCTTGGGACCGCTCAACTACCCGACTTCTTTGCGGTCAAGATCTTCGTTGCTTGGAGGGCCTCAAATGGAGCAATGGTAAGAAGCTTTTCGGAATCCCCAACTTCAAAGAGGATTTAGATGTTCACCACACCCTTAACAAGAGATGGTGCCTTTCTTGGACCAAACTTCGGTGGGAGCTAAAATTCATGTCTATTTGGCACCCCCTAATTGAGGTCAAAAAGTCCGTTCTCATGTGGCAGATCTTGCATAAAGGTATCTGGACCAATGCAAGGGCTAACAAAATCTGTGGTGTGCCGCCATGGTGCAAGCGTTGCCATCGGTGCATCGAAGATTTAGCTCACCTGTTCTTCGACTGCCCCAAGTCTCGTGTTATCTGGCATCACGTGACCCGTGTTTTGAGACTCACGAACCAAATCAACTGGCAACAAGTGATGTTGGGTGAGGCGATCGGCTGCTCATCGAGGCTGTGGAATGCCATCAGAGGTGAGACTCTCTGGAAGATTTGGAGGGAGCGATGTGCTCTCAATTTTGGCCAAACTCCTAAGGAATGGTCGATCGAGAATCCTTGTTTCTCCTAGGTAAAAGAATCTCCCGAGTCAAGAGATCACCACCGTTTAGACATCACTATATTTATCTCCTCGAAAACAACAAGTTGAAACCCAAATGGGTCCCACATGAGGGTGATGATAATTTTATCCGCCTCATCTATAATGCCCTGTAACTTGCCATACTCCTCCCCTGCATTGTGGGATTTGGGGGGTCCCATGGGCACTAGTCCCATTCACTTGTAACTTCTTTTCTTTATTTTAATTAAAGTCCGGGAGATTAGGCTAAGGCCGAACTTCCTTTATTTAAAAAAAAAGTTTGTTGAGTTACATCAGTGCCCCTAGGTTCAGTTCACACAGAGCGGCGGTAGACTCTCGATTTCAAAACTTTCAAGTTATTTTATTGGTTGAACAACTTAAAGGATTAATCAAAAGCTTGACAGAGCAGCACATATTTGTTCTAAGGGTGGGAGGCTGGCTCAAACAATGGTAAGCCCAGAATTTTTTTCTTTTTTGAAAGCAAATCATATTGTGCCATATGGAAGCGCTCATATTACCGCCGGGTTCTGTGAACCCACTGTAAAGTATTCTCATTTGCCGTATCCTATTCATATTGAGAGTCATGGACACACGTGTTATCACATGGACACACATGTCTTCATAGCACTTGATGGAACACTCTTCGACTAGGAATGGTGGATTTCAAGACTATAAACTTTTTCATTTTTTAACCATATCTATATATTTTATTATTATTTATTGAAAATGCATAGGTTTTAATGTATATTCTATCCTTGTCTTCTCTATTATTATTCATCAAAAATGCATATTTTTTAGTGTATATTCTACAATGCATATTTTAATGTATATTCTACCCTTAACTACAATTTGAAAGCAATTTCTTTTTTTTTTTTTTGAGGGTACAAGCAAAGTTGAAATGACAATGAAATTGAAATGTCCAATCGGGCAGGAATCGAACCCAGGCCATCAGCCCCACGACGTTCGATGCTATCCGCTACACCAAACCCATTTGGACATTTGAAAGCAATTTCACTTGGAATCACCCTTACAAAGTACAAAGTTCATATGCCTCTACCTAAAACTAGCCTCTGTATGTGGGTAGGGTCTATGGGTTACATTTACACTACACTAGATATTCTATAGAAAAGCATCCTTGAACTTTTACAATGTGGGTAGGGTGTGGTGTGTAAGCACACCATCACCACACCATTGATTATCTCCACCCAAGAAGGTTACATCTCAAAAGACAATCCACTCTTTTATAGTAAGAACAACTCTTAGAAAGCTCTTGCAGAAAAATTTATCTCAATCAAGTGCAACATGATGTAAAAAGATGGCTTTAAAAAATCTGTCCTAGTCTAAGGGATTCTTTCCGGAGGATTTCATCGTTCTTTCCAAAGGATTTCATCTGTAAAAACACATCTCTCATGTAATTCATAATGAGCCTTTTCAGAGGTTAAAGCTACAACCACACATCACTCCCTTTATACTTCGACCCTCAAGTGGCATAGCATACCACTTCCTTTATACTTCAACTCATAAGTGGCACAAGATTCTCTCAATCAAGTGCAACATGGTGTAAAAGGATGGCTTCAAAAACATTATCCTAGTTTGAGGTGTTCTTTCCAAAGGATTTCATCTCTAAAAACACATCTCCCATGTAATTCATGATGAGTGTCATATTATGTGGTACGTCTCACATTGGGTGGGAACACAACCTACCACATAATGTGACAATGAGCCTTTTCTTTCTAAAGGATTTCATATATATCTTTATGCAAATCTAAGAATGTGTGCCATTTGCTTAATGGCCTTCACCACCATACAAGGTTGTCCTTCTCAGAATGCATCTTTTGAAGTAATTTATCACGTTCTTTGATCTTGTTTTGAGTCCCTTGGAGTTTGTGCCGTCGGACCTCCAACTATTGCTCGATTGTATCTCATGTAGGGGTATTCACCAAAGTACTCCATGGTATGAGTAGGATCTATGGGTGTGTAAAAGAACAAACTCCCTTGGTAAAGATATGAAAAGCAACTTAAGAATTTCCAGTTAAAATGGAAAAGGGAAGGATGGTTCTTGGGAATTGAAAAAGTAAGAGAGATAATAGTTATGTCAAATATAAGTAAAAAAGAGGGTTGTTCTTGCTGATATATTTCGGTAGTGATGGGTGTGAACACACTAGGATTGTCGGGGCACTTTTTTCCCTCTTTATATATCATGCATGAAAGTTTCACATGCGTGTCTTGGATGGGGTGTTCCTAAAATGTCCTTGATCTTTCTTGGGAGCTGATTGAGATGTAACTTTTGCCCATCTTCATGGATCATGAGTGTGTCTACAATACCTTTAATGATCTTCTCCCATGAGATGACAAGCCTATCCAGCATGTGCTTCCTTTCCATTTGCATTGCATATCCTTCTAATCTTTTACTAAGGTACATAGGTCATGGCGAACATATGTGAGCACTATGCTCAAAAAACCTAGTGATAAAGGCATCTTCAAAGGCTTGCATATAATGGGGCAGAAGAAATATAAGTCATGAGTAATAGGACCACAAGAATTCCTTATTGGGTACCTGGATTGGATAAGTAGGGTGCTCGAATAGTGGTATGACATGAAATGTTCATGATAATTCGGGTGGTTCATTAGAAATGCCTTCTTCCAAGAGGTGCACTATATATTGTCTCCCAAGTGTGCAAGGTCTTCTTCATCATATAACAGGTTATGGTTGGGTGCTTTTTCCAACCTTGTGTGTGAGGTACTTACTTTCTTCCTTCTCCATCTTCTATAGTGATTACCACCTTATTCTTTATTTCTTGGTTGTCATAAGAATCTCCTATTTTGGCCTCTCGTAGGTCTCAAAGCTACTATTTTTTTTGCTTTCTACCTCGTATTTCTTGAAATGTTTGAGAGGCTCAAAGCCATATGACTCTATCTCTATTGAGGTAACATCTTCTTCATCTAGTTCCTCAACTTTGTATAGGGGATATGTGTACTTTATGGGATCCATAATAGAATCATCAGCATGAACTTCTATCAGGAAATCATATTCTAAATCCAACTTATCCAACTTAGATTCCATATAAAAAAAAACTAAGTCATCATCGTCTAAACTCTCATCTTGAGTCAATAATGGTTCTCCTTCCTCAATTTCTTCAAGAGTCAATATCACAAATAGTCCAATAAGTTCATAAACTTCCCCATCACAATGTTATGTTAGAGTATTCTAATCAACTATGATATCCATGGAAGTTAGGGTTTGCACTTATCCCATTTAATTCATAATGAGCCTTTTCATAGTACAACCACACATCACTTTCTTTATATTTCAACCATAAGTGGCATAGCATACCACTTCCTTTATACTTCAATCCATATCAAGAAAATGCTACTATTGTTTGGCGTCTTATCATCAAGTCATTCATCATCATGTACCACATGATGGTGACTTTTCACATGTACAGATATGAGACATTTACCACCTATGCCTCAAAATGGAGATTTGATGTGTTTCTTGTGCTTTGAATATCAAGGCAAAGGACAGAAACGTGTGGAAAGTATCCATTCATCCAAAATTACAATTTATATATACTTAGCACACAAAACTTTGCAAATGAACCATTGTATAATTACATGGGTGTAAAGGGTATAACCGTTGGGTTTTTAGGAGTGAAGCCATTGGCATTTAATGATCATTTAGCCCTATTTGAAGGGTCTTGAACCTTAGGGTTGATTTTTCTAAGGTTGAGTGATTTAGGCTTGATTGGAAGCTTCTCCTAGCCACTTGACTAATCACATGAGTCTAAATGGTAAAACTTGTGAGTTTTTATGTGTGAAATCCTTGAGATTTATTGATCATTTACCCCTATTTGAAGGGTCTTGAGCCTTAGGTTTGATTGGGAAGCTTCTCTTATCCACTTGACTCATATGTGAGCGCTTAGAGGTTCTTTGTTGTGTTCACATAACATAACTACACTAAAATCATTTTAAGAAATTGACTAACCTACCCCACAAGGGGGTGCGAGATGCACATATCCACCCAACTAACTCCTCATATATATATATATATATATATATATATAAAGCTATAGGACAAGGTGGTGCATGTCCTTGGACACTTCCAAGTGTCCCTCCAAGTGTCCCTTATGTGGATACTTTCCCAAGGTCCAACACATGCAAAGTGGCACTTGGAGACGCTTCTCCCAAGCATAAGGTTCCCAAGCCTTAGGGATAAAATGATATTAAGGTTAAAACCCTTCAAATGGGAGCTCACATAATCAAAAGAGTGAAAGGGTTCAAGGCTTACCTTTAGAGATACTTTCAAAAGGATTCTTTGAGGGACTTTGGACCCTTAGTCCCACATCTTTTGCTTTTTGTACCTATAGTTATACAACATTTTTTCCCCCTTAAAACATTTTTGTCCTTGAAAATGTGTAGAAATATATTATGTGTGAGTATTACCTCATGCCTCATGATCAATATCATTGATCATGGTCTTCATCTATCTTATTTTCCTCTTTTTTAAGAAGGGGATTCTATCTCAGATTGGAAGGTGAAAAGAGGGGAATCCATGTGTGGGCTAATCCCTGCCCAAGTCATCCTAAGCCTCATCTGGCTTTATTGGTGAGAAGTTGAATCAAGTGCAAAGTTTCAAAAGAATGACAAGGGTGGATTAAAACATCCCCACCTAAATCATTATTTTGCCATGTGCAAATTAAGCATCTATAGTAGAAACATATGAAGGAGGCGGATTCTAAATATCTCCAACTAATTTGCTATATGGATCATTTTTGTGCACTTACTTGTGCATGGACCTAAAAAAACAAATGGATCTCTATCTAACTCAAGATTTTGAGGAATCTCTTTGGATTCAATTTGGATTAAAGAAAATTGAAGTTCTTGTTGACGAAAAACATCTAACTTAGATATTTCCTCATAAATTTCACTTCAACTTCTACTGATTCTTTGAAGGGTTTTGGTGTGTTGAACAAGAGGAGCAGGGAGGAGATGGAAGGAGAGAGAGAGAGAGAGAGAGGAGAGGACACGTGCACACATGCATGGGAGCCTCAAAACCCACATAATGGTCTCCCTAAGGCAACCCAATAATCTCCCACTAAAGGGGTCAATGTGACCATAAGTGGCAACACATACAAACAATGATGTAGGACTATATAGTTATGTACAGGAAGATTCTGGATCTCAACCCATATTGATCAACCTACACCAACCTCCTCAAACAAGGTGTATCCATGCACCTCAAAGTGCTCTAGACTCATATCAACAAGAGTTGAATTGATATCTAATTGATGCAAGAACTGATGAAGTTCTTGCAAAGCTCCCACTCGCTCTATGCATGTGTCAATCATCAAATGATTGACAAATCCAAGTGCAAATGCTCCAATAGCAACTGCAATGGCTGGTCTCGAGCATAACAATTGGTACATCACACTCCCGAATGTTGATGAAACCTATGCTATCATGGCTGTCAGCCATGCCTATATCCAAGGCATCCAAAGCACCATCATCAAGGCCAACATGTCCTGGTATGCCTATGTCAACATCTTGTATGAGCAAATCCAAGAATAACTGCATAACTATTGACTCCTCAACATACAAATCAACCATCCTATCAACCAAGAATGTATGTAGTGTTACCGTTAGTGTCCATGTGAAAGGCCAAATGGCCACCGGACACTTCTTTGTATATGTTCTTTAATAAAACATATAGTGGCCTGGTCAGACAAAGACTGTAAGTTCGACCGCATTTGTAAAACCTAAGAAGTCTGTGTTCGTGCTCCCTGTGTACTGCGTTTGCTGCGTATTCTACAGCATCTGTGCGTAGTACTGTGTGTGGCGACCAGAGCTCGGTTTTCTACTTTGAGCATATCGTCGTGGAGCTCTCGAGAAGGAGAGTCCAGTCTGGTGCACGCGATCGAATTACTTCACTGGTATCAGAGCAGTTCGAGGCAAAAAGCTTTGTACCTTTTGTGCGAGCGAAGCGAGTTTCTCCAAGGCTTTCGACTAAGGCGGCGACCAAGGCATAGACCTTGGCATACCTTGTCATCCGAGTCACCGAAGTCACCGTTGGCGCCGTTGGCTGCGCGCGAGGGAGGACCTCAACGATCAAGGAATATAGAGGTTCCCGGTACTTCCCGGGAGGTCACCCATCCCAGTATTGTTCCCCCCAGAGCTCGCTTAACCGCGGCAATCTCTTGCCACTAAGCTACACTCTTGTGGTGTTTGAAGAAGGGGAAAGACTAAGGTTGGCATTACCTTGAACAAGTTTTGGTCCCTCAAAGCTTCATTTTTGCTTTTAAAGCCTATTTCTGAAGCAATTTTGGGGTGTTTTTGGAGCCATTTTGGAGTACTTTCGCACGTAGTTCTCTTCACACAGGTCCAAGAACATCAAGAAGAGTGTTCCTTGTACTTCTCAGACAATAAATATCAACCTTTGGGGCTGTATTTTCAGCCACACTCGTAAAACTACAGGTTTCTCGAGGGGTTTTCAGTTTTGGTGGGAGCAGTCGTTGCAAATTTATGCAGGTTTTTAAAGCCTAAAACATCAGAGTTGACAGACACTTGCAGGTGTTATTGCCTAGTTTTTTGGGCTGTGTATTCAGCCTTTCAGTGTCATTTTACTGCATATATTGAGCACATACACACCATGTACGCTTCTGTGGATACCGCTTATGTACGTCCATGTGGGCATTGATATAGCGGTTACGTTCTTTGCATAAAGCCTTTTACGTTTGATAAAGAGGGTCGTGGTGAGGTTTTCTTAACTGGGAGACACCCAGATGTCGGGGTCTCTTCGGTGATGCAGGTGGAAGACTTACCCAGCCTCGCCATAGGAGATGTATGATAGTTGTTCATAGGTGCTCGATAAGCCTAGTTGGCTTCTATTGGGTAACTGATTATATGCAGTGGAGTCAGTGATTCACTATGCAGGTAGACATGTTAGTACTTGCAGTTTTATGATACTTTGACACTGGTCATATGCTAATTTTGCAGAGGATACTCTGGCAAAATTTTTCCAGATTTCTGGTTTAGTCAACTATATAGTGGTCGATTTACTCCGTGATACACTTATTTGTTGGTGTTTGGACTCTTCTAGCTCCATTATCATTCTATTCAGTTCTCTACGATCATGGCATCAGAGGTCTCAGGCACATCCGGTGGATCAGGGTCTAGTGCTAGCGTTCCGAGGAGGAGCTATAACTTGCAGGGCAAACACCATTTTGAGATCCGAAAATTTGATGGCACAAACTTTGCTCTATGGAAGAATCAGATTAAAGATGTGCTGATTCAAAGAAGGCAATGGAAGCCAGTAAATGGGATTTCAAAGAAGCCTGCTGACATGGATGAAGATGATTGGGATGAGTTAGATGAAATGGCCAGGTCTACCATTCGCTTGCACCTAGCAGATAATGTTTACTTTACAATATTAGACTGTGAAAGTGCAGAGGAGCTTTGGAAGAAGTTATGCAATACATATGAAAAAGAGACGGCATCAAATAAAGTATATCTGATGAGAAAATTATACGACCTTCGTATGAAGGACACAGATAGTGTTGCTGCTCATCTAAATGAGTTTGATGCCATATTCTCCCAGTTACAGGCTCAGAAAATGGATATGGACAATGAAATGAAAGCAGTATTGCTGTTATGCACCCTGCCATCATCATGGGATACATTTTGCACAGCTATTAGCAATAGTGCACCAGGTGGTAAACTCGTCTATGATGACATATGTGGAGCACTCTTGAGTGAGGAGATTCGTAGAAAATCTATGGTTGGCACTCAGAGTGGAGATGCATATAATGTTCGTGATTCTTACCAAGGAAAGAATCAACAACGTGGCAGGAGCAAGAACAAGGAAAAGAATGGTCAACGGAATAAGAGCAGAAGTAAATCAAGGAAGAGGGATATTGAATGCCATTATTGTCATAAGAAAGGACACATGAAGAAAGACTGTTATGCATTAAAGAATGCTAAAGGTAAAGGACAGAATGTTGATGGGCATGTTAAACAGTTACCTGCACCATCTACTTCGACTGTGAAGATTGAAGAAATTAATGCTATTTCTGATGATGCTGATGTGTTGACACTTGATAGTACTGTGCCATCTGAGGCACTTATGGCTTATTCTCTTTCCCACACCTGGCTGCTAGATTCTGGTGCTTCTTTCCATGTGACACCACATAGAGAATGGTTCTCTAATTATGCAGCAAAGTCTCTTGGTACCGTGAGACTTGGTGACTCTTACCAGTGTGATGTTGTGGGGATTGGAGATGTGGTTGTGCAGTTCATTGACGGTTCAAAATTTACTATGCATAATGTACGCCATGTACCTCAGTTATCACGCAGTTTGATGTCAGTTGGTCAACTTGATGACCTTGGTTACAAGGTGGTCTTCTATGCTCAGTCCTTTCGTATATCAAAGGGCAATATGGTTATTGCAAAAGGAAGGAAAGTTGGCTCACTTTACCCTTTATTTGTATCACAGAAAGAACACTTGTTAGCTGTTACTGAACAGCCTATGGCTTGTATTTGGCATGGTCGTTTGGGCCATATATCTCGTAGTGGAATGGAAAATCTTTCTCGTTCTGGCTACTTACCTGTGTTATCTTTCTCTGATTTTTCATTTTGTGAGCATTGTCAATATGGAAAGCAAACCAGAAATGTGCATAAAACGCACATTGACTCTTCAATTCAGCCTTTAGATCTTGTTCATACAGATGTGTGTGGTCCTATGCCCACTAGGTCCTTAGGTGGTTCTCTTTACTTTGTTACTTTCATAGATGATGCTACTAGAAAAGTCTGGGTATATCCTATCAAATCGAAGGATGATGTATTCCCTACTTTCAGAAAATGGCTTGCTTCAGTTGAGACTGAAAAAGGAACTAAGCTTAAGGCTTTACGTTCAGATAATGGGGGTGAGTATACCTCACATGAATTCAGCCTTTTCTGTCAGTGTAGAGGGATTCGTAGAGAGTTTACAGCTCCTTATACCCCAGTACAGAATGGTGTAGCTGAGAGGATGAATAGAACTATTCAAGATAGAGTAGTCTCTATGTTGCATCATGCAAACCTCTCACAAGGTTTTTGGGCAGAAGCAGTATTGACTGCAGTTCATGTGATTAACCTTTCACCTAGTACTGCCAAAGGTCTGAAAGTGGCACAAGAGTTATGGACAGGGAAACCACCATATTATGATCATCTTCGAGTTTTTGGGTGTGAAGCATATGTTCATATACCCAAGAATCTTAGACAGAAGTTGGACCATAAGTCAAAGAAATGCATTTTTCTTGGATATGGTCGAGAAGGACAATTTGGATATCGCTTATGGGATCCTGAAACACGGTCAGTGATCAGAAGTAGTGATGTCATTTTTAATGAGTCTAAGATGCATAAACAGCCAATTAAGGAGGTTGAAGTGAGAAGAGTGGTGTTTGAGGATACTAGTCCTCCGGTTAGCATGCATAAAAATGCTGCACATAGGGATGTTCAAGAGAATGTCCATTCAGATCAGTCTGCACATGTTCCTGTTCAGCAACCATTGAGACGTTCTGCACGTGTCTCATATCCACCTGATAGATATGTTCCAGGTTTAGATTTTGTTATGCTAACAGATGCCGGTGAGCCCTCTTGCTACAAAGAGGCTATGCAGATAGAGGATCATGTCAAGTGGGAGCGTGCCATGAAGAGTGAGTTGGATTCTATTCACAAGAATGGTACTTGGGACTTAGTACCTTTGCCAAAGGGAAGGAAAGCTTTACCATGTAAATGGGTATATAAGCTGAAATTCACATCAGATAGTGCTTCTCCAAAATATAAAGCACGACTTGTTGCAAAGGGTTTTAAGCAACAACATGGTGTTGATTTTGAGGAAATCTTCTCCCCAGTGGTCAAGATGACTACTTTGCGCATGTTGCTTGGATTCGTTGCAATGGAGGACTTAGAGCTAGTCCAAATGGATGTGAAAACAGCTTTCTTGCATGGAGATCTTACAGATGAGATCTATATGGAACAACCAGAGGGTTATGTAGTTCCTGGCAAGGAAAGTCTAGTTTGTAAGCTCAAGAAGAGCTTGTATGGACTTAAACAGTCTCCTAGACAATGGTACCAAAAGTTTGATGCTTTCATGAAGTCCCAAGGCTATTCTCGGAGCAATGAGGATCATTGTCTCTACACAAAGAGATGTTCTGATGGCAGCTTGATATGCTTGATACTTTACGTCGATGATATGTTGATTGCTGGGAAGTCCTCTTATGATTTGTCAATTCTCAAAAAGAAGTTGAGTCAGACATTTGATATGAAGGATTTGGGGGATGCCAAACATATTCTTGGCATGCGCATTACTCGTGATAGGAGTAAAAGATGCATATACTTGTCTCAAAGTGAGTACATATCCAAAGTACTTCATCGATTCAATATGCAGGGTGGAAAGGCATTGAGTACACCTTTACCCACATATGTGAAATTGAGCAAGGATGACTGCCCCAAATCAGATGAGGAAAAGGAATTCATGACCAAAATTCCCTATCAGTCTGCTGTTGGTAGTCTCATGTATGCTATGGTAGCTACGAGACCAGACATTGCATTTGCAGTGGGAGTTGTGAGCAGATATATGTCTAATCCTGGCAAGAAACATTGGGAAGCGGTCAAAATGATTTTGAGATATCTGAGTGGCACTAAGGACAAGTGTCTATGCTTAAGTAGAGGGAAAGCATCCATTATTGGTTACACAGATTCTGACTATGCTGGTTGTGTAGACAATCGTAAGTCTACATCAGGGTACATTTTTCATTTTGCTGGAGGTGCTATCTCTTGGAGATCTCGTCTTCAAGAATGTACAGCTGTTTCCACCACAGAAGCAGAGTATGTTGCAGCAAGTGAGGCATGTAAGGAAGAATTGTGGCTTTCTCGTCTTGCTTGTGATATGGGTTTGCCTCAGCATGTACCTCACTTGCTCAGTGATAGTCAGAGTGCCATTGCTTTGGCTAAGAATCCGGTCTATCATGCAAAGACCAAGCACATTGAGGTGAGGTATCACTTCATTAGAGATTGCTTAGCCACTGAGAGCATTATTCTTGAGAAGGTTCACACTCGAGATAATGCTGCAGATGCTTTGACTAAAGCTCTACCACAGGATAGCTTTCGACACTGTTGTCACTTGATGGGGGTTACTTGATTCTTGATCTTACACAGTCACTTGTATACTGTGTAACATGCCCATCAGGTGGGAGGTATAGTTTGTATACTTACACTCAGGTATTCTTTATCATTCTTTCTTTTTTCTCCCATAGTTACTCTGGCCATATTGGCCTTTAGTGGGAGATTGTTACCGTTAGTGTCCATGTGAAAGGCCAAATGGCCACCGGACACTTCTTTGTATATGTTCTTTAATAAAACATATAGTGGCCTGGTCAGACAAAGACTGTAAGTTCGACCGCATTTGTAAAACCTAAGAAGTCTGTGTTCGTGCTCCCTGTGTACTGCGTTTCCTGCGTATTCTACAACATCTGTGCGTAGTACTGTGTGTGGCGACCAGAGCTCGGTTTTCTACTTTGAGCATATCGTCGTGGAGCTCTCGAGAAGGAGAGTCCAGTCTGGTGCACGCGATTGAATTACTTCATGTAGTTGTGCAACTTGAGAGCTAATATGCTCTACCATACACTATGTATCATAAGATCTATCCTTCTCTACCACACCAAGTGTATCATCATGCTCCACATGAGCTAATTGCACAACATCAATACCAAGATCAAATAGATGATCTAACTCTAATTGAGTATCATCACAATGCTCTACATGAGCATCCACATCATGCTCTAAAGCATCCAAATGATCATCCAAAGTGTGCTCCGCATGAGCATCCACATGGACAACAAAATAATACTCTATATAAGCATCATGAGCATCCAAAACATGCTCTACATGTGCATCCATCCAAGAATCTAAATATTGCCATACATGTGCATCATGAATATCAATACATCTATCTATAGGTAGAAAAAAATGAGACATGATGAGTCACACTGCATATAAGGTTGAACTCCCATTGAGATGAGATAGTATCTCACATGAACTATCTACAGTGGATACATGTGCCCAATTCTAGCACCTCTGACAAGCATAAGCTATCCCAACTGCAATAAAAAATGATGCTCACCAAGGAATGCATAACATCTACTCTCTTGTAACTAGTTATCTGAAATCAAGCTCATAGAGAATGAAGGCACATAATGTACATGTCTGAATATAAGTAATGCTCCACTAGGTAGCATAAGGCATACATCTCCTACACCCTCAATGTCATATGTCATACCATTAGGTATGTGCACACATCCATGACTCTCACGTGAGAATCGGCAAAACCACTCATGATGTGGAGTAACATGAAAATTGGCTAATGCATCAAGCAACCAAGCCATATATATGCTCTCCAATGAACAAGAGGAATATTGAGATGAAACATATGAGAAAGTGATATCCCCATCACTAGCATAATCAACTTCCTTAGAATCTCCTAAAACCACTACCTGACTTGCATCACATGCATATCTCTGATGTCGTCATCGCATCCGTCAGAAGCAACGTCGTCGAGTATGGCCCTCATGGCCACAGTGTTGTCGATGTGATCTATGTCTCACATGAGTGAATGGACTCGCATACATATCATGTAGTCTCTGCCATAATTCATTACTTGCCTCCTCATACATAACAAACTCATATATAGAATCCACAAGCTATAATAGGATAGTGGTGTTGTGGATCGTATCCCGCAGAGCACACACACAGAAAATAAACAAGAGACAAGAGAGAGAAAAGAGACGACACAGAACGCAAGATTGGGTGCAATCTCCCCCCATGCACTCCGTTTCGACAGTCCACAGAGTGCATGTATTTATAGGACTTTTGATTACGTCAAAAAGAGTGGTTACAAGAGGGCGGCTTCGAAAAGCAGGCATGAAACTAAAAGTTGATAACTTTTACGGAAAGCCATTGCTTTCAATAACAGAAACTACGGTCTTCAATGACCCTTATTCTGACCATTACTTTTCTAACAATAGAACCTTCTACGCGGGTTTATTTACAAGCTAAATAATAATTATTCCGATTATTGATATTCGCCCTTTCACGCCTTGCACGCTCCTCACGAACCTTCAGCTGCTATATCAAAAACATCAAAAACATATTAATACATTAATAATATAATACTTTAACAATGCATTGTTCAATAATATACAACATGCCTCTCAGTTGACAAGCAACTGACCTCAGTTGATAAAATAATTTAACACTCTAACAATTACAATACATTGTTCAACATATTCCATGTTACTGTTACAATCCAACAATGCATTGGCTATTCCATATTTCAATCCAACAATGCATTGGCTATTCCATATTTCAATCCAACAATGCATTGGCTAACATATTCCATGTTACAATCCAACAATGCATTGGCTATTCCATATTTCAATCCAACAATGCATTGGCTAACATATTCCATGTTACAATCCAACAATGCATTGGCTATTCCATCTTTCAATCCAACAATGCATTGGCTAACATATTCCATGTTACAATCAACAATGCATTGGCTAACATATTCCATGTTACAATCAACAATGCATTGGCTATTCCATGTTTCAATCCAACAATGCATTGGCTAACATATTCCATGTTACAATCCAACAATGCATTGTTCAACATATTCCATAAGGTATAACATGCCCCTCAGTTGAACAAGCAACTGACCTCAGGTGATAAAATAATAAACATGGATGGCCAATCACATGTTTCATCACTAAATAAAAATAGGCATGTGCCATGTAAAAATACATGCATGGAAATGTTCATGGAGCTGTTACATTAATGTGTTTGTGTATGATATGCAGAAATTAAGTCAAAATGCAATCCAAAAGTGATGATAAAAATGAATATCCCGATGTGATAAAATAATAGCCGATGTATTAATCATGAATTTATACTTGAACGCATGTGCATACGAATGTTGTAAAAATTTCGGCAGCATAACGACGTGATTTTGAAAATCGGAAAAATTTTCGACAAACAATTCCATGATATTGATGCCAAGAGGCATAATCTATGCACAAAAAGACCAAAAGGGGATTACACACCCTGACAAATATAGTGTTTTCGCCTCGCTAACCTATAAGAAAAATACATACCTCTCCCTGCAATAAAAATTCATGCACCATACAAGACAAACCATGTCTAAACTATGTGTATAAGTACGATGCAAAACTTGCATGCCCTATGTTCAATATGATACAAAACGAGAAGAACCATGCATATAAATTGACAAGAAACTTATCTGGAGGTTCCAAAAACTAATTTGAAGGTGTGTACGAGTGTTGAAGATGATCCATACTTTGTCAAAATAGCTTGACAATATGCCTTCAAGAATCGAGGCTTCGGAAAGATGATTAGAAAAGGTTTGTTGAGGATAGATAGGTAAAATCATTAAAATAACTTCCCATAGCCATAAAAATCTCAAAAATTAAAGGTAATATGCTCAAGTTAGAGCCAAAAAGGTGCAATCATATTGACGTATAAAAGAACGCTTAAGTATAGAAATAAGAAGATAATCGTTGTTCTCTGAAAAGGAGATAGAATTCAAAAATGGGCATGAGAGAGAACATCTTTAAGATTGCATAGGTGCGGGCTCGGATTAATCCCATATGGAAGCAAGGGGAAGTTTGAATACTGCAGCAATGCTCTAAAAATAAAGCGTGAAACTCATAGACTCAATCCAAACTTGCAAGAGAATACTGGTCCCTGCAAGAAAAATACATGCGGCATACAAAACAAATCGTGTCTAAAGAAGCAACGATGCATGTAAATTGATAAGATACTTATCTAGAGGTTCGGAAATTAATTTGAAGGTGTGTGTAGGTGTTGAAGATGATCCAAACTCCATGAAAATAGCTTTCCAAGTTGCTTCAAATAGATTATGCTTCAAAACGATGATCGAAAGAGGAGTGTTGAAGATGAATGGGTAAAATCCAAGTTATTTTGATGTTGGAAAATGAAACCAAAAGGTGTCTTCTAGGCACTCTTTAGAAAGAGATTTGAAAAGGCAATCCGTAGCAATAAGAACTTCCAAATTTGGATGTAAGATGCTCAAGTTATGGGCAAAGAAGCGGAATATAGGTGGGTTCAATTGGCTAATTTAGCCAAGCTTCTAACTATGGCTTCAAGAATACTAGGGAAAGATCAATTCGAATCTCTGTATACATCCCCTCCAGCGATGAAAACACACATATGTGGCTGCTAATCCCATAATGTATCATGTATCTGTGAATATCCATCGCGGATTGGAAACGGTTGAAGAACGAAATCTGGTTTTCTCCATGCTGTTGCGCGTACAGGTCGTCTCTTCGGTGCCGAAAAGAACGCACAGCGCTCATCAGTCCCATATCTCTTGTTGACGCCCAAGATGCATTCTGTATACTCTTCTTCCTCTGAAATCTGGAATCTTCTGATCAAGCCAAAGCGAAAGTTGAGGGTTAGTGCTCCTGCTCAGGCTTCGTCAACCGAAAAAGACACGCAGGTGTCTGAAGAGTCGGGTAGCCTCTATGGACTCGATATAATAGAATATAAAATAAAAACTCGCGCTGTCTTCAATAAAAGGGAAGAAAATCTCTCCTTGTCGCTATGCGGGCAGCACTCCTGTATGCAACGGAAAACTTCCTGACTCTCATGTGGGGCCCTTCGTTCAGTTATGGCGGGAGATCAAGGCAGCGCAGCTCGTGCCAGACACCCTGCTATTGATAAACAAGCAAAACAAACAAGAATTAAATCGTTTTAGTTGACAGGTCCTCTGAGCAGGCAAACGTCGGGAAATCCGGTTCTCACGACGATGTACTGCTGTGAATATCGCTTCCTTCGCTCCAGCCGGTTGCAGAACGCGACGGAAGATGCTCCCAAAAAAGATCCACGAAGAAGAAGATGACGATGAAAATCTGGACCATAAGAAATGCAAGCTCTTGCCAAGACCTAGATAAAAAGAAAGCGAAAGCAACTCTGCGGACACCAAGCTCTGATACCACTGTTGTGGATCGTATCCCGTAGAGCACACACGCAGAAAATAAACAAGAGACAAGAGAGAGAAAAGAGACGACACAGAACGCAAGATTGGGTGCAATCTCCCCCCATGCACTCCGTTTCGACAGTCCACAGAGTGCATGTATTTATAGGACTTTTGATTACGTCGAAAAGAGTGGTTACAAGAGGGCGGCTTCGAAAAGCAGGCATGAAACTAAAAGTTGATAACTTTTACGGAAAGCCATTGCTTTCAATAACAGAAACTACGGTCTTCAATGACCCTTATTCTGACCATTACTTTTCTAACAATAGAACCTTCTACGCAGGTTTATTTACAAGCTAAATAATAATTACTCCGATTATTGATGTTCGCCCTTTCACGCCTTGCACGCTCCTCACGAACCTTCAGCTGCTATATCAAAAACATCAAAAACATATTAATACATTAATAATATAATACTTTAACAATGCATTGTTCAATAATATACAACAAGTGGAGCTAGCCAATGCATCCATATCCATCCATACTTGGTCAGGCATGTCATGAGGCCTCTATGCATCTCTATGCACATACATGTGTAACCCTACGCGAACCAATGTATGCCACATCTGAGCTTTCCATCTCACAAAGTCAATACCATCAAACAGAGGAGACACAATGTTGGCAATCCAAGAGACTAGCAATGTAACAAGAGACTAGAAACAATATTACATCCTCAATAGGATCACACCTACATATCCATATGCATAACTCACATCACAAATGTCTCATTGGAGAAGAAACCATGTGAACCACCTACCACATAACCATGCATCTAGCATGCACATAAAACCTGAGCATAAGCCTGCTCACCAAGTCTCCAAACTGACCAAGTAGATGTGAAAGAATCCTAGAAAAAATTTAACAGCATATCCCCTATAAACTTGTTGATATATTTCAATAGTGATGTGTGTGAACACGTTAGGACCACCGGGGCACTTTTTTTCCTCGTTAGTAGGTTTTTTTCCCCCGGCTTGTATATATGCCTATAGCCCTAATGGGTTACTTATCTTTGTACATTCTATTGATAATACATTCCATACTGTGTGTTGTGCTCCAAGCTTCTTCTTCTTCCTTCTACTGTTCATGTGTTTCTGCAAACGTCCAACTCCAAACATTGGTATCAGAGCAGGTCGCCACTTCATCTAGGGCCTCGTCAACACCTCTCCGGTCACAATCTCAGATTCACACGAAATTTGGTGAGCATAATCAGCGTGTTTTCGAGATCAAAACAACTTTGCTATGCGGTGTCAAAATTGCGATCTGAGCTCGTTTCGATCTCCGAATGCACTATCGTAGTGCTTGTGTAGGCTATTTCATCTTTTTGTGCCAAGATACATACACACACACATACATATACATATGCCCATACACACATACACATACACACATACACACACACACACTCACATACATACACACATATATATATATTTCTAATCCATTTTGTTTTATATGTATAGATATTATGGATCATAGTAGAGAGAGAAAGGTGAAACTTACTCTCATAAAGAATCTTATGAGAGGGAAAGTTCCACCTGATTCCTTAAGGGTTGTCATGCATGAGTATGCAGACATGCCCAACGAGGGATTATACTTTACCATATAGATGCTTACCCAGTGGCTAGAGGAAGGCTCCTCTGCGGCTCCATTTGCAGGAAGAGACTTATCTGCCCATAGCTATGTTTTCTTTTCATAAATTAATATTTTAGTGATATTATAACACATGTTTTTATTCAGTTTTATCTATTTATTTTCAGGACACCTATACCACTTCCAACTCGTGAGAGCACAACATAGGTGCCTATGAGGACATGCATAGATAGCCTAGGGCTGGAGTACGACATAGAACTTGAGGGAAATATAGTATATATGAGGCATGGATTGGAGTTTAAAAGAAGAATGAGAGCTTTATGTGACAAGTAAGTATAAGTTTACATATAAATTGAGATAAATATTTTATGTTTTATTTATATGATTTTTTTTCTTTTGTAGTGAGTTTGATGGGAGAGATAAAAAGTATGTACTTAGTTCATGGAGAGAGAATTTGGCAATGGGTGGTCTCATAAATGGTGTTTGAAAGAGATGTGGATACTTATGGCAGATCATCGTGATAATGCACGATATGTATTGCTTTTATTTGTTATATTTATGTGTGTGTATACACACACACACACATATATATACATACACACACACACACACACACACACACACACACACACACATATATATATATATATATATATATATATATATATATATATATATATATATATATATATATATATATATATATATGTTTGTGTGTGTGTGTGTGTATATATATATATATATGTGTGTGTGTGTGTGTGTATGTATATGTATGTGAGTCTAGTAAATAACACATAGAATATAGTAAATCAACTTGAGCCTTGAAAAAAAAGCATAGTCATGTACAAGTAAGTAAAGTCAGAAAAGAGGGTTCTTGATGCGTCAAGAACCAACCCTGCACACATGCACGTATGGTATTTTCAACCATTCTTTTTTCCTACTTTCAGCTAACAAATGTCTCCTTAGTACATGAGAGTAATGGTTGAATAACATCTTCCACAAAAACAACATCATGGCTAACCAGAATGCATTTTGTTTGTGGATGATATAGACAATAGCCTTTGCTTTTAGAACTGTACCCAACAAAAATACATTTTACTGCTTTATCATCCAATTTTCTTCGATGTTGTTTAGGCACTAATGCATATGCCAGACAACCAAAAACATGCAGATGAGCAACAAATGGCTTGCGATCATGCCAAGACTCATATGGAGTGATAGGTTGCGCTTTAGTGGGACACCCGTTAAGTACATATGCTACACACATAACAACCTCAAGCCAGAAACTATGTGGTGCGGCTTGACTCTTGACCATACACCTTGCCATCTCCATGAGTGACATGTTCTCCCATTCAACAACTCCATTCTATTGAGGTGTATACGGAACTATACACTGATGTTTTATCCCATGTTTAGCCAGAAATGCATTAAAATTAGAAGACATATATCCCCCCCCCTCGATCAAAATGGAGGGTGCCCATTTTGCATGCTAACAGATTTTCAGCCAAAACCAAAAACTGTTTGAAGCACATAAACACTTTGGACTTTGCTTTCAATGGATATACCCATGCATGCCTAGAAAAATCATCAATGAAAGTCACGAAGTAAAGATAGTTTCCAAAAGAGGGTGTCTGCATAGGACCACATACATCACTATGAACAAGCTACAATTTCTAAGTAGCTCTAATTGAACCATCTTTTGGAAAGGAGGAACAATGCATTTTGCCCAAAACACAGCCTTCACAAACATGTTTGTCAGGTGCCTTAATTTTGGGCAAAGAGGATACCATTTTAGATTTATGCAGGTGCAGCAAACTAGCAACATTTAGATAACCAAGATATATGGCCATTTGGGCCATATATCTTGTAGTGGAATGGAAAATCTTTCTCATTCTAGCTACTTACTATCTTTCTCTAATTTTTCATTTTGTGAGCATTGTCAATGTTGAAACCAAACTAGGAATGTGCACAAGACACACATTAACTCTTTAATTCAGCCTTTAGATCTCGTTCATATAGATGTGTGTGGTCCTATGCCCACAAGGTCATTAGGTGATTTTCTTTACTTTGTCACTTGCGTAGATGATGCTACTAAAAAAGTATGGGTATATCCTATCAAAGAAAAGGATGAGTAATTCCCTACTTTCAAAAAATGGCTTGCTCTAGTTGAGACTGAAAAAGGAAATTAGCTTAAGGCTTTACATTTAGATAATGGGGGTGAGTATACCTCACATGAATTCAACCTTTTCTATCAATTTGGAGGAATTTGTAGAGATTTTACAACTCTTTAGTACAAAATGGTGTAGCTGAAAGGATGAATAGGATAGAGTAGTTTCTATGCTGCATCATGCAAACCTTTCACAAGGCTTTTGGGCAGAAGTGGCATTAATTGTAGTTCATGTGTTAACCTTTCACCTAGTACTGCCAAAGGTTTGAAAGTGGCACAAGAGTTATGGACAGGGAAGCCACCATATTATGATCATCTTTGAGTTTTTGGGTGTGAAGCATATGTTCATATAACCAAGAAACTTAGACAAAAGCTTGACCATAAGTCAAAGAAATGCATTTTTCTTGGATATGGTCACAGAAGGCCAATTTGGATATCGCTTATGGGATCCTGAAACATGCTTAGTGATTAAAAGTAGTGATGTCATTTTAAATGAATCTAAGATCCATAAACAACCCGTTAAGGAGTTTGAAGTGAGAAGAGTGGTGTTTGAGGATACTAGTCCTCCTATTAGCATGCATAAAAATGATGCATATAGGAATGTTCAAGAGAATGTCTGATCAAATTAGTCTACAAATGTTCCAGTTCAGCAACCATTGAGATGCTTCACCTGTGTCTCACATCCACCTAATAGATATGTTCTAGGTTTGGATTTTATTATGCTAACAGATGCTAGTGAGCCTTCTTGCTAGAAAGAGGCTATGCAAACAAAGGATCATGTCAAGTGGGAGCGTGCCATGAAGAGTGAGTTGGATTCTATTCACAAGAATGGTACTTGGGAAGTAGTACCTTTGCCAAAGGGTAGGAAAGCTTTACCATGTAAATGGGTATATAACCTAAAATTCACATCAGATAATGCTTCTCCAAAGTATAAAGCATGACTTGTTGCAAAGGGTTTTAAGCAACAACATGGTGTTTATTTTGAGGAAATCTTCTCTCGAGTGGTCAAGATGACTACCTTGCAAATGTTGCTTCAATTCGTTGCAATGAATGACTTAGAGCTAGTCCAACAGGATGTGAAAACTGCTTTCTTGCATGAAGATCTTACATATGATATCTATTTGGAACAACCAGAGAGTTATGTAGTTCTTGATAGAAAGTCTAGTTTGTAAGCTGAAGAAGAGCTTATATGGACTTAAAAAGTCCCCTAGCCAATGGTACCAAAAGTGCTTTTATGAAGTCTCAAGGCTATTCCAGAAGCAATGAGGATCATTGTCCCTACACAAAAAGATGCTCAAATGGTAGCTTGATATGTTTCGTACTTTATGTATATGATATGTTGATTGTTGGGAAGTCCTCTTACAACTTGTCATTCTCAAAAAGAAGTTGAGTGCGACATTTAATATGAAGGATTTGGGGGATGCCAAACATATTCTTAGCATGCACATTACTCATGATAAGAGTAAAAGATGCATATACTTGTATCAGAGTGAGTACATATCCAAAGTACTTCACAGGTTCCATATGTAGGGTGGAAAGGCATTGAGTACACCTTTACCCACATATGTGAAATTGAGAAAGGATGATTGACCCAAATCATATGAGGAAAAGGAATTCGTGACCAAAATTCCTTATTAGTCTATTGTTGGGTAGTCTTATGTATGTTATGGTAGCCATGAGACCAAACATTGTATTTGTAGTGGGAGTTGTGAGCAGATATATGCCGAATCCTGGCAAGAAGCATTGGGAAGTGGTCAAGATGATTTTGAGATATTTGACTGGCACTAAGGACAAGTGTCTATGCTTGGGTAGAGGGAAATCATCCATTATTGGTTATACAGATTCTGATTATGTTGGTTGTGTAGACAATAGTAAGTCTACATTAGTGTACAACATGTACCTCATTTACTAAGTGATAGTCAAAGTGCCATTGCATTGTCTATCATGCAAAGACCAAGCACATTGAGGTGAGGTTTCACTTCATTAGAGACGGCTTTGCCATTGAGCACATTATTCTTGAGAAGGTTCATCCTCGAGATAATGTTGCAGATGCTTTGACTAAAGTTCTATCATAGGATAGCTTTCGACATTGTTGTCACTTGATGGGGGTTACTTGATTCATGACCTTACACAGTTACTTGTATACTGTGTGACATGCCCATCAGGTGGGAGGTATAGTTTGTATCCTTACACTCAGATATTCTTTATCATTCTTTATTTTTCTCCCATAGTCACTTTGGACATATTGGCCTTTGGTGGGAGATTGTTACTGTTAGTGTCCATGTGAAAGGCCAAATGGCAGTCGAACACTTTTGTATATGTTCCTTAATAAAACATATAGTGGCTAGTTCAACCTCATACTATAAGTTTGACTGCATTTGTAACACCTATGAAACCTATCTTCATGCTCCCTATGTATTGTGTTTTTTTGTGTATTTTATAGCCTCTATTACGGACTAATGTGTGCAGTGCCTGAAGATTGGTTTTCAACTCTGAGGGTATCATTGTGGAGCTCTTAAGAAGGAGAGTTCAACATGGTGCATCGCCATCAAAATGCTTCACAACTAAATCACGTATCTATATAAAAACAAGAATAAAAGTACTAACCAAAATCCAAAATCAACCCATATAAACTGTGTGCAACTTGCAAGGTAAGTCATATCCAAGTGGCATAAGTAAGATATAGAACACAATGCCACTATACATCCATTGATAATATTATGGTCAAAATCATGATGGCATAAACTTGAAACGTAAATCACAATGCCATTTCACATGCCAAATACTTGATAAGATCATGCTCTACTCTCATATGGAGGAGCTACCACAGTGATCATACATGGTCAAATGGAAACAAGACCAAAGTATAAGTTTTCATACACTTCTCTCAACTATCTTTGCACCAATGAAGCTCTAAACCAAAAGCTCAAAAGAGATTTGAAGATAATTTCAATCTTCAGTTATCTTTAGGGTTGCATAGGAAAAATATGATAGTCTGTATATTGCCTTTTTGATGTTGCAAAATGCAAGAGTTACCGTTGATTTCTTTACAAAATTTAAGATATCTTTCTTGAATATATAACAATACTTAGAACATCTCAATCGGAGGTGTGTAGCTCAAGATATACACAAAATAAGTATATGCTATCAATTTCACATTCACCTATAGCACTATTTCTCTATATCCTACATTTTAGGAAACCTGTCACTCAGAATGTGGACCTATTCACTAGAAAATTATAGTAGCTTTGTCAATCTACACACAACAAGTTGAATCGGTTCAATCTGATCTCTAAAACTCAAGTTACAACCAAAAAATTGACTTGCTGTAAAAGTGATTATCGATTCATCTTCTACATATGTCCGAGTTTTATGAATTTTTGGTGAATTAAAACTCCAAATTAGATTATCTATCTTTCTGTGAATTTGTAGCCCTCTATATAAGTTACACATAGAACTTTAAATCATGCCAATTCGAGCTTTCTAGCTCGAATTATGGCCAATATATCAAGCTACTATCAAGAGAGTGCCGACCTACACATTGACCTCTTCTATCCTAAACTTCCATTGAAGCGCTTTGCATACCAACTTTTAGCAAGCTTTGGTACCAATGAAGGGATTTGGTGTGCTGAACAAGAGGAGTAAGAAGGAGATGGAGGGAGAGAGAGGAGATGATAGACACACAGACATGCGTAGGAGCCTCAAAACCCACATAATGATCTCCCTAAGGCAATGCTCTATAAATTATATATATATATATATATATATATATATATATATATATATATATATATATATATATATGGGGTAAGGTCACATGGTCCTTACATCCCCAACATCCTTTTCTCGACTAGAGGACTATTTCAATAATTTTTGCTAATCCTAATGTCTCTTTAATTTGTACTCCCATTGTTTTAAAAGGAGTATTGGGTGTTTTTATTTTAAACTTCTCAACAAGAATCCCTCTATGTTTATGCTAATATCAATATCTAAATTGGCTTTTGATGTCATTAACTGAATTGGTTCAAACATCTTTACTTCTTGCTTGTCGGCTTCTATCTTATGGATCAAGGTAGATCCACCAACAATTTCTTCTCTTTTTGGAACTTCTTCATCTTGTGTGCTCCTCTTTGATCCCTTCAACTTTTTCTTCAATTTGGATTCTTTTCTTTTCCTTTTTACTACAACCACAATAGTGATCCTCTTTTCAGGAGGTCCTTGGAGTTCCTTGAAGTATGATAACAATGTTGCTTCCTTCTTGATGAATACCACTTCGATATCTGCATTCATCATTTCCTCATGCATATCTTCATAATGTTCCTTTTCTTTCTGAGTCAAGTCAATAGCCTTATCAGAATAATCCTCTAGCATCTTCTGATACTTGGCTTCACATGCAGCTCTTTTATCATTGTCTTGCATCAGCTAAGAGTATATTTTCTCTCTACTAGTCTACAAAGGATGTGGCTCTTTATCAACCTCAACTTTCTTTTGATCTCTTTTTAGATCTTCTTCAGTAGCTTCGTCTACTTCTAGCTCTATCTTCCTTGGATTTACCTTTCTCTTCTTGCTCGGTTGTGGTGCCTTCATCACTATTTCCTTCCTTTTCCTGATAGCCTCTTTTATAGACACCTTTTGTGCTAGACTTTTGACTTGTGTTATTGCCTCTTTGAAAACCTAAGCTTTTGGAGCCAATAGAAGTTTATCCTTGATTCCAAGAACATGATAAATGATTTTGGTTAGAAAGTAGGCTCCATTCATGAATTTCTTGGATTCTCAATGCTTAGTTGCTTCCTTCAATTGTTCATGGATATACAGAGTCATATCCACTACTCCAAAAGGTTTAGTTTTGTCTTTATTGTTTAATATTACCAAGGTTACTAGTTTATGTGGCATAGTGCATCTTGGCAATCTAGGAAAGCACAATAGTTGAATGAATATTCTAATTTGCAAGTTCCTCATTTGCCTTCTCCTTAAAATATGAGAATTTTGTATATCCAACATAAGTAGTTGCATCCTTTTTCACAAAATTGACATCTATCTTTGTTCCCATAGGTTAGAAGTTTAGTGCAACCTTAAAATGTTTTGCTTTAATTATAATATCCACCATCTCACTTTCCCAATTCTTTACTTTGAAAAAAAAAGGCTTATATACTTCCCTTTAGCTTTTGTAAGGAGGATGCCACCTATTCACATATTTCAAAATCAATGAAGAACATTGATTCTTCCAAACGTCTATGTAGTCACACTGCCTTCCATCTCTTGTAAGCTACTGTAGACCTTTGGAAATTGTAAAACTCATGGAAAAGCCTTGTATATTTATACTTCCCTTTCTTTACTGTAAAATCTATGCTTGTTCACAACCGTGAGAAAATATTTTAATTCCTTCTTTATCTACTCCTTCCCTCAAAGATTTTCTTCATCAGATTCCAACTCCACCATTTCCTCTGTGCTTCATTATCAAGGAACCAATGTCCTCTTGACAGTGATACAGAATCCATGTCCAATTCAGCAATTGGAAGTCCTTTAGTCATTTTTTCTATAAGAAGAAAAACAACAAAACTCCATACTAGTTAATAAAGATTCCACCAAAAACCATTCATTGCATCATCACAAGAAGATACAAAATTTTACACCAGAAATCATATGCTCCATCATTGCACTTTTTAAAGACTCTTTTTGTGCTCATCAGTGTTAAGCAAGGTCTCTTTTTTCCTTATTTTCTAAGTGTACTTGGAAAGATGTTGCAAAAAATATTGACATAAAAAAAAAAAAAATACAACCAACGGACTCCCATTCCTTGCTCTCTGCTCAAAAAAGAAATAATAAAACATTTATACATATATACATATTTTTCTTTTTCTATAATTTTCATATGATTTTTTTTCACAATTTTCTCCATCTTTCTTTTGATTTATTGCGAGAGTGTTAACTTTGTTAACTAATGTTAACTGTTCTCTCTTGATTCCTACCTGAAATGATTCCAGCAAAATAGGAATAACATAGATTTTCCAGCAAAATAGGAATAACATAGATTTTCTCCTACACGGTTCTTGGGTTGGACAGTCCGTTGAAACAAAGGCCCCATAGTGATTTTCCCACACCTTTATATAACTTCTGTCCCTATCATTCTTCGAAGAATACTATCTCTGATGTTATTAAAATCGATTACAGGTTTACACAATCATATTCAATTTCTAGAACGCAACTAACTCCAATGCTACATCAATCACGGGCGCTCTTCCACCATTTCCATTTCATGTTCATGTAGTTGACACATAAACTTATACAACAGCGTCCATTAACATCATTCAGAAGACTGTAACTTTATCTTAACCCCAATTTACTGTATGATTAAATTACTTCACTTAACATCAAATACTTAACTGATGCAGATGAACACTGCACCAAGTCAGACTTCAACCCAAATGTAAATCAACACAGAGTGATTTCATCGCTACGCCTCGTGCAGTCCATCGAGGATCTGCCATGCGTCTCCCTCACTGCTAAGCAACATGAACACAAATCTTTTCATAGTAATCATTCAAAAGGTTACATCATTCCAGCCCTTTTATGGCACTTCATCAACAATATTACAGAAATATTATGAATAATACTTGAACCATCTGGCAGCCTAACACTGGCACACATGGTGGACTTAAACCCTAAATACATGCTAATCCTCATCGACAATTCCTTGCATGTACATGGTTTGGGCTTCTTCAAAACTTCATTTAATCTTTTTCCACAAAGCCTTCAACAACTGCTGTACATGTGTAGGATCCAATAACTGAGCTTCAGGACTAGCAAAACTAGAAACAACCACTTGTGTAAGGAGTTGCTGACTTTGATTTTGCAAAAAGGCTTCCTGAATTCATTTTTGAGTGCCACCTGACACCGAAGTTGGCTCTCAGCTATCCGGGTGTTGACTCTCTAGAGTTGATCCTCTTGTAAGCCAAGTTCTTTTTTCATCCGCTTCATCTATTGAGATTGAAATTGAATTGTTTTGAAATAATCATTGTTCTCTTTCTGTGTGGCTTCTAATGACTTTCTTAACTGTAAATTTCAGCCAATTTCATTATTCAACTCTTGCGCCTTCTGGATTAACTCCTCTTGGGTAGTGGCTAACTCGGCTTCCCATTGAGCTACTTTCAAGTGAAGGGTGGTGCAAGCGTGCTCTAGATCACCTACTTGAACTCAAAACTTTACTCATCTTCTCAAGGGTAGCATCTTTATCTGCCAGGGCTTGCTGTAATTGCAGAAGTTCAGCCTCGTGGCAACAGACCTGACTCTGGAGATGAGCTTCACTGGCTCAAAGACTAATAAGCTCCTCCTAGAGAGGGGAAAATATCTCTTTCATACAACATTGAAATGTATTGGGTGCATTCCACAACTCGAACCACATCACAATGCAGGCATAGATGCCCCAATTAGTGATAAAAGCTGTTTTTAGGATATCGGCCTCAGCCATGCAGACCTGATTATATCGACTATAGCCATCCAAAAAAGAATACATCTCTGCTTCCAACACTTCCAATTTATGTTGGAATTCATGAGTAAGTGCTTGCTTTTCGGCAAGCATCTATGACTGGAACGCATTTGAAGCTTGAACCAGATATCGACCAATAATAGCCAAATGTTGAAGGGAAGGGGAAAAGGTAAGGAGACAACTGAGGAGGGGGCAATGATTGCCGAAGTAGATGGAGGTCACACCACATCTGATAATTTTGATGGGGAATAATCAAGAGATTTGGATGAGGTGTCAGTAGAGGAATCAACGGAAGAAGAGGCAGGAAGAGGGGAAGTAATGGGTGTAGAAGAAACGGTTGGAATGAGAGGCTGATATAGGGCAGGCTGAGGAGAAGGAGAGGGGAGAACATATATGGTATGCACTTCTTGTACATCTTTGAGTGGAGAGGCGAGGCGAGAAGGTAGATTTGCAACCAACGAGAGGAGGATTTCACGAGCCATTGTCAAGAGGGGGGTGGATGGAGAACTAGGTGGGGTGGTAAAAACTACAACCACATCTCCACTAACACTTGCCGTAGTCATCCATGGAGTAGCAAACTCCTTCTGGGAAAGACGAATACCGGTAGAGGCGGGAACAGAGGATGCGCTCGATGTCAGGGAATAAGTTAAGGCTACGTGATGCTGTTTCTTTGGAAATCACAACAGGACTTTGCCTTCCTCGTCCGTTTCATCCATATGAGTTGTCGCAGAGAGAAGGGGAGGACTAGAAACAACAGAGGCAGTTGTAATGGGTACAAGGAATGAAAATAGTTGGGGAAGGCGAGTATGCAGAAATTCACCCTTCACCAACTATTTAACTACTACCTGACATTCCTTGTGAATGCGACAGAAATACAATAGTGCCCAATTGATGGGCTCATGGGATGCCGCATCAAGGGCCAAATAGAAGGTCCGAGATATGCCATAATTGTGTTTCTGCAAGTTAAGAGCGGTGACCAGAAATTGAAGTGCTTAACATTTAGGGGCGGGGCAACACATAATCGCATACTTGTTGGAAGATCTACGGGGGAATAACTAGTTCATCATGGCCAAGTGGGGAAACGTCAGTCTGCTGTCATTAGCAAGATGAAATTGTTCGACTATGGTGGAGACACTAACATGAATGGTAACGGATGGGGAAATGATGGGCCATGCATTAGCCATGGCCGAACAAGCAGCAATCACACAGGCAAGGATGAAGGATAACATATGGGTCAGCACTTGGTGCCATGGAAATTCTGCAAATTGCAGTAGGCCTCATACTCGAAGGTACTCTACGAGCTCGTCCGAGATGCTCGTGCTAAATGTAGTAAGATGCATCAGGGCTTCCATGGTGAAAGCAATACTCATATGTATAGAACACACTGTGAATCACGAGTTAAGTAATCTTGCAAAATGACTTCAAGTGAGTAATCATCAAAATGAGCGACATAGTAAGTCTCGACCGTCGTAAATCCTCACAAGTATAGCACTTTAAGAAAACATTACGATGACGGGCGAGGCGGAATTGTAAAGGACAAACCTCAATTAAAGATACGAAGTGTCCGGGGCGGATGAAGATCACTCAAATAGTCAACCAAAAAAGAACCGAAAAGGGCGAAGGGTCCTAGAAAAAGGGATAATAGACATATATATTATGGTAGGCATCAGATTCAAACAGTTCAGGACGATGGAGAATAAGGTAGAGTTTAGAACTATTGATAGGGTTGGGTAGAAGTATGACAATAATGGTTTCTAACTAAAATGTAGCTGGACCCAGTTGAGCAAAAATACAATAGGGTCCAAACTAATGAAGTTTAAACTTTTTGGTTGCACGATTAGCTTTGTCATTATAGAATAACACCAACTAGCCCATTTGAAACACCAGAGTGCGAAGAAGATGATCATGTGTTTTAGCTTGGTGTAGCTGAATTTCTTGTAAAAGAAGAAAACTTTCCAGTCGTTGCTCATCAAGAGACCGTAAAGTATCTAGCCGTGCAGGGAGGGATTCCTCAGGTAACAATTTATGCTCCAAGGCCACCCATAGACTAGGGACAACCAGCTGCATTGGGGCAATGGCCTCCAATCCATAAGCTAATTTAAACGATGTGTAACCACTAGCGACTTTGTACGTAGTGTGATAAGCCCATAACACAGCAGGTAAAAGCTGACCCCAATGCTCAGGACAATCCAAAATAAGTTTCTTCAACATAGTGAGTAAAGTTTTATTTGTGCTTTCAGCCAATCCGTTAGCACATGTGTAATAGGGAGTGTTGAACTTATGGATAATATGAAATGTCTGAGTCAGAGCCTATAGGAGAGTGTTAACAAAGTGGTTTCCCTGATCGGAAACAATTTCTAATGGCAAGCCGAAATGGGGGAAAACATCACACATTAGGCACTTAGCCACCTCCTGAGCAATAGCAGACTTGATAGCCCAGGCCTCGGCCCACCGGGTAGCATAATCAATACAAGTAAGAATGTAGCAGTTATTAGTGGAAATAATTGGAGGGGAAATAGGTCCAATAAAATTGAGTCCCCATTTCTGGAAGGGTTCTAAGGGTAGAACGGGCTGAAGAGGAAAATAATGTTGTTGCAAGGGTTGGCCCATCCGCTAGTAGGAATCGTAGTGTTTAACATAATAATACGTATCATGTTGCAGGGTAGGCCACCATAAACCACTCTGTAAAACTTTCCGATAAGTAAGATCCACCGAAAAATGGCCGCCAGAGGGGATAAAATGTGCCATATGTAGCACGAAAGGGACTTCATGAGGAGGAATACAACAGAGGAGAATACCATAATGATTGACATATTATAACAGACCAACAATGATTTGGAAACGTCGATTATAAATGGCAAGTTTCCATTGGGCTTAGTTGGACACCATCCCCAGTGGGCAACCAGTAGTCAAGAAAATCATGAGTGTCATAATAAGAATCAACCACGGGTAAATGATTAGAAAGTTGTGTTGGTGTAGCGGTTGTATAAATAACAGGTGACGAATCATCAATCCCCTCTGGTGGTTCACTGGAATCCAATTGCAAGGAAATCAGCAATCGTATGTGCCTTGCTAGGTTGGTGGACCACATCATAGTCAAACTCTTGAAGTAGAAAGATCCATCGAGCCAAGCACCCACCCAAATGTTGTTGCCAGCCAAGGTAGACTAAAGCCGCATGGTCGACATGAAAGGTGAATTTTCGACCGAGTAGATAGTGTTTGAGCTTCTTGATAGAATATATTAAGCCTAAACATTCTCGTTCAGTGAAAGAATAATGTTCCACAGAACTAAGGCGATGGATTGCATAATACACTGGTCTATATCATTTATCCTGTTGTTGCATAAGAACACTACCGATGGCGATATCAGATGCATCCACGAACACATGAAAGGATAGTTGCCAATTTGATGGCTGGAGAATGCGTGCCTGTGTGAGCAAAGTTTTCAATCGATCGAAGCTAAGCTGGCATTCATCAGTCCAGCAAAATTGTCACGATGGGACTGTAGTCAGGCATGTAAGAGGTATAGTTAGATGGGCGAGCCAATGGAGATGGAGACCATGCCATCGAATCTATCCCAGGAAACGCATCACTTCCTTAGGGGTTGGGGTTGGCAGTGCATCAAGAATAACACGTACTTTATCAAGATCGACCTGGATACCCTCTTTGGAGATTATATGCCCCAGAAGTTTACCGCAGGCCATTGCAAAATAGACTTGTGCGGGTTTAAACATAATCGGTACTCTCTATACTTCAAAAAACAACCGTTGAGATGCTGTAAATGATCAGCAATATCACCCGATAACGAGAAATCATCTAAGTATACGTGCATAAAACTTGTGCGATATGGAGCAAATATCTCTCGCATACAACGTTGAAACGTACTGGGTGCATTCCGCAACCCGAACCACATTAGTGTAGGCATAGGTGCCCCAATTAGTGATAAAATCTATTTTTGGGATATCAGCCTCAACCATGCGGACTTGATTATATCCACTGCAGCCATCTAGAAAAGAATACATCTCATGCCGAGCTACGTCATCTAGCATACTATCAAGGAAGGGTAAGGGAAAAGGGTTCGGCACCATAGCAGCATTCAACTTACGATAGTCAATACATATGTGTAACTGTTTATTCTTCTTAGGAACAATCATGATGGGTGAGATCCACTCTGCATGCTCAATAAGGACGATAAAACCGACCTTCAGTAATCTGTCTAATTCCTCTTTCACTTGCTAGGCATAATTCGGGTTCATTCGATAGCTCTATTGTTTAACAGGCCGTACGTCCGATTTGAAAACTACACGATGCTGGTAGATATGAGGGTCCAAGCCCTTCATATCACACTAATCCCAAGCAAAGACGTCAGCAAATTCTTGGAGGAGGCTAAACAAATCTTCCTGGAATGCACTGGCGAGTTTGGCCTTAATCCTTACCAAGCATGGGCTAGCATCATCTCCTAAGTTACAAGTAATGAGTTGATCTTCTAGTACATGAAACTGTCGGGGCAGGTTGAGATCATCGGAATGTTGAAACCACTGCTCCATATCTATTGCTCTAGCATAATGGTAAGCACCACTTTAAGAAGCTCCACCTCCTTAATGTCAATCCGCGGAAGAGGTAGGAGTGATATGAAGATCGTGAACGCGAGATGTAGTGAGAGTCAGTGAGAAGCATAGAGATGCACACACACATACACACACACACAAGGAAGAGACAAGCAAGACTCAATGGAAGGTTGAAAGTGGAGTCTATTACTCAAGAACACTCTTACAAGCTCAAGCTCTCACTAACTCATACAAGTCTACACTAGCTAACCTAAAAAATGAGCTCTCTAGCTCTATTTATAGTTCTTTGACTAGCTTTGACCAGTTTCACATCTAGTGTTTGGCATAGTTAAAAATTAGGTTCTAGATCCTATTTGAAGATGTAAACAAGATCTAAAAATAACCAAAATTGGTATGCTTGTTCTATCTAAGCTCCTCAAGCTTGAGGACTCCTGGATTTGCACAAAATGGAGCTAATGATTACAAAAGTGGTTGTTCTATGATACATATGGTACAAGAGTGATGAAGATCATTGTTGGGGTTGTTGAAAGTAATATAAAACATATTACTTGGAAAAAAATAGATTGCTTGTCTCCCCACTACTTTGTCGTAATCCGCCTTCACATGCATCCTCATCATCTGCGCCTTTGGCTACTGCCAACAATATCCTAGAGCCTAAAAGATTATCCGTGGCCTTAACAACATCCTGCATGAGTGGCTACACTGGACACGTAATCGGGAACCAAGTATCTATCACTTGTTGTAAGTCAATGGTTCCCAAGGATAGTAAATCCTTGTTAGCATTAAGGAATGCTTCTTCCTCATCATCAGATAACCCCTCGAGCATATGCACACGCTCGGCGACATAAAGTCATGCATGCAAATTGCAAGGCTTCATATTGTCGAGGGGAACCATGTATTCCTGGTGGTTCCTTTTAAAAATAAGCTCTTGGGAGGACCAATCTTGCAACACTTTAGCTTGTTTTAGCCAAGGTCTACCGAATATAGATTGTAGTCTAAACTAGAGTTGGGTGATTCCATCACTACAAAGGTCATTCTAAACACTTCCCCTTGTAGGGTAATGGGAATATCTCGTACCAACCCCACCGGGTGAACTCGGGACTAATCCGCCATTCGCACAAAAAAGTTAACAGGTTCTATATGATTCCATCCCAACTTCTTACAAATTGCCGCCATGGCAATGTTCACTCTTGACCCTCCATCAATTAATATCTGAGATATGTTATGTGTTTTGAATGACAGAGTGATTAAGGGAACAACATGATCTACTGTAACGTCCATTTCTGGATTAATTGTAGCAGTGGAAGGTGCATGGGTTGAGCTCGCCTCAAGCTATTGTTGAAATTGTTGCCAAATTCCTCATACCAAAGTTAATAGTTGTCCCAAGGGGATGGTAATCGAAGCTCTGGATAAGATGTCCCAGGTAGCACTAGAACAACTCAAATCAGATGTTGATTCTAGTGAAATTCCTGACCAAATTATGACCGGCTCCGGTGTAGATTTTGATGGTCCAGCTGGTTGTTAAGTGATTGGTACAAGATTAGCGAAGACTAGAAATTCTTCTGTAGCCCATCGAGTTGCCTTAGTGAACATGCATTGCTGCTCCTTTACTCCTGGTTCAAAGATTTCAACAGCTAGATGGAGCGTCTTACCAGAACGTGTTTGCACTACTACTGCCCCCATATCTACTACTAAAATTTGAACCATGTTGGCCATTTGATTTCTTCGCTCTTTCTTTCACTTATCATACTCTTGGGCGTCCTTAGAGTGCCTTTGGATGTGTCCCACTTCCTCGCAAAAGTGGTAGCACAATGGTGGTAAACTCGAACTACCATCGGATTGATCTTGATTCCACTGGGTTCGGTTAAAATGCCTCGTGTGTCTGCTTCTATAATTGGTATAATTACTATAAGTTATGTTTCTCAAGTGTGGTGGAACATAACTACTTGGTTGGCTTTGCTCTTGTAAAACAACATTCACCGTAAGTCGATTTTGTGTCTTGGCATTATAGGGGCAAGTTTCTAAAGCGTGGCTAGCAGTGTCGCAAAGTGCACAATAAATCTAATTGAGAGCAAAATTACTGGCAACATGTCAGGGATTTTTACACTTAGTACAATAGACCTGTTTTAATAGATCATCACTTTTATTTTTCCTAGCATTTAACCATTCCAGGTCTTCTGTAAAACTACCCACTTTGTGTTCTAATAGGAGTGCCATATCTATTACTACATCAAGGGTGATTCCACCCACACAGTGACTAATCATTACCTATTTCAGTTGGGGATTCAAACCACTAATAAACCATTGGGTTATTACCTCGTCCGATAAATTAGCATGAGCCAGTGGTAATTGGTGTAAATGGGTGTGGAATAAGGTTGCATATTCCTGTACAGTCTGATGTGGCTTCTATCTATTATTTTGTAGGTAATAGAAAATCTCCACTGCATTTTTCTTTAACCTGAAGTGCTGTAAGAAAGCGTTCTTCACATCATCTAAAATGATTAATATTATATTTCATCAACCGTCGAGTTGCTTCATTAACTAAGGTAGATTGGAAGGTGATGGCCTTGTATGCCAGGTCTGATGGGTTATTTAGCACTGCATAGTTGATCTTGAAAGTCCGTACATGTGCATTTGGACTGTCACCAGGTAAACCTCCAAACTTTGCATAGGTGAGCCCTGTAGTGGAGGGTCTCCGGTGGCCGCCCTGTTGTTGTTATTGTTGGTATTGTTGTTGTTGTTGTTGCTACTGTTGTTGTTGTTGTTGTTGATAATCTTCCATATCATTAAGATGGAGATCTGCTAGTTGTTCAGATTGTTGTGCCTCAAGAGTGTTTATAGACTGACCTGTTATGTAACTATTCGGTTACTCCTCCAAAGATAGCAATGCACTGTTATGTTCTAATTCTGTTGGGTTATGGTTGAGCAGCAAACCCTATGGAAATGTGATTTTGAAGAAATGTGCAGGGTCCCACTCTCTTGAAAAATAATCAGCAATTGAAACTCGCTGGGTACTCCCCAAATTAGAGAATTCACCTTGCACTAGTTGCTCAATAGACACTTTTGGTTTAGGATTAGGATCTGTAATTTGCTCAAGAATTCCAACAAGTTGATTAGTTCCTTCACTACAATTTTTGGTCACTTCTACACCTATCAAATCCGGACTCGGTAGTGTCACCGAACACCAAACCACTACTACCGGATTCTGCTGCAAATTTCAAACCTTCGCTAGAAGGTACCATATTTTCCATGAGCTCAATACTGGAACCACTTATCGGATTGTCACTGAATCACACTAGACTCAATTTCGGTATGCTCTGCAACCCGAAAATAAGGAAATGTGGTGGCACAAGCCCATTTGTTTGTGTTGCACCTCCTCCCTCAGATGACCGACCTTCACTATCACCACTGAGAGTGTCCCAAACGTGCTGTTCACTTTCCAAGGGTGTTTGTCATTCTGATATTTTGGGTAACTTTCATCGGAACGTGTTACATGCATAAATTACGAAGTCTTCTCTACAGAGATTCATACGAAATGTTGTAATCTTCTAAGAGTCATGCATGATCGTCCAATAATATCTTCATAGATTCAAGGGCACTGCTTTAAAGCAGCTAGGACTCAGAGTTCATCCGGTTGATCCAGAGCTGCTTCCGAATTTTCTCTGTTCTGTTCTTGCATTCACTGATTCTCTTCTTTGGCGGCTACGAGGTGGCGTCTTAACAGTCCCATGTTTGAGTGAGTGTCACATTTCTAATCGTTTGACCCCATAATAGGTTGTCAATATTGGTAATGGCTTCTTTTGTCTTCTGTTCACTTTCTAGTTCAAGGGTATGGTAGGCCTCACGTAGCTCTTGCTATCGCGCATTAAGTGAGGCGTTCTCGATGGTTAAAGAGTGTAATTGCACCTATAAATCTGTAGTTGTTTGCTGCAGGTTCTAGTAGCTAGTCCCGAGAGATGCAAATTCATCTCGAACTTGTGTCATGCAAGAGAACATCTGGCGGGAAGCGGTGTCGATCATGGGTGACAATATTAATGGTGGAGTGAGTGAGGATGCTATGGGTGTGGTTTTTGATGCAAGGGGAAGGGAAAAGAGGGATGGGAAGGTGGATGCAGTGGTGACCGTGGAGAAGTGCGATGTGTCTAAATGGGGTGGTGAAATAGATGAGGTGAGTGATGGTGCGGTGGGTGGTGAAATGTCCGTGTCACTAGACGTGGTGTCGAGTGCAGTGACTGTGAAGAGTGGTGTGAGAGTGGGTGTGAATACGGGATTTACAAAGGTTGACAAATAAATTACAAATTGGGTTTCGCGTATTGCTTGGTGGAGAGGGGAGGAGAGAGGGAATACGGTGGGGTGGGGAGGTGAGAGGGGTGAGAAGGTCAGTGGAGGGGGAAATGGGAATACAAGTCTTGTAGGGATTGGGAAAGAAGGAAAGGATGGAGGGAGAAATGGACTGAGTGGAAGGGTGGTAGTCATAGGAGGAACGATAGGTTGAGTGGGTGCGGGAAGAGTTGAGACAATGAGGGCTTCGACTACAATACTTGCTATGGACATGGATGATCTAGGAGAGTTGGGGTGTTTCGGGGAAGCTGAAGGGGCGGGAGATGAAAAAGGAGCAGGTGGGGTGGTGGGTACTTCGATGATGGTAGTGGCAGTTACAGTAGAAGAATGAGGCGAGGAGTTGATGAATATGGTTGCTTCTTCAAGAGGGTCTACCAGAATAAGTCGTGCTTCCCTGGGCTAGTGCGAAGATTGAGCATCCGTTAGTACGCAAATGTATCGAACCGGTTTGGATAGCAAACGAATTCATCGTGGTTCAAACTTCGGTAGTGGCTTTCTGTGCAAATATCGTAGTACTTCATTGGTTCGGACTGATTTAACCAATTCTTTGAAGCCTTGAATGTAAGCTTCTTCGAACCCTCCTGTAGCGAGTTCCTGTTCTAGAATTGCTTGACTTTCTTCTTATGAGGGTTGTCTGTGTGCCCAGACTTCCTGCATAGTGCGATATAGTTTGTTGATTGCCAAAGTGTAGGCAACCGCTTCGAATGTGTCGTCTTCATGAGTACTTGTGTCACCTTGAGCCTCTGTTTGTTGTTCGTGTTCATCATTCAATACATCCTCATGAGAGTCATGGCTACCCTAATTGGCTTCATCATCACCATGTTCATTGTCACTTTCTGTTTTCTCTTCTTCTGAGTTGGAGACTACTTGCTCTTGTGGTTGATCAGGGGGTGTGGTAGGGTAACTTGGACGTTCATATTCTTGTGAGAAGAGTTGCCCTTCTGAGAATTGAAATTCACTAGAGAAAGCATCATGCATTTCAAATTCAAAGGTGGTGTTCGTTGGTTCTGCCTCCAAGTTAGGTATAGGGAAAGTAAAGTCTTCCACACCAATGGTGGTGGGAAGTTCTCATGTTGTAGTGGTAGGTTCCTGAACTGTGGTTGTTTGAGAAACAATGGCACGGGTAGTGCCTTCTGTGATAACAAGTCGTGAAAATCATATACAGATTGGTTGTATAGGTGCGGAAGGTTCTGTTGGTGACTGTTCTGGGGAAGGCTGAGGTGACGGGGACTCTAGAACTTGTAAGCATGGGATAGAACTGTGCATGCGTTTGCCTGCCCATCCCTTGCTAGCTTTCTTGGCCTTCTTGGTAGTTCCTTTGAATGCTTTCAATTCTTCACTAGTCATTGCACGTTCTATAGGTAAATCATATGCCAAACACATGTAGACAATTCGAGTAAGAGTGCAACAACCATGGATAACATGTTTTCTTTCCCATCTCTACTGAGCTAAATACAACTGCACGATAATCCTACTAGCCAGATCTATGGTTTGAGGCCCAATGCATGCTAGATATAATCCGAACCAGATGTGTTTCTAGGGGATAGTAAAGTGATCCTGAGCTGGGAATGCAAAATGTTGCACGCATATGCGTAACGGCTTAGAGAGTTCCGGTGTAATAGCCAAAATATCTACCCATTTCAAAACATCAACGCAGTTCATGGGTTCTAGAATTAGCCTTTTGCGCTCTATCGACATGTGAGTCCCATGGATCTTAATTGCTGCCCGAATCAGATCTTTTGAAAGATAAAACTTCTTGTAGGGGGGGTCATTTACCAAAGATGGAAGAATGAAAGTTCCAGGCAAGTCCTTGTTCTCGGATGCCTAAAGTGTAGTCACCAAATAGTAGCATCTATAAAAATCAAGTTTGGGCAATGGGTCACTGAAGTTTTGCAAAGGTTGGAACCAGGTTAATGCAGTGTTTTCAATGTGAGTCCAAATGCATTGTACTTAGTGAACATGTCGTCCACTTGTTCGGCTTGTAGCACCTGCTTGAACTCGAAAACATGGTCATAGGGATCTCCTGACTCATCAAAATAATTCTTCATGGATTTCACTAACTATGCGGGTCTGAATATTCTTGGGTGCTCTTGGGGTCTAGGTAGAGGGAAGTCATCTCTACCACTTTGTGGTCTTGGTTCTCTCGGTCTCTCCATCTTTTCTGTTTCTACTGTTGATCGGTCTCTTCATATCATGTGAGCAAAACTCACTTCAGGCCTTTCCTTGCCTTTTTCTCTTTGGGAACCATGAGACACAGATGTCCCTACCCCTTGGTGTTTGAAGGCCACATTAACTCGAAGTGGGGGAAAAACCAATTCACCTCTCCATGTATAGGCATCCCATCTTTAGACACTAGGAACACTTGTTCTGACATGTTGTCTAAATACATCACTTTTCTATGTATCTCTAGATCCTTGAACTCATAGACCACTACTATTCCTACTTCACTTGGCTGCTCTAACCTATATCTCCAAAATTCTTCATTTGTATCCCTATTTAGAAATAAGTCAATTTTTTTGTTATCTTGAGGGATCCATTCTAGGTTGAGATTCGTTCAACATGGATTTCCCTCTTGGTGTTCTAGGTTCACCATCTAACGGTTCCTGTTCTAAGTCACCTGATTTGGGAATTATTATTTTGAATTCATTGGTCTTATAGGGCTGATTGTTAATTATGTACATTTTCCCCTCCTTATTGTCTTAGGTATCCGTCTCGTCCTCGTTTGTATAGGTTATCACCAATAAGTGAATAGTCTTGCACTTCCTGTTCTAGACCACGTTGTCATGCTAAGGTCATTCCTTGAGGGAATGTTTTCATCCTCAAGTATGTCACTAATGGTTCACTCCATTCTGGTGTGAGAGACATATGATATAATGTGGCATGTCGGTTGTCTTTCACAACAGACAGGGCATTCTCTACACAACTTGTAGACATCTGCTTCCATAGAAGGCCAATATACTCCTAAAATCCTTCATGTTCTGTAGTGGTGTAGTTTCTTTCTGTTGCATTCAACTATCTGCTCGCGTAAGCTATAGGGAGATCTATTTTACCCTCATTAGGAGGTTTTTCCAACACACATCCTATGGCATAGTTGGATGCATCCACATGTACATGGAATGGTTTACTCCAATCTGGGTTTGTTAATATTGGTGTTGAGCACAAGCATCGTTTAAGTTCATTGAATGAATTTTCACATTCATCTGTCCATTCAAACTTGGTCAAAAGAGAGTATAGAGGCTTGGCTATGATAGCATACATATGTATGAATCGTCTGTAATAACCACAATGACCCATGAAGGCTTGTACCTCTTTTACATTATTTGGCCAAGGTAGGTCTGCAATTACTTTCACCTTTTCTTCATTTGTCGAAATTCCATTCTTTGACACAATGTGTCCTAGAATTTTGCCTTGTCTGACCATGAAAACGCACTTTTTTGGGTTCAGAAAAACCGGATATTCTCGACATTTATCAAATACTTACCTTAACTTTGGGATATGAGTCTACCTCATATTCCAATGAGTACATATATCATGAACATAAACTTCCAAATTCTTTCGTAGGGATCTTAAAAACATGACACATAAGTCGTTGGAAAGTGGTGGGTGCATTTGTTAGCCCAAATGGCATCACACAAAATGCAAATATGCCCTATTCTGTGGCAAAGGCCATCTTATGCTCATCTCTGGAGCAATGGCTACTTGATTATAGCCTGAGAAACCATCAAGGAAGCTATAAACTTCCTTGCCCGCAACTCTTTCCAATAAGTGTTCCGTGATAGGAAGACGATAACTGTCTCTAATCGTGGCGGCATTAACTTTCTTAAGGTTAATACACACGTGTAATTTTCCATTCTTCTTGGGCACAACCACAATGGGGGATACCCATTTGGTATGCTCAATTTCATAAATGAATCTTGCTTCTATTTCTTCTTTAATCTTAGTAGCATAGTTATCATTGTACGTGTATGGTTTTTGTTTTGTAGGCTTTGCATCTGGAGTCATAGGAATTCTATGGGAGCATATATCTGGCTCTACTCCTTTCAAGTCTTTGTAGCTCCAAGCAAACACGTCTCGATATTCTCGCAATAGGGCAATTAACTCTTCTTCTTCGTCATTCATCAAATCATGCCCTATGTATGTACATTTTTCTTCTCCTTCTTCTATGGTAACTATGATATTTTTGGTTTTGTCTCGATTTTCGTAGACTTCTCCAACGTCAACTTTCCTTTTCGGCATTCGTAGCATGATTCTTCTATCTTCTATTTCATACTTCTTGAAATTCTCGAGTACTTCCATGAGTGGTTCTTCCTCTTCTTCTGTCTTAGGTGATTTCTTTCTCTTCTTCTGCTTACAATCTGTATCTTCTGTGAGTGACTCATGTCGTTCAATTTGATTTTCCTTTTCTTCTTCAGAGGTTTTGTCTTCTGAAAAATTAAGATAATCCTCTTCTGTGGAACAAAAGGGTTCCATGATGATGGATTCTAAGTCCTCATCACTATTCTCATCCTGTTCTTTGGTCTCTTCCATGCATTCTTTTAAGATAAAGTCTTCCTTGATAGGTTCTATCATAAAGATGGAAATGTCATCTCCGTCCTCATCACAATGAGGGGTCCATTGTTCTTCATTCATTGCTATGTCCATCGTAGCTAAGATTTCTACCCAACCATGAGGCTCGAATTCCTCATCTAGAAATACTATAGGTCCATAAGCTGGATCTTGAAGAGTTCATGGATGTCGTTCTGAACCTAAGGTCCTAGCCTCTAACTGTTCTTCGTCTTGTTTTGCTACCTTACACATCCATAGATGAGTATCCTCGTGCAACCATGAGGGGTCTGATTCCAATGAGTGTATCGATTCTATTTCTTCTTGTGTCTTATGGATGATGTTCCATTGGATTGGGGATACATCTTGATGGGAATAGTCTTTAAGATTGACTTTAGTAGTCACTCCTAGATGTTGCAAGTACAAAAAATTAGTTCCCCAATCTTGTATGATTTGCAAGTGACACATGAATGGTCGTCCTAAGATCATCTCGTAAGCATGATGTTTTCCAAAATCACAAATGGCAAAAGTATGTTCAAACTCCACACCATAAGTGGTGAGAGATATGCCTTCTAGTAGGCCCAATGGCTTCTCTATATGTCCATCAGCCATTTGTAGCTTCATCCTTGTAGGTCTTAATGTTGGATTACCCCAACGTTTCCATAAGGTAGTGGTAGCGATGGCTACCCTGGCTCTTGAATCTAGAATTGCTTTGGTGGTGTAGCTCTAGTGGGTTATTGGAAGATAAGTGTTACCTTCCTCTCCTTCGCTCACATCTATGATTCGTTCTACTGGTATCTCTGGTACCTTCTTGTGTGATCCCATCTGGGAGGGAGCAATAGCAAGCTCAGGGAATTGGTTTGCTATGTGCTTCCACAATTCTTGTTTAACCTTCAACAATTCTTCTAGAGTGAGGTGACAATGTACTCTAGTGTTCTTGATCACTTCTGCGTTTCTAGGGATGATTGATTCGTCATTCCTTACTAGTATCGTGGGTGCTCTCATGCTGATAGACTTGGCTTCCCAAGGCCCTATGAACTGAGGTAATTCTTGCAAAGAATTGGATTCAAAATCTATGTGTTCACTCAGTTGTGCTTCCTCTACATCGTCATAAATAGAGGGGATGTCTTGGGGAAATTGTTCTTGCAAGTCATCTATCTCGTGAATAGGAGGATGGGTTTCTTGCTCCTTTCTCCACTTCTCTTCTTGAATTTCTCTTAGAAATTCATGTGAATACTTGTATATGGAAGACAGGTTGTCTTCAGCTTCGGTATTTGGCACATGAGACAGGGATGGTGCACTTCTTTCTGGCGTCTCAGAGACAATGGGGTTCCCTTGTGATTTCTTCTTGTTGTTGTTCTTGATCAAGTATTCTATACTCTCCAGTAGTCCTTGAAAGTGCAATTCAGGTTTTTCATTAAGATAAAGAGAGGCTTCGAACATAGCTTGTGCTAATTCTACCATCTTCATGCAAAGTTTAGTTCTCTCAATCTTTAAATCTGCTCTCGGATAGTTCTTATTCATTTCAGATACCTGGGGTCCTTCTTTTAATCTCACCTGATATGCACGAAACATCATGTCTAGGTCTTTCGGTATGGGTTCTGCTAGAATTGATCCTGATCTCTGAGCTAGGTTCTTTTGATTAGATTCTTGCGAAGTCAATTCTAGTATTTTGGCTCTAGATTCCTTGAGACTTCCTTCCAACTTAGTTATCTTTTTACTCCACTTTCTCTTAATTCTTTCTCTCGAATCTGTCCAAGATTTTGTCCTTTTATTACTAGACTCTCCAACTTCACTAGTTTCGGCTAATTTCTGTGGATTAAGCTGTTGATTTTGTAAGATCGCTTGGGATCTCGATAGCTTGGATAGGGACGTATGTAGGGTTGGATCCATCAGCATTATGTACAATACCTATCACATTAATGGGTGTCACTTTTGAGGCATTAACAGGGTTCTTAGGACAATCTCTGATGACATGCTCTTTACCACACTCGGCAAAAAAACCTTGTATGTTATAGTATTGTGAATGTTCTGCTATCAAAGGATGTGGACAATCCTTAATGAAATGATCTCCTTGGCACCTAAAGCATGGTCCCTTAGGGCCTTGTGGTCTTTGCTGTCTTAAATGGGGTCGCGAATTAGGGTTCGCATACATGACATTAGCATAGTCGGGCTCCCAACTGGGTTGCAATGGTGGACTATCGTATTGATATGTTTCCACCTGTTCTGGTGACTTTGTGTAATATGCGGGTGGACTTTCTACATGGGTTGAGTCAAAACTGTTAGAACTCGGATCATTATCAGTGATCAAAGGTGAAGAAGGCACTAAAGCCCTATTGAGGTTCTCTTCTGCAACATCGTATTTGACTGGGATGACATTCGTTGGTGGGGATGGTTGTTGAGCTAAAACGGGTTGAGGTCTCTATTGAGCCTGATAAGGATAGTTCTGAGGAGGTCTATAGTAGTGAGACTGAGCATTGTATTGACCTTGATACCTACCTAGTTGGGGGTATGCTTGCGAGTAGTTCTATTTGGGCAATCCTGGGCTGTGTGATTTGTGTATTGTCTATCAAATGTACAGTATTGGCCACTAGGGTTGTCTTGCGGTTGTGTTACATTGGGACACACATTTTCCATATGATCACCACCACAGGTGTAACAACGCTTGTTTGTTGTTAACCTAGGCATCTGTTTACTAGAAACTCCTAGTTTCTGGGCCACTTTTTCTGCTAGGTCTTCTATCGAGCTAGAGAGTTTTGAGGATGCTAGAAATGAACAATCTGAGTCCTTATAGACCTTTGAAAGTTCCAGCTCATCTCCTAGATTTTTCTCAATGTCTATGCAAATTCTTACACATTGCTCTAGCATTCTGGGTTCCTTCAAGTTTACATAGGAGCATAGTTTAGAGCTTAAGAGGCCATCTAAAAACAATGACACTTTCTTGGCCTGTGAGGGTAACTCTTGCATCAGACATCTCTCAACATATTGTCTAAACCTACGTCTTGCAAGTCTAACTATTTCTTGAGGGGTCTATTTGAAGCTATGAATCAACGAAGAAGTATCATGTCTGATTCCACTTTTAGAGAATTCCATGATGAATGACTCTAACAAGTGATGAATATCCCTAAATTTCCTTTGTTGCAATGGTTGGAACCAAGTTAAAGCCATGTTCTTTAACGTTAGTCCAAATGCATTGTATTGTGTGAACATGTCTTCTACTTGCTCTGCTCGTAGCACTTGCTTAAATTCCACAACATGGTCATAGGGATCTCCTGTCCCATCAAAGTAGTTTTTCATTGACTTTAATAATTGAGTGGGTCTTAATACCTTAGGATGTTCAGGTGGTCTAGGTACAGGAAAATCATCCCTCCACCTAGTATCCTAGGTTCCCTTTGTCTTTCCAATCTATCGATGTCCATGGTTGGTCTATCTCTCGCTATGGGGTGAGTGAAACTTACTTCTGATTTCTCTTTTTTCTTCTCTCTTTGAGTACCATGGTTTGATGATGTCCCAACGCCCTGATGGCTCGCGTTTACATTTGTTCGTGATGGGGGGAATACTAACTCACCTCTCCATGTGTAGGCAAGTCTTGCATGGTCCGGCACTACAAATATTTGTTCTGAAGTATCACCCAGGTATACAACCTTTCCAGGTGTATCTGGGTCCTTGAATTTGTAAATCATGATGGAGCTTACTTCACTAGGTTGTTCCATTCGGTACCTCCAAAATGCTTCATCAGTTTCCTTATTCAAGAAGAATTCTATGCTTCTATTGTCCCGAGGGATCCATTCTGGGTTTAATACTCTTGTCAGTACAGATTTCCCTCTAGGTGTCCTGGGTTCTTTGATGGAGAGTGTTAATCTCCAAAAGAACAAGTTGACCTTGAATTTAGATCACCTCTATATCAAGATCAACTTTAGACTCCACCAAACTTAGAGATTATTCATCAATTTATCAGAAAATTGATGATTCTGAAAAATTCAGTTTCTTCAGAAAAGTCTGCTGCAGATTAGTCACTCATTGACTAATCAATCCTGTAAAGTTTTTGATAAAACTTTGCACAACACTTTGCCTTAAGGTTGCGCAACTTTGCCAAGTTAAATCTCTCAAAAAGATTCAGTACACACTGAGAAATGTGTGAAACACTTTACCTATGTCTGAAAGTGCTTCTCTGCAATGGCGACTTTGACACCTGCAACTTCTTAGCACTGGTTCTCCCAACTCTTAACCCGTTTGATCAAGATCTTCTAGCCATAGATGGCTTACCTTCCAACTTAGATTTTGAGCCCTCACTTGTGTAAAACTTTACACTGTGGACTGAGCACTGACCATTTCTTTGAAGATGAAATGTGCGCCAGATTTTTCGACTCTCAGAACATCTTCACATATGAATGTTCCTAAACAAAATTCTCACAGCCTGATTGAAATTAATCTCTCAAATTCTAGCCATAGATAGATTAGCTATGGACTTAGATACATGCAAAAGGATTCTTCAAAAGATTAAGCACAGAAGGAGTAGACAACCAAATATCGGGCGCAAAATTTTTCTATTTCTCAGAAAACTTACATCTAAGTGAGGATGGACAATTCACTCACTCTTCATGTGTCTAATGACACTAATTTCTCTCTCACTATTCTCTAATCTTCTACTTCTCTCTTTGCCCGACATTTTTTCAACATATTTATAGATGAATATATACAAGTGTATGACTAGACAAAGGTATAAGTCAGCTAATATACATATGTGTACATGTCTTTGGATTTTCTGAATATGCCCTTCCTTCAACCATCTGAATTTGTTCTCTTCTTGACTCCTTGACTTCATCTCTCCATAATCCTTCAATTGATGATTGTCATGCACCAACAGCTCCCCCTCAATCATTAATTGAGGTTCTTCTCTATCTTCTTGATTCCTGCCATATCCTTGAATCTCTGCAACTTAGGTCCATCCAAACTTTTAGTCATCATATCTGCAAGTTGATCTTTTGTAGGGGTGTGTATGACTTCAATTTCCTTCTCAATGACCTTCTCTCTCAGGAAATGATACTGTATTTCAATATGCTTAGTTCTAGCATGAAACACAGGATTAACTGCCAAGTATAATGAACTCATATTGTCTCCACAAATAATAGGAGTACTCTGAATCACATCAAAGACTTTCAAAAGTGTCTTTAGCCATATTACCTCTTTTGCAGCTTCCACCATACCTTTATATTCTGCCTCTGTGGATGACAAAGCAACTGTATGTTGCTTCTTGGAACACCATGAAATCAATTTGTCTCCTACATAGCACAAGTATCCATGTGTTGATCTTCTATCATCCACATTACCTGCCCAATCTGCATCACTATATATCTTGATTCTTGTATCTGAAGTAAACCCATAGTACAACCCTTCTTTGAGTGTACCCTTGATGTACCTAAGTACTCTTTGTCCTGCAATCCAATGTTCCTTTCTAGGACAATGCATGAATTGTGAAAGCACACCAACTGCATATGACAAGTCAGGCCTTGTCAATGTAGCATAAATCAAGCTACCAACCAAACTTTGATAGAGTTTCATATCTCTGAACTCTTCTCCTCCAAACCTAGACAATTTATGGTTCACTTCCAAAGGTGTAGGTGCAACCCTGCAATCTTCCATTTTAAATTTGGTTAGCAAATTTTTAAGATACCTTTCTTGAGTCACATATACTCCATGTTGAGTATAAGAGATCTCCATTCCCAAGAAGAATGATAGGTTCCCTAAATCACTGATTTTGAACTCTTTCTCCATCTGCTTTTTGATCATTTGTATTCCCTTATCATCTGTTCCTGTAAGTATTATGTCATCAACATAAATACACACATAAATGAACCCATCTTCACTTGCTTTGACTAGCAAGCTACTATCTGCCTTTGATGCTTGAAATCCAAGATCATTTAAGAATTTTACAAGCCTGTAATTCCAAGCCCTTGGGGCTTGCTTTAACCCATACAAAGCTCTCTTGAGCTTACATACATAATTTGGACTCACTTGATCTTTGAACCCATCTGGTTGCTCCATGTAGACTTCATCTGAAATGTAACCATTCAAGAAAGCATTTTTAACATCTAATTGAGACAACTTCCAACCTTTACAAGCAGCAATTGCTATGAGTGTCCTGATGGTTGTCATCTTTGCCACAGGACTATATGTCTCATCATAGTCCACTCCATATGTCTGTGCATACCCTTTCACAACAAGTCTAGCTTTGTACCTAGACACACTTCCATCTGCAAATCTCTTTGTTTTGTAAACCCACTTACATCCAATGATCTTCTGACTATTAGGTTTAGGAACCAAATCCCATGTTTGATTCTCTATCAATGCATCATACTCCTCTTGCATAGCATCTTCCCAATTCTTCTTTCCTTTGGCCTCTTCATATGTAGAAGGGTCTTCATCTGTTTTTACCAAATAAGCATAATCTTTAGTAGTCAAGAATGAAGTATCATAGCTATACCTTGTAGGTTGCCATTTGTGCCTAGATGACCTCCTAACTTCTGCACTTCTTGAGGTCTCTGGTTCATCACATTCTGGATCAAACCTTGGCCTCTCTTCAACTTCAATCTGCACTTCATTACTCTCACTTTCATCAAGTAATTGAATCTTTGCTTTACCTTTCCTTTGTTCCACTACTTCTTCATCATCTGCATGTACATTATATTTGCCTGCATACCAAGTACCTTGCTCATCAAATGTAACATCCTTGGATACAATAAATTGCTTTGTGGATGGACTCCACAACCTGTATCCCATTTGCTTATCATCATAACCAATGAATACATACTTTTCTGCCTTAGGCTCCAACTTATGCCTCAATTGAGATGGCACATATGCATATGCCAAGCATCCAAATATTCTGCAATGATCCAAGGTAGGTCTCTTACCCCACCAAGCTTCATATGGTGTCATACCCTGCAAAGCTTTACAAGGCAATCTATTAACCAAATATGTAGCTGTATTAACAGCCTCAGCCCACAAGTAATTTGGACAATTTTTCTCTTCCATCATGGACCTTGCAAATTCAACAAGTGTCCTGTTTCTTCTTTCTGCTACCCCATTTTGTTGAGGAGAGTACCTGCAAGTAACTTCTCTCTTTATACCTGCATTCCACAAATAATCATTGAACTCATTTGAAAAATACTCTCCCCCTCCATCTGACCTTAGTCTCTTCAATTTTTGACCTGTAATCCTTTCTGCATATGCATGATAGTGTTTAAATGTATTAAACACTTCTGACTTTTCCTTAATCACATAAATTGTGATCCACCTGGTAGCATCATCAACATATATGACATAATATCTTGAACCATTTATACTAAAGTCCTTTGAAGGACCCCATACATCTGTATGCACCAATTCAAGTCTTTCTGAATACATAAACCCATGCTTGGAATAGGATTGCTTATGAGCCTTACCTAATTGACATGCCTCACATCTGTATGTCATGTGTTGACCTGCAATGTTAGGCATTCCAAGCACTGAATCATTGTTAATCATTTCTTTGATACCTCTTTCATTAAAGTGTCCAAGTCTTTTGTGCCAAAGATCCAATTCTGACACCTTCTGCTCTCCATATGTGAACATAGCATGTCCAACATTTCCTTGTACCTTCAATGTGAAAAGCCTTCCTTCTTTCTTTCCTGCAATAATTTGTTTATACCCTTGACTAGGGTCTTCCACATAAACTCCATCATTTGTAAACCTTACCTCATATCCTTTTTCCACAATTTGACCTACACTGATCAAATTCTTTGGAATTGTGGGAACATAGAGTACCTTACTCAGAAGAGTGCTCCCATCCTTAGCTTTGACTGAACCAATTGACTTTACCTTATGCTTTGTATTATCACCTGTCTGAACTGTATGATTAATTGCATTATGATCTAGGTCAGTCATCAAAGCAATATTTCCACTCAAATGATTACTACATCCTGAATCAATATAAAACACTCTCATATCCTCATGTGAGGTTTCACAAGTATTCATAATGAGAGTCGAGTCCTCCTTTTGATATGATGCATAGTTGTAGTAGGTGTTATTATAGGATTGATTTTGGAAGCTTCTTCCTCCACCTCTTCCAAAAGAATTCCTACCACCTCTACCTCTGAAGTTTCCTCTCTGAAATCTACCACCTCTTGCTCTTTGATTAAAGTTCTGATAATTACCATTGTTTTGATTATTATGCCAACAATCATGAGATAGATGATTGGTCTTACCACATATCCAACAAGCTCTTGCATTCTCTTTGTTGTTTCTGCCTCTTCCTCTACTTCTGCCATTTCCTCTTCCTCTTATGAAGTTTGCTTGGTTTGATGTACCTTCTTCTTCACCTGATTGTTGCTTCCCTTTGTTAGCTTTCTTCTTGTCTTTAGAGTACATTGCATGACCTGCACTCTTATCAACATCTCCTTTGACATCATTCTCAAAAGTTAGCATATGACCTAACAATTGATTCAAGTCAGGAGTAAAGTGATCTAATGAAAGTTCTGTAGATAAAATGAAAGGCTTCCACTTCTCATCTCCTCTTAGCCCTGTGAGTATTTGTCTTACCAATTTGTCTTCTTCAATGTCTTCATCAACTGCACCTAAAGAATCTGCAATGTCCTTCATCTTTGTCACATAATCAGAGATTGATTGTGAGGCCTTCTTCTTGAAGGTAGTAAACTCTGCCCATAGTGAAGCCTTCCTTGATTTGGTTGTATTTTGGAAATGCTCTTCCAAAGCATTCCAAATGTCACAAGCGCTCTCAAGTCCTCTAATGTGAGGAAGCAAATAGTCATTGACTGCCATGTAGATGATGCTTCTTGCTTGAGCATCCTTCTTCATCCAATTCTTCAAATCTGCAAGCTCCTCCCTAGTTGGAACACTAGGATCTCTGAATTCTGGCTTTTCTTCATCTCCTGTGATGTATCCTATCAGATCTTTGCTCATAAGGTGAGCTTCCATCCTCATAGACCATGCAGGATAGTTCTCTCTATCCAACTTTTCAATTTGGAGACTATCTCCCATCCTTACTTCACCTGTAGTCTCAAAACTTTAACCTTTACAGATAATAAATGTACCTTTACTTCGAATGTTGCTCCTTCTGATCCTTTTGATACTCTTTCTATGTCTTCCTTCAAGTTTTCTTCAGCCTTTACCCTTCTGCACCTTCAAGATGTAAAGATTTGTACTTCTGCAATAGTCGGAGTCATCTTCACTTCAATTTTGACACAACCTGCTCTGATACCACTGATGGAGAGTGTTAATCTCCAAAAGAACAAGTTGACCTTGAATTTAGATCACCTCTATATCAAGATCAACTTTAGACTCCACCAAACTTAGAGATTATTCATCAATTTATCAGAAAATTGATGATTCTGAAAAATTCAGTTTCTTCAGAAAAGTCTGCTGCAGATTAGTCACTCATTGACTAATCAATCCTGTAAAGTTTTTGATAAAACTTTGCACAACACTTTGCCTTAAGGTTGCGCAACTTTGCCAAGTTAAATCTCTCAAAAAGATTCAGTACACACTGAGAAATGTGTGAAACACTTTACCTATGTCTGAAAGTGCTTCTCTGCAATGGCGACTTTGACACCTGCAACTTCTTAGCACTGGTTCTCCCAACTCTTAACCCGTTTGATCAAGATCTTCTAGCCATAGATGGCTTACCTTCCAACTTAGATTTTGAGCCCTCACTTGTGTAAAACTTTACACTGTGGACTGAGCACTGACCATTTCTTTGAAGATGAAATGTGCGCCAGGTTTTTCGACTCTCAGAACATCTTCACATATGAATGTTCCTAAACAAAATTCTCACAGCCTGATTGAAATTAATCTCTCAAATTCTAGCCATAGATAGATTAGCTATGGACTTAGATACATGCAAAAGGATTCTTCAAAAGATTAAGCACAGAAGGAGTAGACAACCAAATATCGGGCGCAAAATTTTTCTATTTCTCAGAAAACTTACATCTAAGTGAGGATGGACAATTCACTCACTCTTCATGTGTCTAATGACACTAATTTCTCTCTCACTATTCTCTAATCTTCTACTTCTCTCTTTGCCCGACATTTTTTCAACATATTTATAGATGAATATATACAAGTGTATGACTAGACAAAGGTATAAGTCAGCTAATATACATATGTGTACATGTCTTTGGATTTTCTGAATATGCCCTTCCTTCAACCATCTGAATTTGTTCTCTTCTTGACTCCTTGACTTCATCTCTCCATAATCCTTCAATTGATGATTGTCATGCACCAACATTCTTCACCTAGTGGTTCTTTTCCTTGGGATCTCACTTCCGTATCAGGGCTTACTATATCGAACTCATTGGTATGATTAGGTTGAGTACTTATAATGTACATTGTTCCTTATTTATCTATGTATGCGTCTCTCTCGAATTTCACCACTGAACATTCCAATCCAATGGGTTGGTCAGGATTGTGCAATTGCACCACTGATCTTCGCAAACCATCCTCATAGATGTGAGCAGCTAAGTGGTTGGTTCGAACATATTCTAATTAGGTTCTATAGGGTCCTTCGGGTCTTTCCAAATATTCTTCATTTAACCCTCCTTCTAGTCGTTCTGTGCTAAAAACCATTTCTGATTCACTGGTATCTGAGCCCAAATCACAAGGATAACTATTCAATTGTTGTGCCCACGAATGTGCGGTAGTTTCTACACTTGCTTCTGTTGATCTAAGGCTTCGTCGGTCTGACTTACCTATATGCTTTCCTAATCTAAGGTTCATGAATTTACTTCTTGAATCACTCAATACACACTCTGATCGTCAATGTTTCTTTGTTCTTAATTGCTTGTTTCATTTTTAATTCGTTGAGATTCTTGTCTTATATCAATATATATGTCAATAGTCAACTTTTCGTTGTACTTTTGAGTTCTTGTTCCATCAGACTTAAATTCTTTCCTTTAGGTCTTCGTACAACACACTTTTATCTTACTCTTGGAATTGAAAATTTAAGTCTCTTGGACTTGATGCATTCCTGTCGTCGTCCTAAATAATCCACAATTCTAAATGTTTAACCTAAGCTAATAATTGACTGAGGGGGTTGAGTATTCTTCCAACCTCAAGTCAGCTTCTTTGATTGCTCTGCTGTCAAAATTCAATGTTTAGGCCAATTCTTAAATCAATGCTCAAGCACTTTGATATATACACCTTTAAGAGTTCCGTTTTCCTTTGGCCAAATTTCCCAAATGTCCCCTAGCTTTCCTATTCCCACAAATGGGTCAACCTCAAATTATCCTATCCAAATATTAACGCATTATTCTTGAAAAAAAACAATCGAGATCATGTAGCAGTCGTAAAGAGCTTTCTAATGAGCTATAAAGCTCAAAAAATGGACTTCGAATGAAAAAGTTATGAACGTTCAAGCCCTCGGGGTTAAAAACTGATATAGGTTTTTCTTCGGATATGAGCTAAGGGGTCTCCAATAAGCTTAATCACCCAAAAATTCACTCAAAATAGCATCAAATTAGCCCAAAAAATCAAACCCTAATTTTGGCATTCTAAGTGGAGAATTGTGATGGTCTAAGATAATCGCGATGGTCTGGGACCATGCGATGGCATAGTTGAACCGTCACGATGATGTGGTACAATCGCGATGGTCCGAGTGTGCGAGGCATCCTGATGGTCAAAGGTGAAGCATCGCGATGGTCTGTCTAGCGAGCAATTCTGATGGCATGAGCCCCTCGCGATGATCAATGATCAATGCAACCATCACGATGGCGTGAGCCCGTTGCAATGGTCATGAGGCATCGCAATGGGGTGAGCCAATCATGATGGTGTGAACTTGAAGCGTCGCGATGACGTACCTGGTATCGTCGCAATGGTCTAATTTGACACGTGGCAAGTGGGTCATCGCGATGACGTGGGCCAATCGCGATGGCATGAGGTCGACGAGATCGTCGCGATGGTCAATGACCGTCGCGATGGTTCAAGTGAACCGTTGCGATGGTTCAAGTGAACCGTTGCGATGGTTCAAGTGAACCGTTGCGATGGTTCAAGTGAACAGTTGCGATGGTTCAAGTGAACCGTTGCGATGGTTCAAGTGAACCGTTGCGATGGTGTGAGACCGTCACGATGGTCTGAATGAGCCATCGCGATGGCATGAGCAATCGCGATGGTGTGACACAATCGCGGTGGTGTGATCCTGTCACGATGGTCCACCAAACTACAAATTTTTGATATGCACCTGTGTATTCGTGTGTGTGCAAGGATCGTCTACAGCGTTGTGTACTCGCTTACCAAAAAAGTTGAACTTGTCAGACCATCATGATCGTCTGACACCTACGACATATTCTGATAGAAAGTGGATTTCTCACCTTTTGGAAGCTCTCCTGCTGCTTTGGAGCATTGTACCTGCAAGAAAACTCAAAAACATACATGCACAAACAAGAACAAAAGCTCTCTCTCACTCTCTCTCTCTCGCATGCACAAATGAGGGGGATAGGTGGATATGGTGAATGTTCTGATTTTCTTGGAGTGGAAGAAGATGATGCGGTATTGAAGGAGTATAGAGGAGGTGAAAAACACAAAAAACTACTTAAAAACAACAACAAAAACTGAAATTTTTTACCTTCCAATGCCACTTCTTGCTATACTCTTACCATCACGCATTTGTCCTAGACTCGATCCCCGCCAATGGCGCCAAACTTGGTGTTGCTATAGCACAATGGTAAGCACCACATTAAGAAGCTCCACCTCTTTAATGTCAATCCATGGAAGAGATAGAAGTGACATGAAGATCATGAACGCGAGATGTAATGAGAGTGAAGGTGAGAAACACACACATAAGGAAGAGACAAGCAAGACACAATGGAAGGTTGAAACTAGATTCTATTACTCAAGAACACTCTTACAAGCTCAAGCTCTCACTAATTCATACAAGTCTACACTAGCTAACCTAAAAAATGAGCTCTCTAGCTCTATTTATAGTTTTTTGACTAGCTTTGATTGATTTCACATCTAGTGTCCAACATAATTAAAAACTAGGTTCTAGACCCTATTTGAAGGTGTAAACGAGATCTAAAAATAACCCAAATTGGTACGCTTGTTCTATCTAAGATCCTCAAGCTCGAGGAATCCTTGGCTTGCACAAAATGGAGCTACTAATTTCAAAAGTGGTTGTTCTATGATACATATGGTACAAGAGTGATGAAGATCACTGTTGGGGTTGTGAGAAAGTAATATAAAACATATTTCTTGGAAAAAAATAGATTGCTTGGCTCCCCACTACTTCGTCATAATCCGCCTTCACATGCTTCCTTGTCGTCTGTGTCTTTGACTACTGCCAACAATATCCTAGAGGCTAAAAGATTATCCGTGGCCTTAACATCGTGCATGAGTGGCTTCACTGTACAGGTCGTCAGGGACCAAGTATCTATCACTTGTTGTAAGTCAATGGTTCCCAAGGATAGTAAATCCTCGTTAGCATTAAGGAATGCTTCTTCCTCATCATCAGATAACCCCTCGAGCATATGCACAGGCTCGGCGACATAAGGTCATGCATGCAAATCACAAGGCTTCATATTGTTGAGGGGAACCATGTATTTATGGTGGTTACATTTAAAAATAAGCTCTTGGGAGGACCAATCTTGCAACACTTTAGCTTGTTTTAGCCAAGGTCTACTGAATAATAGATTGTAGTCTAAACTAGATTTGGGCCATTCCATCACTACAAAGATCATTTTAAACACTACCCGTTGTAGGGTAATGGGAATATCTTGTACCAACCCCACCGGGTGAACTCGGGACTGATCGGCCATTCACACAAAAAACTTAGCAGGTTCAATATGATTCCATCCCAACTTCTTACAAATTGCCGTCGTGGCAATGTTCACTCTTGACCCACCATCAATTAATACATGAGATATTTTATGTGTTTTGAACCACACAATGATTAAGGGAACAACATGATCTATCGTAGCGTCAATTTCCAGATTAATTGTAGTAGTGGCAGGTGCGCGGGTTGAGCTCGCCGCAATCTATTGTTGAAATTGTTGCCGAATTCCTCATACCAAAGTTAATAGTTGTCCCAAGGGGATGGCTCTGGATAAGATGTCCCAGGTAGCACTAGAACTACTCGAATCTGCTGTTGATTCTAGTGAAATTCTTGACCAAATTGCGACCGGCTCCAGTGTAGATTTTGATGGTCTAGCTGGTTGTTGAGTGATTGATACAAGATCAACGAAGACTGGTAATTCTTCTCTAGCCCATCGAGTTGCCTTAGTGAACATTCGTTGCTGTTCCTTTACTCTTGGTTCAAAGATTTCAGTAGCCAGATGGAGTTTCTTACCAGAACGTGTATGCACTGCTGCTGCCTACATCTCTACTACTAAAATTTGAACCATGTTGGCCATCGGATTTTTCCGCTCTTTCTTTCGCTTATCATACTCTTGGGCATCCTTAGAGTGCCTTCAGATGTGTCCCACTTCCCCGCAAAAGTGGCAGTGCAATGGTGGTAAACTCGAACGACCACCGGATTGATCTTGATTCCACCGAGTCCAATTAAAATGCCTTGTGCATTTGCCTCTATAATTGGTATAATTACTATAAGTTATGTTTCTCAAGTGCGGTGGAACATAACTAGTTGCTGGTTGGCTCTGCTCTTGTAAAACAACATTCACTGTAAGTCGATTATGTCTCTTGGCATTATAGGGGGCAAGTCTCTATAGCATGGCTGGCAGTGTCGCAAAGTGCACAATAAATCTGATTGAGAGCACAATTATTGGCAACATGTCCGGGATTTTTACACTTGGTACAATAGACCTGTATTAATAGATCATCACTTTTATTTTTCCCAGCATTTAACCATTCCAGGTATTTTGTAAAACCACCCACTTTGCATTCTAATTGGAGTGCCATAGCTATTACTACATCAAGGGTCATTCCACCCACACGGTGAATAATCATTACCTGTTTTTATTTGGGATTCAAACCATTAATAAGCCATCGAGTTATTACATCGTCTGATAAATTAGCATGAGCCTGTGGTAATTGCCGTAAGTGGGTGTGGAATAAGGTTGCATATTCCTGTACACTCTGATGTGGCTTCTGTCTATTATTTTGTAGGTAATCAAAAATCTCCGCTACATTTGTCTTTAACCTGAAGCACTGTAAGAAAGTGTTCTTCAGATCATCATAAAATCTGAAATGATTAATATCATATTTCATCAACCGTCGAGCTGCTTCATTAAATAAGGTAGACTGGAAGATGATGACCTTGTATGCCGGTTCCGCTATGTTATTTAGCACTGCATAGTTGATCTCGAAAGTCCGTACATGTGCATTTGGATCGTCATTAGGGAAACCTCCAAACTTTGCATAGGTGACCCCTGTAGTGGAGGGACTCTGGTGGCCACCCTGTTGCTGTTATTTTTGGTATTGTTGTTATTGTTGGTGTTGCTATTGTTGTTGTTGTTGTTGTTGCTATTGTTGTTGTTGCTGTTGATAATCTTCCATATCGTCAAGATAGAGATCTGCTGGTTCTTCAGATTGTTGTCCCTCAAGAGTGTTTATAGACTGACCCGTTATGTAACTATTCGATGACTCCTCCAAAGATAGCAATGCACTATTATGTTCTAATTCTGTTGGGTTATGGTTGAGCATCAAACCCTCTAGAAATGTGATTTTGAAGAAACGTGCAGGGTCCCACTCTCTTGAAAAATAATCAGCAATTGAAACTCGCTGAGTACACTCCAAATTAGAGAATTCACCTTGCACTAGCTGCTCAATAGACGCTTTTGGTTCAGGGTTAGGATCTGTAATTTTCTCGATAATTCCAACAAGTTGATTAGTTCCTTCACTACAATTTTCGGTCACTTCTGCACCTATCAAATCCGGACTCGGTAGTGTCACCAAACACCAAACCACTGCTACTGGATTCTGCTGCAAATTTTGAACCTTCATTAGAAGGTAGCATATTGTCCACGAGCTCAATACTAGAATCACTTACCGGATTGTCACTAAATGACACTAGACTCAATTTCGGTATGCTTTGCAACTCGAAATAAGGAAATGCGGTGGCACAGGCCCACTTGTTCGTGTTGCACCTCCTCCCTCAGATGATTGACCTTCACTGTCACCATTGACAGTGTCCCAAACATGTTGTTCACCTTCCAAGGGTGTTTGTCATTCCGATATTTCGGGTGACTTACACCTGAATGTGTTACATGCATAAATTATGAAATCTTCTCTGCAGAGATTCACATGGAACTGTTCTTGCAATGTGATTCTTATACTTATAACTTAAATTCCAAGCCCCATGGCTGGTGCCAATGTTAACTTCGTTAACTAATGTTAATTGTTCTCTCTTTATTCCCACCTGAACTGATTCCAACAAAATAGGAATAACAGAGATTTTCTCCCACATGGGTCTATTGGAACAGAGGCCCTATAGTAATTTTCCCACACCTTTATATAACTTTCGTCCCTATCTTCGTAGAATACTATCTCTAATGTTATAAAACTCGATTACAAGTTTACACAATCGTATTCAATTTCCAGAACACAACTAACTCCGATGCTACATCAATCACGGGTGCTCTTCCACCATTTCCATTTCATGTTCGTGTAGTCGATACACATAAACTTATACAATAATGTCCATTAACATCATTCAAAAGACTGTAACTTTTATCAACGTGTTAAGCCCAATTTACTGTATGATTAAATTACTTCACTTAACATAAAATACTTAACTGATGCAGATGAACACCGCACCAAGTCAGACTTCAACCCAAATGTAAATCAACATGGAGCGGTTCGGTCACTACACCACGCGCAGTCCGACAAGGATCTGCTATGCGTCTCTCTTGCTGCTAAGCGACACGAACACAGCTCTTTTCATATTAATTATTCAAAAGGTTACATCGTTCCAACCCTTTTATGGTGCTTCATCAACAATATTACAAAAATATTATGAATAATACTTGAACCATCCGACGGCCTAACAAGAGGATTCTAGGGACTTTCTTCCCCTCCTAGCTCTTTTACTAATGTAAAAAGAGCTTTTTCTTGTGCATGGCTGATTAAACATCTTATGCCTAGTGAATGCATAACCTTGTAATAGCCCTACATATGCATACTTCAATCATGCAACATTTTTTATGGTGAAAAAGGAAGGTTTTAAGTAATGCACTTAAGTGGTTTTTTGATGTTGAGACTGACTCTTGATTTTTTGTATTTTTTATTTGTTTGTAAGTTTTATTTGGTATCTACTCTGATATTTTGTTCATCTAGTATCACTTTAATTTGTTTCTCTGAGTTTCAGCTTGTTTTTTTGTTCTTCCTATTTGTATTCTTGATGAAACTAATTGATTTTTCCTTGTCATTTTTTGGTCTCCATATTTATTTCATTTTGCTATGTTGGCAGATTGGATTTTGATATTCCAATCTTACTTTTGGTCTCCCTATTTGTTTCACCTTTGTCGTGATTTTACTAAGCGGTTGTACTATTGAACTTTGGTCTATATTTGCTTTGTGTTTCAAATGTTTTGCTTATACTTTGGAGTTTACCTCTCCAATCATCATAGTATAAAGGAACAACGACCTCAAACACTTTAAATTGTCAATCTGTCAAGTATACTAAGAATAAAACCACCTCTTCATTAATGGACTCCAAGATTTTCAAAACAAGATTAGTTTCATTAGAGATTTCATAAAAGTTATGAAAAATTCTATGATTTCTTGTAAATTGAGCTAGGAATAAGCTTTTTTAATGGTTTTTGTGCCTTAAGTGTGTTATTTTTCATGATAAAGAGATTGATCACATCAGACTTGATTTTTAATACATGTACCTATGAGACAAGACAATTGTGATTATGAAGAAACCACACAGTCAAGTTAAACAATACTTTGCAAGGTTATGGAGACTTAGAATGTTAAAATAGACTTATGATAACATGAAATTCTCAAAGAACTACAGATCACAAAGAAAAATCTATGAAAAATACTCAGAAATTCAACATGAAATCACCATTAAAACTTGATGACGAGATTAGAAGAAAATGAAAGAGCTCTCAAGTTCTCATTAAGCAACAAGAGTACAAAATGATCCAACCTCCTAAAAAATGAGTCATAATTGACTTAAATACTATTTCAAGTGTCCCTTTTCACACTTGAAAATGAGTCTTCTAAGCTTCTATTCTAAATTTCTACTCACTTGAGAACTCTAAAAATTCTACAAAAATTACATAAGCTACATAGCATCATGAAGAAGAGTATTCCTTATTTTTACATAAAATGGAATTAGCTAAACTACTAGGTTACAATTTTTTTTTCTTTTTTCTACTTTCATCAAAATGTTCTTCCAACACCTACTATACACCAAGGTACATGACAATTTAGAATCCTTATTAGAGAAACGATCACGTGATACCGATTAAAAACTTTTTCTTACAACATGTTATGCCCTGTGAACCATTCTAGAAATGGGGCTTATAATTTATTGGTCTTATTGCCCCACTAGTAGGATCTACATTTTTGACTTGGGAAGTTTTTCCCCAATGACTTGATTAAGGCCATAACAATTTATTTTAATATTACCCATAAATATAGTACTCCCTGTTATCCTTGAGCATATGGGTCAGCATAGAGCACAAATAAAACTTTGTTGACCATGCTTAAGATATTGATTCAGGAGAGTCCAAAGTGTTGGGATCACTTGTTCTTGTCTCTCTTATGGGCATACCAGATTGAAATAAACTTTTTTTGGCTTTACACTTTCAAATTAGCATATGTCATAAAGGCTTTAACACTAATGGAAGTAGTTGTACACAACCTTAGAGTTTCCTTGGATCATAAGTTGCTGCTACGAGACTCCTTGTACCATAAATTGGATGTTCTCAAAGCATTGGATTAAGACTGCTTTGAGAGCTTATTACTTTTGTAGGAAATGCGGCTAAGATAGTCTAGAACCCATGGTCAGTATTTAAAGACTCGAGTTTTTTCAAAAAGGCCAATTAGTACTATTCTACAATTCAAAAGTAGATAGAGTTGTAGGAAAGTTCAAAGTACACTAGTGGATTGTACCAAATTTTGGTGCGGGTCCTACCACTTTTCAATTGGAGACTTTGACTAGACAATTGCTGTGTATTCCGATCAACGGGTCAAAATTGTGACCTTTTTGGTTACTAGATGTCTTGCGAGCTCAGCATATGGAAACTTGACATGCCACTATTGCCTATGTCAACATGTCTTTGTGCCCAACATGATGTTTTAGATTGCGCTTTTGTTTCAACGATGGCCCAGATCTCATCCTCTTACTCCTTATATACACCCAAAGTTTTACCCCACACTTTTATCTTGCTAACAAAAGTATCATCACTCTGCCAAATTGCACATGTGTAACCTTTTCTCGCTTGCATTCTATCCTACATTTCATCATGGAAGCTCACACTCTCATTGAGCCAATCAATCCCATGAATCCCTACCTCATCACTCGCCACCTACTCACCTTCATTCTTCTTGATTGGAGTGTTGTCGTTGATCACCCTAAGTCTATGACCATCGCTAAAGCCATCATTACCTCTGCTTCTAATATAGTCTAGTAGGTGCCCATGGCTTGCATGATGCATACCACCACCCCTGCATCCTATACAATTCACAACTAAGTCTACTAAACTTGAACCTCTTGAACTTGAGCAACATCTCTAGCCAATGGAAATCCCTACAGCCTCAACACAATTATCCTTGAAACTAGAACAATTTTCCACTACTCATGCAAATATGAAGAAAGTCCAACTTGGGTCCTCTACCTCATCTGCAAACTACTCTCCCCCACCCTCACCTGTGTATTTGCCACCAAATTTTCCTTTCTCACTAAAGAACCAGGATGAAGCATAGTAACAAGGCATGTGAAGCAAGAAACATATTGAGAAATTAATTTGAAACTCGTAATCAGACAGAGATTCATAACTTGAAAATCAACTAGCCACAGAAATGTTTGTTGATGCGAAGACTACAGAGGTGTTTACCACTTGCATAAAGAATCTACGAGATCAAATGGAAAGAGCAGGTGTACAAAAGTCAAGTGAGGAGCGCATTCTCTTTGAAATTTTCCACCAAAGTCTGATGGTTTGGTAATTGCTCTTAATACTCAAATCAGACCTCAACCACTAACTTTTGAAGAATTCAATGCCTTACCTATAGAGGATGAGCTTTGGATCAAGGCAAGGAGATGTGGAAGCAAAGGATATGTTGCATTCACAACAAATGCCAAAGGATGCAAATCAGACTCTTCAAAAGATGGACAAGAAAAGAAGAATGACAAAAAGAAGTTCAAGAGACATTGTTTCCACTGTATGAAGAAAGGCCATAGAATTCAAGACTATCACATCAAGAAGGCAGAAGAGAAGAATGTCTCTTCAAAAGGTGGCAAAGCAAGGAGTCTGCCAACACTACAAAAACAGAGCTTGAGTTATTTGTTACGATAGAGAAGGTATGCTCCTCGACTAAAGATTCAAGAATAGATGACTCATGGGTGTTGGATAGCGGTGCCTCTCATCACATGATGAGCAAAAAAGACCTTTACAGTTCCTTAGAGCCTCTAAAGGAACCCATCACAATAAATGTAGGCAACAATGCAAGATGTCTTATAGAGGGTGAAGGTATGGTTTCTTTCATTAACTCTAATGTGGATGTCTGAAAGCTTTCAAATGAGTTGTATGTTCCACAAATCAAATGAATCTACTTTCAGTAGCTTCTATAACTGATCAAGATCATCAAGTTATCTTTCGTAAGTTAGGAGCTAAGATTATGGACTATAACAACAACGTTGTTGGGACTGGCATAAGAAGGAACAACCTATATGACTTGTCTGCTCTTAGATCCACTACAAGTGTGGGCATAAGTAAGCTATGGCATGAGAGATTCAGCCACATTGGATACTGTATAGTAAAGGAGATGCATCACAAGGGTATGGTGGCATACCTACCATCAATTGCAAAAATGAAGGAACCATGTGAAGCTTGTATGATGGGCAAGCAACAAAGGAAGGAATTTCCATAAGAAAGCAAGAACAGAGCAAGCTATCCTCTAGATTTGATGCATGCTGACTTGTGTGGAAAAATGCCTACACAAGCCTTGGGTGGATCTTCCTACTTCATGTTACTTTTTGACGACTATAGCAGGAAGATGTGGATGTTATTCCTTCATGATAATGCTGAACTTTTGGTAAGTTTAAAGAATGGCTTTAGCTTGTTGAAGCTGAAATAAGGGAGACGATGAAGAAATTCAGATAGATGGTAGTGGTGTGTTCACATGAACAGAGTTTGAAGATTTCTGCAAGAGTAAAGGAATCAAGAATCAACTCATAATTGCACATAGACCTCAACAAAACGATGTTGCAGAATGTCAAAATCAAACCATCATGAAGATAATAAGGTGCATGTTGAAGGGAAAGGTTTCACCTAATCAATTTTGGGAAGATGCTATCAACATTGCTAGCTACATCTTGAATCAAAGCTACATCAAGGCACTTGATGGAAATATTCCACAGGGAGAGAAACAAGCTTCAACCAAAAAACATCAAATGTATCTTCTTAGGGTACATTGCAGATAAGAAGGCTTATAAGCTTTGACCTTGAGGATAAGAAGATCATGGCAAGTCGCGATGTGGTGTTTAAGGAGGAGCAACCACACGTAGTGGAGGAGGAAAAGAGAGCTTCCACTTTATCATCAGGTGAAGGGGAAATCCACCATGAAATTGGGTCAAGAGCTATCCTTCTACACAAGAGAATGAAGCATCATCTTTAGATGATGAGTCTAAAAGACATCAACCTATCATCACCAAAGCGGAAAATCCATTGCCATGTTGGGTGAGGGAGCTCTATGATTTCACAAACCCCATCCCACTGTCACTAGAAGAGGTTGCAAGTGGCATGAGGTGATCATAGAGAATAGAGGAATAGAGACGGGCAAGCACCCATATTGTAAACACAGCCCTGATGGTTGAGCTCATTCAAGAAAAAGCAAAGGAACCAATCAATGTGGAAGAGACACTCCATGATCCGAACTAGAGGGCTACCATGCAAATGGAATACAACAATATTATGAAGAATGGAGCTTGGGAGCTAGTGGATTGACCCCCTAAAAATAAGATCATTGCCAGCAAGTAGGTCTAGAAGCTAAAATACAAGGTTGATGGTACTCTTGAAAAAGTACAAAGCAAGAATTGTTGCACAGGGCTACTCACAAGTTGAAGGCATTGAATTTTGGGAATCGTTTGCCCCAATTGCAAGGATGACTACTATCAAAGTAGTACTAGTTGTGACTGAACATAAGCAATGGTCAATCTATCACATGGATGTCAAATCAGCATTCTTGAATGGAGACCTCAAGGAGGAGGTATATGTGTCTCAGCCACCACAGTTTCCATTTAGAGAACAAGGTATATAATCTAAAGAAGGCATTATATGGGCTAAAAAAAGCCCCTACAACATGCTACCAGCAAATAGATAAATATTCCTTGGATCTAGGTTTCAAAAGATGTGCATATGATGCTAACTTGTATGTTCTAAAGAGAGGAGGAAAAAAATTGTGCTTGTACTCTATATATATGACCTTGTGATTACAGGAAGCGATGATGCTCTTCTTCAAGAAACGAAAGATGTCCTGAGTTCAATATTTGAAATGATAGACTTGGGCTTAATGCATTATTGCTTAGGCCTTGAAGTTTGGCACGAACCAGAAAAGTTTTTCATCTCTCAACAGAAGTATGCAAGACAAATATTGAAGGCATTGACATGGAGGGCTGCAAGGAAATTTCTATAGCTATGGAGGTTAGCACAAAATTATATATTGAAGATACTTCACCTCTAGTTGTTGGAGTAGTAAGTAGGTTCTCTAATAAGCCTTACTGAACTAATTGGAAGGTATGCCTGCGGATACTCAAGTATGTGAAAGGAACCATTGATTATGGTATTATTATATATAAAGAAGGATCATCTGTAGTTGGATACTATGAGTCAGATTGGGCAAGAGATATTGATAACAAAAAATCAATTTCTAGATATTGCCTTTCTTTAGGATTAGGGATTTTCTCTTGGATCGATAAGAAGCAACTAACTACAACATTATCTTCTACTGAAGCTGAGTACAAAGTAGCATGTGTTGCAACATGTGACATAGTTTGGTTGAGTATGATCCTATGGAACATAGGAATACAAGGACAAGAGGCTACAGGGTTGAAGTTTGACAACCAAGCTTGCATGACCATCACCAAGAATCTTGTTTTCCATGCATATATCAAGCATATAGAGATTCAATATCACTATGTGCATGAGTTGATTGAGGATGGGTTTGTGGAGATAAGCTATTGCCCGAGTGACAAAAATGGAGCAGACATTTTCACCAAGGCTCTTGGGAGAGAGAAACTTCATCAACACTTGCCAAAGCTTCGCATTGGATTAAGGAGGTAGTTCACTACAGGCTAGACATTGAGGGGGGTTTTAGATATACTCAATACTCCATCCTCAAGCGACCACAAATGATCCATGGTTCTCTAAGCTATAAGGCCCCCACTATGAGGAGAAGCCATTGTGAGAGCCCAAACATTTGTGGAACCCTAACATCCAAGTTAGATGAGGTCTATGTGTGATTGTTGATGGTAATAGATGATCTTTGTGTGTCTAGCCATTAGATTAGGTAGGCCATAAACTTCTTGACCATAGGGTTGCCATTCAAGGCAAAAATAAAGGCCTTGTGGCACCACAACGTTTCCCCATAGAAGCTTAATGGGGGGAATGCAAAGGGGGGCTTGCCCCCTTCTATAGGGTCCAGTGGCCCTATCCCCCTAACCCATAGGGTCGAGATGATAGGAATTTTGGTCTTGGAGATATTGTCACATTATATATTTTCCCTGCTATTTCGTATCTCCTGACTACATTTACCTATACCAACTCCCAGGTTCTTCTATGTAGGCACATATGCCAAACTGATCTCTCCAGCAAAGGACCTCTCCCTAACATAATGATAGTGCATCTCAATGTGCTTAGCTTGAGTATGGAACACAAGGTTCCTTGTAACTACTAATGTGCTCTGACTGTCAGTGAAGATGGTCATGGCAAAAGACTGACCAACACCCAAATCCACAGTAGTCTGCTTCTTGCTCAACTACATGAGCTACCAAGAATGAAGCAAAAACCACTAGTGGACACACGAGTGCTATAGAACCAAACTAGTCAGAGTCAAAAAATGCATGTAAATCTAGCGGTAGTGATCCCCCCTTGGGATAAAACAATCCAAGTAGCCAGGTACAACTCAAGTAGCAAAAGATGTGCTTAATGGATTGCCAATGCTTGACACCTAGGCAATGCATAAACCTGATCATCTAAGAGACAAGAAACTAAATATTAGGCTGGGTAATGAATAACTAAATCAAGCATCCAATAGTGTGTTGATAGAGAACAACATCAATGCATCTCTAGCATCATGAAGACTCAATAATAAACCTGCTTTCATAGGAGTGGCAATAGTTTTGCAATCATCAAGGCCAAAACGTTGCAATAATGTGTTAATATATTTTGTTTGACACAAAGCTACTTTGTTTGACACAAAGCCATCAACTTGCATAAATTGAATGGCCAAATAATGATGCAAATGCCCCAAATCTAAAATCTGAAAAAAGGCATGCAAATCAATCTTAAAATCAACAATATGCTTCTCATTAGGACCCATGAGTAGCATGTCATTAACATAGAAAACAATGATCATAAGCACATAATTTGCATGCTTAACATATAAGTTGCTCTCAATTGGACTGTTCTCAAAACCATGTGCGATCAAGGAGGCATGCATCTTTTCATACCAAACATGTGGTGCTTGCTTCAAACCATATAATGCCTTTTTCAACTTGCACACTTCGTTTTCATGACCTTTTCATAGCTCTAAAATACATACACTTCTTCATGTAAATCATCACTCAGAAATGCAGTTTTAATGTTCATTTGTTGTACATTCCAACCATGATGAGCTGCAAGTGCACAAATGCTACGAATAGTAGTCATTCGGAAAATGGTGCAAAAGTCTCATCAAAATCAATGCCTCTTTCCTGAGCATAACCTTTTGCAACAAGCCTAGGCTTATACCTATCAACTATTCCATCATGCTTACATTTTAGCTTCTATACCCATTTAGTGCCAGTGGCCTTTTTGCATGGAGGCAAATCACATAAAGACCAAATACCATTCTTCATAATAACATCATATTTTGATTGCATGACAACCATCCAATTTTGTGGATTTTCATTAAAAGAAACAAGCTCATTCTCATCACAAAGACTAGAGGAAGTCATTGCATAGCAGTATGATGCAAAAGGAGCACTGTGAGACCCTAAATGCATACGATATGATAAAGATGCATCTAATTTGCTATCTTGCAAATTCTGCACTAGCCATTTAGGCATATATTTTGCCTCCTCTATGTTAGCCCTCTCATCACATCATGTAAATCTACATCACAAATGGAATGATCTACATCATCATGTGGAACCTATAAATGCTGAGAAATTACTTCATTTGGACCAATACTTGAATCTCCACGTGTAAAAAGAGGTAGCAAGCTATCACACACTTCTTTGGAGCTAATTGATGTCTCCTTAGTACATGAAAATAATGGATGAAATACATCTTCCACAAAAATAACATCAGGGCTAATGAAGATGTGTTCAATCTGTGGATGATACAACACTTTTACTTTCAAAATTGTACCCAACAACATACATTTTACTACTTTATCATCCAATTTTCTGTGTTGTTGTTTAGCCACTAATGCGTATGCCAGACAACCAAAGACACATAGATGAGCAACGTATGGCTTGCAACCATGCCAAGCCTCATATGGAGTGATAGAGTACAATGCTTTGGTGGGACATCTGTTAAGTACATATGTTGCACACATAACAACCTCAAGCTAGAAGCTATGTGGTAAACCTTAACTTTTGACCATACACCTCGCCATCTCCATGAGTGACATGTTCTCCCTTTTAGAAACTCCATTTTGTTGAGGTGTATATGGCAATGTACACTGATGTTTTATCCCACATTCATCAAGAAATGTATTAAAGTAAGAAGACATATATTCCTCGCTTGATAAAAGAGGTGGGTGCCCATTTTATATGCTGATAGATTTTCAGCCAAAACCAAAAATTGTTTGAAGCACATAAACACTTCAAACTTTTCTTTCAATGTATACATCCATGCATGCCTAGAAAAATCATCAATAAAATTCACGAAGTAAAGGTAGTTCCCTAAAAGAGGGTGTTTGTATAGGACCATAGACATCACTGTGAACAAGCTATAATTTGACTAGCTCAAACTAGACCATATTTCGAGGAGGAATGCTACATTTTGCCAAAAATATAGCCTGCAAAAACATGTTTACAAGGTGCCTCAAGTTTGGGCAAAGAGGACACCATTTCACATTTTTGCAGGCATAGCAATCTAGCATAATTCAAATGATCAAAGTGTGCATGCCAAAGCTTTGCATCTGACATAGCCTGAGAATCTGGAACTGCACATGCTGAATCATTCACAGATTTTGCATAATCTATGAGCTTATAGAATCCATGACATAAAATGCAACAAGCAATAATAACATGGCCATTTGATAAACCATGAACTTTACATCTTTCATAAAAAAATTTCAGAACCGAGGCCATATTGGCTAATGCAAAAATTGATAATAAATTTTTCTTGATCCCTTGCACAAACAAAGCATCTATCAATGTGAAAGAACTGCCATCAAGATTAGTCAAAATACCAAATCCCAATATAGGATAAGAGGAGTTGTTAGCACATGTGACAGTATTCCCTATAGGGGAAGGTTCAAGTGAACTTAAGAAACTACACTACGAGGTAATATGTTTGGTTGCCCCACTGTCAAAGTACCAAATATCTCAGTCTACTGCAAACATACACTGTCCATAAGAAGATACGTCATAACTGCAAATAGTAGTAAACACCCATTCTTCATTCTGCACAAGATTAGCAGACTCTGTTTTAGGTGCAGAGGCCTTTGCAACAACCATTCCAACCTCTTTTTTCATTGCCTCTTTTGCAACTAGCTTTATACAAATCTTTATGAAACGATCATTTCCTTTACAGTATTTGCAAAAAAAAAAATCTACTTTTTTTATTTCTTCTCGTCTTTGTCTTCCTTTTTCAATTGTGCATAATTTGCAGATTTTTGCTTACTAGTAGATGAGCTCCATTTATCTTTGCCCTTATGACTAGATAAGAAAGCTTGATCTACTACATGCACAATGGACCTGATCTGCCTAGACTGATCTTCTGCAACATAACATAGACTAACTCGTCAAATGTTAAAGCATTTGGATTACCTTTCATAATCAATCAAAGAGTAGAAGCAAAACTTTGATATGAATCTAGAAGACTATTAAGAACGGTTTGCACAAGTGAACTATCTAGTAAGACTTCATCGACAGAAATCAAGTGTTCCTTCAAATCTTTGATCTTTGTCAAAAAACTATCCATAGAATCTCCTTCATTCATATGCTCACTCTCCAACTATTTTTGGAGGTAAGCAACATGAGTCTCATTTATTGCCTAGTACAAAATGATAAGTGTATCCCAAGCATCTTTTCTATTTTGCAAGAGCAAATATGAGGGATAATGGCACATTTGAAAGACAAGGGTATCAATGCATTTGCATGAGCATCTCTGACATCCCAAGAAAGTTTCTCTACACTAGGTGCAACAAGAACCATAGCACGAACAGGAAGTTGAAGATCATCATCTTCAATGCCATCTGCATCACCTTCAATAACTATATTTGCATGTGTGGTAGGTCATTTTTCAACACCCTACATAATATTCCACATTCCTTTTATGACCAATACATGATGCATCATATATGCCCATAATGGGTAATTGGTACCATCCAACTTATCCTCAACATCCCATATATGGAAAACATCATTGCTTCCAGCCATGGCCACTGATTAAAATATGATGATGCAAAAAAATGATTGTATCTCAAAAAGTTGAGCAAAACTACCCTGTTGAGGTCTATTAAACCTATAGCAGACTTGGAGGTGCTTGTACTGGTGAACCGAAACCTATATATATGTTCGGCACAAAAAGTTGAAATTTCCTACATAGGCATTGTGATAGTGCATTGGAGGCCGAAACAAGCTCATATCAAAATTTTGATACCACAAAGCAAAGTTGTTTTGAGCTTCTAATCACGTTGAGTATGCTCATCAAATTTCATGCGATTCTCAGATTGTGATCAGATGGGTGTTGACGATGCCCTAGATGAAGCGATGACTTGCTCTGATACCAATTGTTGGAGTTTGAGGTCTGAGGAAGCACGAGAACAGTACAAAGAAGAAGAAGAAGAAGAAGAAGAAGAAGAAGAAGAAGAAGAAGAAGAAGAAGAAGAAGAAGAAGAAGAGGAAGAAGAAGAAGAAGAAGAAGAAGAAGAAGCTTGGGGCACAACACACAATACTGAATGTATTACCAAGTGAATGGACAAAGATAAGTGACTCGTTAGGGTTATAGGCATATATACAAGCCAAGGTAAAAAAAACCTCCTAAAGAGGGAAAACGGTTCCCTAACAATCCTAAGTGCGTTCACACACATCACTACCAAAATATATCAACAAACTTCACTTCAGGAGATATGTGAGGGGGGAATATCTGTGCATCAATTGAATCATATTTTTATTTTATGAACATTGAAACAAATATGGAGTTACATGATGATATCTAGGAGATCATTGGAAGGGGAATCAATAGGATTCTTTGAGTGTCTGAATTGATCAATTAATTCCTTTATTTTTATAAAGACACTAAAAATAAGCACATCACCCAAATGAACCACATTTTCATTTGAAAAATTCATTCACCATTATGTATATTCTTTTTGTTTGAATGGCAAAGTGCTCCGATGCACATTCTCCTCCCAAAGGATAAAAACGCATCTGAATTTCATCAATTGTACATGCATTTGAGATTGTTATGAAAGGTCTATTGATCCTTACAATCACATAGACAAATTCAAGCAAATCCTGAGAGGTGAACGAGTCACATAAATTTTCACTCAATATGAATCATTTGGATTAAATCTGATTGGAACCATATTTTCATGGTTTCACCCATTGATAATAACATGTTCACGAACCTAGAAGCTCTTGTCAAAGATTTCATGGGTGAGTTCTCCAAACAAGGGGTTAAGCATGGGTCGACCTCATTGATCTACAACTTCAAACAAGCTAGTCATGGATCAGTGTGAATAGCAACTAGATGCTTTAAGTAGTACGTATATCAATGTCTACTTAGCAAGAATCCATCGGTGAATGTCACTCTAGCACAATGGCAAGTACCAACGTGAGGAGATCCACCTCATAATTGTCAATCTCTAGAGATGTGAGGACTAGTATGAAGACTATGAGCAAGTGATGGCACACGTGTGTGAGTGAGAAGCACACAAACATGCACACACATACACACACACGTGCACACAAGGCAAGAGCAAAGAGAGGAACAATGGAGTTCTTTGCATTGTCAAAAAGTCTCTTAGATAAGCTCAAATCACTAAAAATCTAACCCCAAAAATGAGCTCTCTAGCTCTTTTTATAGTTTTTTTTACTAGCTTTGGCCTTGTCTAGACCTAGTGTCCGGCCTAGTTAAAAATTAGGTTTTAGAGCCTATTTGAGGGCTCAAACGGAGTCTAAAAATTATGAAAATTGGTATGTAGCTAATTCTAATACTCCTCAAGCTCCAGGACTCCTCGGCTTGAACAAAATGGAGTCTATTCTACAAAAAACAGGATTTACAATGTGTGTGTAGTGATGAAAATCACTTGAGTTGGAAATAGTTTATGGAAAAAATGATTGGGCCTTGTTGCGGTATTGTGCATGACTGCTCCGTTGTGCCTGTATGCTCTTCTTATGACATGTATGCCAACACTCCTCCCTTCCTAGCATCTGTCACCCCTGACATATCTCTATTCTAGAGGGTGATCAATATAGTATTGGATAACATTGGTGGCTAGCTCGTGTTCTCCTATCCTTAATCCTCGTGCTAGATCAGCTTGCAGTGCATCCCAATTTATTGCACCTGGGACATCGGGTTGCGGTGTCGTGTAGTACTCTGAGTACATAGCTTGTTCACATGCAAAAAGATGAAGCCGGTGTGTAGGCTTAGATGCGTAGACCTCCAAGTGATACTCCCAGAAACCTGATTTGAACATGTCTTCGAATGTCTGTTTATAGCATGCAAGGAGGTATTTGATGTGTTCATGCCAGGTGTAAGCCACACGAATGCTGACAGTGGTGGTCATGTCATACATCAAATCATAATTTCCATGGGTAAACCCCGGTAGACGTACCTGTGGTGCTTCTACATTTCTAGAAGTTCTGAGCACAACTTTCATCATGTCCAAAATTTTAAGCATCATTTGGGCTGCAACATCCGGCATGGGCTTCAGTCGAGACATATCCTGAAATACATTGGGCGTTGTTCTACACTTTAATGTTGAATGCTTTCCATGACCCACATGGTGGAACTGGGTCGTAGCATGGATTGTACAGTAGATGTAAATGAGCATGGTTCCATGTGTGGAGCATTTCAGGATATGTCTCTAGAAGCTTTTGCCGCCATGTCGGTTGATAGATTTTACCTTTCTGTGCTTTTGGAGGAAGTTCTTCTGGTTGAAACTGTGTTGCGAAGGAAGGAATCTTTCCTGTGACTCTCTGTATTTCTGAATTGTAATCTGCCAGAATGACATAGTAAGGCCTGTATTGGAGTTCTGATGATATGATGAGACGTCTAGATGACAAGTTCTTGAAGTAACTAGATTGTAATACTCTGTCTTCTATAACTCTCATGGCCTGATTTTGCACCACCGTGCGCTCTTCATGAGAACTTCCAATTTCTTCCACCTGTTTTAACCATGGAGGTCATGGAGCTTCAAAGTGTCCTAGCCTTCTCCTGTTTGTCGTCCCCCTAGGATGGTATGTGGCTCATAATCCTCTTCAAATGTCTGTTCCACACGAATTTGTACTGTTTCTTTGTCGGTGGGAGCCCAAGGTGGGGAAGGTGGTCTTTCATATTGTAGTAGGCGTGCTTGCAATTCTGTGACTTTTTTTTGGAGATCTTGCAGGGCCTCCGAGTCCATGATAAGTGAAGTGGTTGAGACAATAGCCTGGGGATCCGTTGTCATTTCTTTTTGTCTCTGCTTCACTTGACCCAGGTAATTGGTCATGGGCATTGAGTAATGTGGCATATTCCTCAAGAATGATTTTGATGCTCTCGGGGGTCACCGCTTGAAACTTGGAGGGACTAATGGGTGCCTCGGGTGTGCTTTCAATGGCTGCCTCTAAGTTTTCCTGGTTCTATTGTTGGAGATGTCTATTTTCCTCATGTGGTGCTGCAAGGTGTCATTTGAGCAGGGCCATATTGCGTTGGAGTTTGGAATTTCTTTCCAATTGTATCTGTAAATGGCTTTCCAACCCTTGGATCGCTTCTTGATCTACGTTCTGAAATTGTGTCTCCAATATGCCGTGAGCCTCTTGTAAGGTTTGAAATTGTGTCTAGAGGCGAGCATTCTCCTCTTCTAGTGTAGCAAGACGATGTTGTAGCACTTCTGAGTGCTCTTGCAGTCGTTCCTTATGTTGTTGGAGCTTATTGTATTCTATCCTTAATTGTGAAGCCCATGTGAGCATGGTGTCAAATGCATTCCCTATAGATGAAGGTTTATTTTGTACAATGGAAAATGCAAGAGGAGGGGATTGGGGAATGGGAAGAGTGAATGCTGTGTCTATTGGAGATGTGTGTGTAGGTGAAATTGGTGAAGGGGGAATGGGAGAAGGTGGGAGTGTGGGGGAGGTGGAGGTGCCATCGGTGGTGAAATATCCATACCCTCAGGGGTGGAGGTGAGTGTAGTGTCTACCATGTATACCGGAATGGTTCGTGGTGTGTGTGTGATCGTGGTGAATAAGTGTGGTGTGGATGTTGGGAAAGGGCTCGATGAGAGGGGTTAGGTGGTGGCTTGAAACATTCTGCAAAAGTAGTCATGGGCGGGTTGAAGGACTGGTGGTATGGGGGGTGGGAAGTGAGAGACCGGAGGTGGGAAGGTCATGAAAGGGAGCGTGGTGGCATGGAATCCAAAGAATAGGGATCTAGTGTCAGGATGGCCTATGGCCGAGGGCGTGGGGGATGGTTGTCCTATGGCAGGCTCTATGAAGGACTTTGTTATGATGATGGTGGTATTATATAGAGGGTTTTCAAAGGAGGAAAACAAAGTGGAAGTAGAGGTGGGACTATGGAAAATGAAGGTTTGCTCTATGGGTTGGGTAGTCGAGGTGATATTTATAGCTTCTGTTCGAGGAGGTGATGGTAGGGGGGTCGGTGGTAATGGTTTAGTTGATTCATCCTGGGTGATTGGGAGCTCTTGGCCAGAGGTTATTTCTGTTTGGGAGGTTGTCTCAATGGGTTTAGATGTAATAATAGGTCCTTCCCCTATAGTAATGGGAATCTAGATGTTTTTACCAGACCGTGGTCGTGTTTGGAATCCTCGCAGGTCATATTGAACAAGAGGTCTCTTGATCGCTGATCGGACTGCTACCACTACCCCATATGTTTCTGCCATCAATAGTAGGCCTTCGCTGTATTCGGAGTCAACCCCAGCTTCTTCTAATAGCTGAGCCATGAGCACCCTACTGCTCTGTTCAATGAGCAGTTGTTGCGACCGCACTCGTTCCATGATTTGATACAGCCTTCGAAGTTCTGCTGTATATGCTGGAGTTCCGGTGGTTTCTTCTACTTCTGCTTCTTCTCCTTCCTCTTCTTCTGCCTCTGAGTGTTCTAGTTGTTGAGATAAAGTTCTCTGTTGATCATCACCCCAATGTACATGTCAGCTGTTTGTGGATTTCCTTCGTCTTTGGGAAGAGGTGCCCTGTTCTGTTGTGTCCGAAAAGAATTCTACATCAGAGAGTTGGGTATTCTATAAGAATGATTCGACTTCAGATCCAGACCTGGGTATTCTAATGGTAAAGGGAGGTACAGTGGCCTCCCCTCGTGCGAGACTTCCGGAGTCGTCAAAACTTCACGTGTCTGGACACAAGGAATCGAGCCCCTCATGCACTTGGATTGATGCGGCACTTTTGAGTCTCTTAAACATTTGTAATTGTGCCCAAGTTAAAGCACGTTCAATGGGTACATCATATGCTAAGCATTTGTAGATAATGCGTGTGATTGCACAACAACCATTCACCACTAGTTTTCTAGATGACCTCTTATTGGCTTCATACAACTGATCCATGATCCATACAGGAAACTTAATCGGTAATGCACATGTCTCCGCTAAGTAAAGAGCGAACCATATTCGTTTGTGGGGTTGCGTGAATCGATCCTGCCCAGGAAACGCAAAATGTTGCATGCACATACGGAGAGGGATGGATACGTTTGGTGTGAGTGCCGCCATGTCTTTCAACTTTCGTAGCTTCCGGTTCTTCATGTTAGTGGGAATGAGAGCATCCTTCTCAGAGGGTACATGCATGCCGTGCATATTCAAAGCAGAACTCACCAATTCTAATGTGAGTTCGAACCTTTTCAACTCATTGTTGTCCGATAAAGAAGGAAGGACAAATGTTCCTGGTTTATCTTTTTCTTCATTTGCCCGTAATGTTGAGACCGAGTAGTAACATCGTAGGAGATCTAGTTTGGGTAAGGGTGTTGCAAAGTACTCGGCCAGCCCTGCACGCTGCCATATGGTCTACAGACCTTGTGTGTTCTGGAGAGTCTCAACCTCCTTCGAAAAGAACTGGAATCGGACCCATGACTTGTCATACTCACACTTGGATTCCCATATATACTTGGCCTCTCCCAAGGGCCGTGGCATGCCATTGAACCAATGAGAATTTGCATGGACTCTCTCTGTGATTCCTGTGGGAGGATCCGATATGGGTATTTGTTGGAGGTGTTGCAGCTCTATAGGTCGTTCAGCTGGTGGCACATCAATAGGTAGACTGTCCACATTAATCTCTGCAGTACTTACTCCTGCCTGTGAGCTCGAGCCTGCTACTTGTGCCATGAGACTGCTTATAGATGTTGATGCTTATCTGCTAGAAGAAGAGATGCACATTAGCATTGCATAGGAAACAGGATGTTATGGTGTTCCCTCCACAACACTAACATGACATTTCAAGTGGTTAGGGGTTAGTGGGTGGAGTGTTTGTGATGTGTGAGAATGTTGGTTAGTAGGTTAGTGTTCATCGTAGATGCATACTTTGGATGTGCAATGTACTCAAAATGCACCTACATCAGAGGGGACTGATTTACAAAATTGGGTTAGGCGATTTGATACGGGGTTTAAGTTTCCAAATTTTGATGGTGGAATCGTCGCTTTTATTGGTGATGACATTTAAAGGTTTGTGGAGTGGATTGTGTTGGATTTGGGACCTTTTGGGTACCCATTTCTCGACATTCCTAGGTGTGACCGAAAACGTAATGGTGTGGGGTGTAGGTGTTTGCCTTGGGATTTATGCCAAGGGTGCTTGTGGGTGTTGATTCAATCTTGTGAATGAAGATGAAGCTATTTGAGCTCGTAAGCAGGCCTTGGGCACCCATATATGTCTAGCATTTGGGATAGCCTTCATTGACTGCTTTGGAACCCAAATAGGAATCGTTTTTCTAGATTGATGCCTAGGATACTCCTTCGCTGTAATCCTCGACACTATAGCTCGATTGGTGCATCTTTGGGATCATGTCTCCAAAGTTGAGGGTTGTTCACCCTTGCGTACCCAGATCTGCTTCATGCCATGAGGTACTCTATATTGTACAGGTGGGTGCTCATGCTTCTTGATCATCGGCCTCCCCTGTGTTGTGTGTTGCCCAGCTTGCTTTCCTCGAAGCCTCTTTGGAAAAGAAGGGAACTCCTTATTGACTTCTGCATCTTTGTCAAGAGTGACAATCTTCTGCACCATAGAACTTTGGACAACAATAGCATTGTTATCTTCATGTGGGTTCTTGGAGGGACCAAGATTTGGTGCCTTTCCTAGTGGCCTGAGTGCTTGACTTCCTAATTCAATCGTGATGCGGTTTTTGCCTACCCAAGCCTGAAGAAGTCCACTTCTTAGGTTGAGATTGACTGCATGATCATAGATCCAGTCTTGGCCCAAGACCAGAGGTTCGGTAAGATCCTCGTCTTCGCATACTAGCACTTTGACTGCCATTAGAACCTCTCGAATGTAGAGTGGCAGTTCCACCTCACCCATGCAAGGGGTTTCCATGCCTCCCAACCCTATGAGATATGGCTCTATAGGATTGACCTTCAATTACAAATCTTGACAGTAAGAGAGTCGAACTACACTAGTGGCTGCTTCTGAGTCAATTAAAGCTCTCACAGTCCTTGCACTCTCTCCTTGTCCTACTTCTAGGGTCACAAAAGGTCGCCGATCGACTATCCTATGGGAACGTTCACCTGAAACCTCGCACATGGCCATGTGATAGCCTAGAGCCTCTTGAGAGTCAGGCATAGACTGATCTCTACCATGTCTTCTCAATTTCATTCGTCGGATGCGTTCTAAAGCTTCTCCCTGTGCTTCTTCTCTAATTCGCTATTCCTCTTCTTTTCGTTTCTTTGTAGTATTGAGTCGATTTAACATCTCCTCCGTGAGGGGTTCTTGATATAACTTGACTTTGCATCCACTGATGTAACTCGGTAGGATGTCTCCTTCTGGAGTGGCTAGTTGAACTGCTCCACTTGTGGAGATCCTATTGATAATCATTGGTCCATAGCCTCTCTTCTCTAACTTTCATGCATGTTGCTTCAAGGTGTAGACTAGGACTAGGTCTCTTGCTTTCAAGCCCTTATCCTTCACATGCATGTCAAAATATGATTTTTGTCTTTTCTTGGCTGCATATATTCCCGTTGTCGCCCTCAATCGTGTTTCACCTAATTGTTCAAGATCGAAGATTCTAGAGGAGAGCTCATGACCTGTCCAGTCATGCTCTTGTGCTACCTTCAATGTAGGTATCAAAAAGTCCAATGGTAGCACTGCATTTTGGCCAAACACCATCTGGAAGGGTGTGGCTTGGAGTATCGTTTTATAGGCAACTCTGTATGCCCAAACAGCATGGTGTAGCTGTTTGTCCCAATCAGAGCATTTATTATTAACCAATTTTGTCAATACATTGCATATAATCTTATTTGTGCTCTCAGCTTGTCCATTAGCTTATGGACGATAAGGGGTAGACTTCTTATGTATCACCAAGAATTCTTGGAGACGGTTTTCTATGACTTCATTCAAGAAGTGCGTGCCTCTATCACTCACTAACTCTATTGGCAATCCGTATCTGGTGAACACATTCTCAAATAAGAACTTAGCTATCGTCTGGGCATCGTTCTTCGTTGTAGCTTTTACTTCTACCCATTTGGTTAGATAGTGAGTGGCCACAATAATGTATTCAACATGGGAACCCTTAGCTGGGGGATTAATAGGACTGACATAGTCTATTCCCCACTTAGAGAATGCATGTCCACCAATCATAGGTTTCAATGGCATCTCATCTTTACATATAGGATACTGAGTTCGCTGACAAACATCACATCTCTTCACATAGGTATGCGCATCCATGTGAAGGGTTGGCCACCAAAGCTATAGGGACTAAAAATTATATAATTATATCGAGAACCTCACTATGGGAAACCTAGGTACAATCAAGGCAATCAAGAGTTTGAAAGCCTTGTTGTGGATAAACAACCACCTCAACCTCAAAAGCCTATGCCAGTCAAGTATGCCAAGGAGAATACCAAAAGGGAAATCATCCCAATGGAACCAGTAGTGGTACATATTAGCCCTAGATATTCAATGACATATATAGAGGATGGGAATGAATATCCAAAAAACACTAACACTGAGGGTAAATGGTATCATGAAGAATCCTACTTCTTGCAAGCACTATCAATAACCCAATTGGAATGATCAGCCTAGTGCATGCATCTACTACATTGAAAAAGGATTTGTCCAAAGACAACAATGTATGAAAGATGCACATGTTCCTAAACTTCCATGCTATAGAGGTTGCGACGATCACTTCCTAAAGGATTTCCTTAATCCATCTAGAAACTTTACTTGGAACATTGAAGGACTTTGCAAGGACTATGAGAAAGATGATTTGATTAAAGACTGCCCTCAAAAACCTCAAAACACTCTACACACACCACTGAAAATGCTAAAAATCATGGAAAGAAACAGTAGCGATTCTGAACGGAAAATGCTCTTCAAGAAGTTACATGAGCTCAAGCTAAGGAGCAAGCTAAGGAGCAAGAGGATGAGCAGTCAAATGAGGAAGAAGATTCTTTACCTCCTCCATCCCTCAATCTAGAGCCAACTAAGGAAAATAAAAAGAAAAAAAGAAACTTGACTTGGAAACAATGTAAGCATAAGATTAGCTGAAAATGGGAAAAGAGAGTAGGAATCCTAGAGAAATATTTACAAGAAGCATGCACTGAAGTTTGTCAAGAAAAATGAGTAGCATCTAAGAAAGGGGTTTCTGAGAAAAAGAAAGTGGGTTCGATACTTGTAGATCTAATCTTTGAGAACTTAGAAATGATGTTCAAAGCCTATGAGGCTTGGGTCAATAGTGGCCCTAATGTGGATTCACACCATCAACGTTACCTTCATACCCAACTAGAGAAAAAGAGTCTTACCATGTGCAAAGAAGTCATTGAGTTGTCATAGAAAATTCTTGAAGAAGCTAGCCTACTTACACACACTTGTACTTCAAAACCCACATCTTCACTTGTGTGATAGATAAAGAGCTACACTTGTCTCCACAAGACCTAGCAAGGAAAGATAATTAAAAGAAAACCCATTGAGTCTAGATTTGCTTTCAATCGTATCTTTGGCTCGAGAGCCTATAACCTAAAGGATCATGAGGTAGGGATTAGCTCGGTAATGCATGAAGTTGATGTGAAGAGATAGATAGGTATGTGCTTGAAGATGAAGAGGTGTTGCAAAATCCTTGATCTACACCAGCCAATTGAACTCCAAGAGTATATGGTGGGCCCTTTTAGCTTGCCAATGGATGTATTAGACACCCTATGTACCTTGGAAGATCACTCTCAAAAAGATAGATCAAAACAGATAAGTTGGAGTTAGCTCAGAGGTGAAAACTTGCCATTCTTGGTTCATACACTTGTCTAGTGTTTTACATAATTCTCTGAGCACAACAGCAATTAGCTTAATTCCTCTTGGGGAAGTCTAGGTAGCTTAAAGAGCTAACTTTCAAGAGTAGTCTCATAAAAAATAATGAACCACACACTGAGAATGAGTTTTAACAACTGATGACATCATCCCGATTTTCACGGGCTGCTACAGTTTGAGACCAGTGAGCAGAAAAATCAACATAAATCAACATGTAGGAATCCAATGATATTAAGGATAAACTTGATTCTCAAAACCAGGTGGTTGTGCCATATATAACTCTTCTGTTATCCAACCATTCAAGAATGCATTCTTTACATCTAGTTGAAGTATCTTCCAATTCTTGGAAGAGGCAATACTAAGCAAAACCCTAATAGTAGGCATCTTTGCCACAGGAGAGAAGGTCTCCTCATAATCAATTCCCTGAGTTTGTGCAAAGCCTTTTGCTACAAGCCTTGCCTTATACCTATTAATTGAACCATCAGAATTCTTCTTGAGTTTATAGACCCATCTTGAGCCTATTACCTTCATGGATGAAGTCTTGGGCACCAAATCCCAAGTGTTGTTTTCCTCAAGTGCTTCAATCTCTTCCTTCATTGCATGCTTCCATTCTGTTTTTGCTTTGGCCTCTTGGAATGATGATGGCTCCTCTTGGTTTATGTCCTGTGCTATGTAGATAGAATGTTTAGTTACTAATGAGGTGTCAAACCCATACCTTTCTGGTTTTTTCTTTTCCCTCATAGATCTTCTTAGGCCATGATGTGATGATTCTGCCTCATGTCCAAGTTCCTGCAATTTTGCTTTACCTTTAGACTTCCATGCTTTGATCTTTTCCATGTGAGATTCTTCATCATCCTCTAAGGTGTCTTGTTCTTCAATCTTTGATTGTTCTCTACCAAGCTTTGGAAAATCTTCTTCAAGATCATATGGTAAATTGATCTTCCTGCATGAATCTTCATACCATGAATTGTTCTCATAAAAAACTACATCTCTGCTTACCAAGAATCCTTTGTTGGTAGGGTTGTATAACCTGTAGCCCTTTTGATTGTTGTCATATCCAATAAATACACACCTTTCTGCCTTTGGATCCATCTTGCCTCTAACCTGTGAAGGAACATGAGCAAAAGCAATACATCCAAAAATTTTACAATGATCTAAGCTTGGTCTTCTTCCATTCCAAGCCTCATATGGAGTCATCCCATCAAGGGATTTTGAAGGCAACCTGTTAATCAAGTAAGTGGCTGTAGATACAGCCTCAGCCCATAAGTAATTAGGTAAATGCTTTTCATTTAACATAGACCTTGCAGCTTCAACAATTGTCCTATTCCTCCTTTCTGCCACTCCATTTTGCTCAGGAGTGTACCTTGTAGTTACCTCTCTTTTGATTCCTCTTTCTTGAAGAAAAGAATCAAAATCATGGGAGAAGTATTCTCCCCCTCCATCTGACCTTAGCCTTTTTAGTGATTTACCTGTTTGATTCTCCACAAGAGCCAAATATCTTTTGAAACATGAAAAAACTTCATCTTTGTGTTTCATAAAGAATAGGATAGTCCATCTACTGCAATCATCAATAAAGGAAACATAATACCTTGATCCAGATATTGAAGCTTCCTTGCTAGGTCCCCATACATCTGTATGAACCAACTCCAAGAGATCTCCATGCATATAACGTTTCTTCATGAATGGTAACCTGTGAGACTTTCCAAATTGACATGCACTACACTTATAAACCATATGTTGTTTTGACAAATTAGGAAGTCCAAGTACACTTTGGTCCCTGCAGATTTGCTTTAATGACCTTTCACCAATATGTGCTAACCTTTTGTGCCATACTTCCAATTCTGTGAGTGTCTGACTACCATAATTAAAGAGAGCAATGTTTCTAGTGTCCTATAATTCAAATGTGAACAATCTACTTGTCTTTTCACCTTTTGCAATTCTTCTAAATCCTTGACTTGGATCTTCAACAAATGCTCCTGCTTTTGTGAACCTGACTTGCAACCCTTTCTCTACTATCTGCCCAACACTTATCAAATTCTTTGTAATGGTAGGGACATAGAGTACCTTACTGAGTAGGTTGATGTTTCCATCAGGTGCTTTGACATTGCCTATTTTCTCCACAGGATGTTTTGTATCATCTCCTGTTTGTACCTCATGCTTATTCCTTGGATCTTCTAAATCTGATAGGAGTGCCACATTTCCTGCCACATGATTTGAACAACCTGAATCTATGTAGAAAACATGCTCATCAGATTTACCTTGTGGCATAGCCATGTTCATAATCAATAATGAATCCTCTTTGTTTGAGTCTTCTGTGTAGTTATTGTAGTCTCTCCTTCCTTTGTAGCCTCCTTGATAGTTTGAATGATTGTAGTTGTTGTAGTTGCTATGGTAGTTGTTGAACCTTCCTCTTGAGTAGCCATAACTTCCTCTATTGTATCCTCTGCCTCTTTGATTCCTGGAATTCCTAAAGCAATTTTCAGTTGTGTGATTAGTTAATCCACAAATAGAACATGACTTGGAGTCTTGGGATCTCCCCCTGCCTTGTCTACCTCCTCTTCCTCTACCTCTGCCATGTCTTCCTCTACCTGCATAGTTAGCTTGATATGTACCTGCTTCATCATCCACTTTCTTTGCCTTTCCTTTGTTATCTTTGGACTTGCTTTTATCAGTGTATAAAGCTGAAGATTGGAGCTGTGGTGAATGCTTCCCACTTGTCATCTGCCTTCAAGCCATTGATGAACTGCCTTACAATTTGCTCTTCATCTATTACCTCTCCAATGCTTCCCAACTGATCCGCTATGTCCTTGAGCTTTGTGACAAAATCAGTCACATTTTGTTTGGGAGCCTTCTTGAGAGTTGTGAAATCCAGCCATAGTTGATGCTTCCTAGCTTTAGTACTTGAAGAAAAGAAAGCTTCAAGTGCATCCCACACTTCCTGAGATGTCTTACAACTTCTAATGTGAGGCAACAAAAAATCTGAGATAGAGTTGAGGAGATAAGACCTTGCAAGTGCATCCTTGGAGCACCATGTGCTCAATCTTTCTTGCTCTTCTTGTGTTGGTTGACTTTTGTTCCTGAAACTTGGCATAACTTCATCTCCAGCCACATAACCATAACTACCTTGGAGATAGGCTTCCATTCTTAATGACCAAGCTGAGTAGTTACCTCTATCCAATTTGTCAATTGATGAAGGAAATCCATCTGCCATGTTGTCCAACCTTGCTCTGATACCACTGTGAAGAGATGGATAGGTATGTGCTTGAAGACGAAGAGGTGTTGCAAAATCCTTGATCTACACCAGCCAATCGAACTGCAAGAGTATATGGTGGGCCCTTTTAGCTTGCCAATGGATGTATTAGACACCCTATGTACCTTGGAAGATCACTCTCAAAAAGATAGATCAAAACAGATAAGTTGGAGTTAGCTCAGAGGTGAAAACTTGCCATTCTTGGTTCATACACCTGTCCAGTGTTTTACATAATTCTCTGAGCACAACAGCAATTAGCTTAATTCCTCTTGGGGAAGTCTAGGTAGCTTATAGAGCTAACTTTCAAGAGTAGTCTCATAAAAAATAATGAACCACACACTGAGAATGAGTTTTAACAACTGATGATATCATCCCGATTTTCACGGGCTGCTACAGTTTGAGACCAGTGAGCAGAAAAATCAACATAACTCAACATGTAGGAATCCAATGATGATGAAAATTTGTATGGTTATACTAGACAGTAAGCTGAATCCAACAAGCTTCAAAACACTTGAATTTGGATAAGTAACCACTGAGAAACACCTCTCACAAGATGAGTGAAATAGTCAGGTACCTGACAGAGAAGTGAAGATGAACAGACCCTGTTGACTTCAAATGAACATAACTGAAGATTGCAACATCCAAATGACATGAAAATTTGCGAGCATATAGTAGATTTATAGAGCTAACTTTACCAAGTTAAATCACTGAAAATGATGCACCAAGCTCAGAGAAAACATCTCTGCAAGCTTACTGAGAAAACTGAGAGTAATGGCAGTGAGTAGTACACTTCACAAGAACATGGAAAGATGAACTCAAATAATCATGAAAATGAAAGTATATTGCTTGTACAATACAATGACTTACTGATACATATGTGTGCCTTGTAATCACACCTTGATATGGCATAAAGCTCAGCTCTTGGAGGTCTTCACATAGGTCTCTCTAACCACGACTAAAACTGCCATCTATTTATAGTTGAGTTTGGGAGGCTAACTTCCCTCAATCACTCTCCAATCAATCAATGATTGATTTGATTCTCTACCTACCACAAATCACGAATTCGTGGCTCCTCTTTCCATTCTTGATCAAGTGGACTCAACCACTTAAGATTCTCTTACTTTTACATTAAGTAAACTCTTCAAAAGTTACAAGAGGTAGTTCACAAGTGAACTTTACATAGTCTTCTTTTTAAAGCTTCTTCTAAGACTTTGTGAGACTCAAGCCAATACTTAGGCTTGTCATAGACTTGCTCCAACAGCTCCCCCTCAAGCCAAGTATGCTTGAGGTCTTCAATCTTCCAAGATTACCTGCAAACCAATCATAGCCTTGAATTTGCAAAGCTTTGTACCATCCAATGCTTTGGTTAGAATATCTGCACATTGTTGATGAGTGGACACATGATATTTGAATCTCTTTGCTTAGAACCTTCTCTTGTACATAGTGATAATGAACTTCAATATGTTTAGTCCTTGCATTAAAAATAGGATTAGCAGCCAAGTGAATAGAACTCATATTGTCACAAAAAATAGTTGGAGTTCCAAACTCCAATCCAAGATCTTTGAATAATGTCTTCATCCACATAGCTTCTTGTGTAGCTATGGCAAGACCTCTATATTCAGCTTCAGTAGAAGAGAGAGCAACTGTGGGTTGCTTCTTGGATGACCATGAAATAAGCTTTGAACCTGCAAAGGTAAGATAACTTGAAGTGCTCCTTCTATCTTCCTTGGAGCCAGCCCAATCTGCATCAGAAAATAGCTTCAAACCTAAATCAGATACATAAGGATAATAAAGTCCTTCATTTATGGTTCCTTTGAGATACTTGAGAATCCTTTTGGCAGCATCCATATGTGGTTTCCTTGGTGTGTGCATAAATTGACTTAGCACACTCACACTGTAACATATATCTACTCTTGTCAATGTGGCATAGTTGAGACTACCCACTAGACTTTGATATGATGTGATGTCCTCTATGAGTTCACCTGCATGTGAGCTCAATTTGTGATTGACCTCCATTGGAGTACCTGCAATCTTACAATCTTGCATCTTGAATTTTGCCAACATGTCCTTAATGTACTTTCTTTGAGTGAGAAACAAACCATGATCTTTGTAGACAACTTCCAAACCTAGGAAGTAGGTAAGTGAACCCAAATCACTTATCTTGAACTCTTCTCTCATCTGATCTTTGATCTTCTTCATACCATCTGCATCATTTCCTGTCAATATAATATCATCTACATATACACATAGGTAGATGATCTTGGAATTACTCTTTTTAATAAAGAGTGAAGGATCTGCCTTGCTTGGTTGAAAGCCTTTGTCCTACAAGAATGAAACAAGCCTGAAACTCCAAGCTCTTGGAGCTTGCTTGAGACCATACAATGCTTTGTTAAGTTTACACACATAATCAGGATAAACTTGATTCTCAAAACCAGGTGGTTGTGCCATATATACCTCTTATGTTATCCAACCATTCAAGAATGCATTCTTTACATCTAGTTGAAGTATCTTCCAATTCTTGGAAGAGGCAATACTAAGCAAAACCCTAATAGTAGGCATCTTTGCCACAGGAGAGAAGGTCTCCTCATAATCAATTCCCTGAGTTTGTGCAAAGCCTTTTGCTACAAGCCTTGCCTTATACCTATTAATTGAACCATCAGAATTCTTCTTGAGTTTATAGACCCATCTTGAGCCTATTACCTTCATGGATGAAGTCTTGGGCACCAAATCCCAAGTGTTGTTTTCCTCAAGTGCTTCAATCTCTTCCTTCATTGCATGCTTCCATTCTGTTTTTGCTTTGGCCTCTTCGAATGATGATGGCTCCTCTTGGTTTATGTCCTGTGCTATGTAGATAGAATGTTTAGTTACTAATGAGGTGTCAAACCCATACCTTTCTGGTTTTTTCTTTTCCCTCATAGATCTTCTTAGGCCATGATGTGATGATTCTACCTCATGTCCAAGTTCCTGCAATTTTGCTTTACCTTTAGACTTCCATGCTTTGATCTTTTCCATGTGAGATTCTTCATCATCCTCTAAGGTGTCTTGTTCTTCAATCTTTGATTGTTCTCTACCAAGCTTTGGAAAATCTTCTTCAAGATCATATGGTAAATTGATCTTCCTGCATGAATCTTCATACCATGAATTGTTCTCATAAAAAACTACATCTCTGCTTACCAAGAATCCTTTGTTGGTAGGGTTGTATAACCTGTAGCCCTTTTGATTGTTGTCATATCCAATAAATACACACCTTTCTGCCTTTGGATCCATCTTGCCTCTAACCTGTGAAGGAACATGAGCAAAAGCAATACATCCAAAAATTTTACAATGATCTAAGCTTGGTCTTCTTCCATTCCAAGCCTCATATGGAGTCATCCCATCAAGGGATTTTGAAGGCAACCTGTTAATCAAGTAAGTGGTTGTAGATACAGCCTCAGCCCATAAGTAATTAGGTAAATGCTTTTCATTTAACATAGACCTTGCAGCTTCAACAATTGTCCTATTCCTCCTTTCTGCCACTCCATTTTGCTCAGGAGTGTACCTTGTAGTTACCTCTCTTTTGATTCCTCTTTCTTGAAGAAAAGAATCAAAATCATGGGAGAAGTATTCTCCCCCTCCATCTGACCTTAGCCTTTTTAGTGATTTACCTGTTTGATTCTCCACAAGAGCCAAATATCTTTTGAAACATGAAAAAACTTCATCTTTGTGTTTCATAAAGAATAGGATAGTCCATCTACTGCAATCATCAATAAAGGAAACATAATACCTTGATCCAGATATTGAAGCTTCCTTGCTAGGTCCCCATACATCTGTATGAACCAACTCCAAGAGATCTCCATGCATATAACGTTTCTTCATGAATGGTAACCTGTGAGACTTTCCAAATTGACATGCACTACACTTATAAATCATATGTTGTTTTGACAAATTAGGAAGTCCAAGTACACTTTGGTCCCTGCAGATTTGCTTTAATGACCTTTCACCAATATGTGCTAACCTTTTGTGCCATACTTCCAATTCTGTGAGTGTCTGACTACCATAATTAAAGAGAGCAATGTTTCTAGTGTCCTATAATTCAAATGTGAACAATCTACTTGTCTTTTCACCTTTTGCAATTCTTCTAAATCCTTGACTTGGATCTTCAACAAATGCTCCTGCTTTTGTGAACCTGACTTGCAACCCTTTCTCTACTGTCTACCCAACACTTATCAAATTCTTTGTAATGGTAGGGACATAGAGTACCTTACTGAGTAGGTTGATGTTTCCATCAGGTGCTTTGACATTGCCTATTTTCTCCACAGGATGTTTTGTATCATCTCCTGTTTGTACCTCATGCTTATTCCTTGGATCTTCTAAATCTGATAGGAGTGCCACATTTCCTGCCACATGATTTGAACAACCTGAATCTATGTAGAAAACATGCTCATCAGATTTACCTTGTGGCATAGCCATGTTCATAATCAATAATGAATCCTCTTTGTTTGAGTCTTCTGTGTAGTTATTGTAGTCTCTCCTTCCTTTGTAGCCTCCTTGATAGTTTGAATGATTGTAGTTGTTGTAGTTGCTATGGTAGTTGTTGAACCTTCCTCTTGAGTAGCCATAACTTCCTCTATTGTATCCTCTGCCTCTTTGATTCCTGGAATTCCTAAAGCAATTTTCAGTTGTGTGATTAGTTAATCCACAAATAGAACATGACTTGGAGTCTTGGGATCTCCCCCTGCCTTGTCTACCTCCTCTTCCTCTACCTCTGCCATGTCTTCCTCTACCTGCATAGTTAGCTTGATATGTACCTGCTTCATCATCCACTTTCTTTGCCTTTCCTTTGTTATCTTTGGACTTGCTTTTATCAGTGTATAAAGCTGAAGATTGGAGCTGTGGTGAATGCTTCCCACTTGTCATCTGCCTTCAAGCCATTGATGAACTGCCTTACAATTTGCTCTTCATCTATTACCTCTCCAATGCTTCCCAACTGATCCGCTATGTCCTTGAGCTTTGTGACAAAATCAGTCACATTTTGTTTGGGAGCCTTCTTGAGAGTTGTGAAATCCAGCCATAGTTGATGCTTCCTAGCTTTAGTACTTGAAGAAAAGAAAGCTTCAAGTGCATCCCACACTTCCTGAGATGTCTTACAACTTCTAATGTGAGGCAACAAAAAATCTGAGATAGAGTTGAGGAGATAAGACCTTGCAAGTGCATCCTTGGAGCACCATGTGCTCAATCTTTCTTGCTCTTCTTGTGTTGGTTGACTTTTGTTCCTGAAACTTGGCATAACTTCATCTCCAGCCACATAACCATAACTACCTTGGAGATAGGCTTCCATTCTTAATGACCAAGCTGAGTAGTTACCTCTATCCAATTTGTCAATTGATGAAGGAAATCCATCTGCCATGTTGTCCAACCTTGCTCTGATACCACTGTGAAGAGATGGATAGGTATGTGCTTGAAGACGAAGAGGTGTTGCAAAATCCTTGATCTACACCAGCCAATCGAACTGCAAGAGTATATGGTGGGCCCTTTTAGCTTGCCAATGGATGTATTAGACACCCTATGTACCTTGGAAGATCACTCTCAAAAAGATAGATCAAAACAGATAAGTTGGAGTTAGCTCAGAGGTGAAAACTTGCCATTCTTGGTTCATACACCTGTCCAGTGTTTTACATAATTCTCTGAGCACAACAGCAATTAGCTTAATTCCTCTTGGGGAAGTCTAGGTAGCTTATAGAGCTAACTTTCAAGAGTAGTCTCATAAAAAATAATGAACCACACACTGAGAATGAGTTTTAACAACTGATGATATCATCCCGATTTTCACGGGCTGCTACAGTTTGAGACCAGTGAGCAGAAAAATCAACATAACTCAACATGTAGGAATCCAATGATGATGAAAATTTGTATGGTTATACTAGACAGTAAGCTGAATCCAACAAGCTTCAAAACACTTGAATTTGGATAAGTAACCACTGAGAAACACCTCTCACAAGATGAGTGAAATAGTCAGGTACCTGACAGAGAAGTGAAGATGAACAGACCCTGTTGACTTCAAATGAACATAACTGAAGATTGCAACATCCAAATGACATGAAAATTTGCGAGCATATAGTAGACTTATAGAGCTAACTTTACCAAGTTAAATCACTGAAAATGATGCACCAAGCTCAGAGAAAACATCTCTGCAAGCTTACTGAGAAAACTGAGAGTAATGGCAGTGAGTAGTACACTTCACAAGAACATGGAAAGATGAACTCAAATAATCATGAAAATGAAGTATATTGCTTGTACAATACAATGACTTACTGATACATATGTGTGCCTTGTAATCACACCTTGATATGGCATAAATCTCAGCTCTTGGAGGTCTTCACATAGGTCTCTCTAACCACGACTAAAACTGCCATCTATTTATAGTTGAGTTTGGGAGGCTAACTTCTCTCACCACTCTCCAATCAATCAATGATTGATTTGATTCTCTACCTACCACAAATCACGAATTCGTGGCTCCTCTTTCCATTCTTGATCAAGTGGACTCAACCACTTAAGATTCTCTTACTTTTACATTAAGTAAACTCTTCAAAAGTTACAAGAGGTAGTTCACAAGTGAACTTTACATAGTCTTCTTTTTAAAGCTTCTTCTAAGACTTTGTGAGACTCAAGCCAATACTTAGGCTTGTCATAGACTTGCTCCAACAGTTGAGGTACGTGGCTAAAATACCTATGGGATCAAGTTCAATAAGCAAGATAGAAGAAATGGAGAAAAGATGGAGAAGAACCACCATTGGAAAGATGGGTTCAATATTTTGAAGAATTGCAATTCTTATATTATCCTTTGAATAAAGATGCTTCATTGATTGACCTCACAATAGAAGAAGAAGACAGAGATCTCATGGGATTGCCACAAACACAAGAGGGTATGAAAGAGAGTCCATAGTGAAAAAGGCAACTTTCATTAGATTTCCTATGCCCAAAAAGACAACGAGTACACCAATCATGTAGTTAATAAGGAATAATAATATGAAATGTATCTTAACAGTAGATAAGCTATTGTGTGCAAAGCCACACTTATGGCAAAAAACAGTCAAACATGTGGACCCAACTCTACTCAAACCAAAACTTTGGAGTGTAAATCAATTTCAAATAGTTTGAGTATGAAACAAGTGCCAGTGGACAAGGTAGGAGAATATAGCAAAGGAGATGAGGGCAATACATGCCTACCTAGCTTATTCAATGGGCACACTATGAAAGAAATCCTAGAAAGTGGAGCAGGTGTAACAATAAACACACTAAATCCTTATAAAAAAGGCGTGGAAAACTTGCCTTGCATCCTACTCTTCTAAATTATAATTGGCTTGTTGTATGCTAGAGAACATGAAATTGAATACTTGTGGAGTTTATTTCAATCACACTATAGCAATTTATAATTTGAGTCAAGCGAGTAACTATGAAAAAAATTCTATGAAGACCATTGGTGCAAGATTGGGGTAGAATTGCTCTATATTTGCAACACTTGGGGATAGTGACTAGAATTAATCTACATATATTTGAGCATAGAGATATCCCTCCCATCCAGTGGAATAATGTACACAAAGATGCAGATGATTTCATCTTTAACAAATCATTAGAAGTTGAGACAAGGATGGATGAGGATATGAACTTGTGGATTAGTAGCAAAGATCACAAAGAAGAGTAATGATTAGCATGTTTGAAGGAAAAAAAGTAAAATTTGCATAGAAGTTAGCACAACAACAATCTTTTGAAATCTCAAACATGCACTTTCACATGCACTTGTTTTGCAGTTACCTAATTTTGCATAACCTTTTCATGTAGTTACAGATGCTAATGGTTCAGGTATAGGTGCAACTTTCATGCAAAAAGATCATACCATTGCATTTGAAAGTAAGAAACTTAAAACCTCTGAAAACCTCTTATAACTATTAAATATTTATTAAATCAATCACTGATTTCTAATAGACATATCAAATGGTCTTTTATTCAAAATTTTCAACCTATGATTTAGGAAACCAACTTGGCAAAGTGAATATTGTAGCAAATATACTTAACCATTTTTCATCACGACAGTCACATTCCATTTTTGCCCATAATATTTTTTCCATTCATTTCATGACATGATTCCTACTTATGCTTTAGATCTATTTTTCATGTGTATGAAATGCTTTAAATAATTTTGCATCTTCAAGTAATGAACAATATACATTTCATAAAGGTTTTTTATATTATAAATTATGCATCACTCAAGCTTTTATAGATTTTTTTAATGAAGGGCATGCATGAACCATCTTATATGGGACATAGGGGCATACATAGCACAACATCTACATGTAAAGATTTCTTCTTTTGATCAAATATGAAAAAAGATATTACACATTATGTTTCCCAATGCATTGTGTGTCAATGTGTTAAACATCATCATGGTAAAGCATTTGGATTGTTAATGCTACTACCCATTCTCAAAGAACATGGAAATAGATTTCTATGGATTTTATTACTTGTCTTCCTATGACTTCATCTCATAATGACATGATTTGGACAATTATTGATAGGTTTAGTAAATATGCATACTTCATTCCATGTAAAAAGACATTTTCTACATCTCATACTGCTAAGTTGATTATTAAAAGTATTTTCTCACATCATGGAATGTATGAGCATGTCTTACACTAAGAGCCGACAAAATATTATATACACCCTAGAAAAAGTTGGGATTATAAGCATGGAAAAAGAGGATTAAGAATCATAGGAAACATTACAAGTTCAAATAGGAGACTTTTAAGTTTTCGGATGATTGGATATCTTAGGAACTTCCATTATCCCTTGTTATTGTCCTTTATTCTCATAGATTTGGGATATGACGTAGCTTCACAATGCCGTTAGTACCTCAAGGATAAAAAATATGATGAATCTTCTCCCATCCGTATTATATATGTTCCAGTTTTACTGCTAATTCTCTGGTTAGACTTTCTTCTTAGATGTGTAGAACCCCAAAGTAGCACCCAAATTAATGGGTGATCCTTAAGATTGCAAGAACAAGGAAGTATGGGTGGCCACTAAGGAAGACTGTTTTTGTATGATTGGGTGGAAGAATAAGATATATTTCAATCAGCATGGGTAGATCATCCATGCATCCGAACCTGTTATTTAAAAAGAAAAGAAATGAGTGTTAAAGTAAGATTTTCGTTGTATGTTATGCAAAGAATGGAGAGAGATTAAGCAAAACGGAGTGCATGATTCCAACACAACTTTGCAAATTCCATAAGAAGTGGGTTCATAGAGTCGAAATAGTTGCTTGCTCTTTGACTAGGAAGATTCGGAGTGGTTGCAAAGCATCCATTGTACCAAAAAAGAAGCATCAGAGTAATGGTTGGATGGGAGGCTCATGAAGGACATTGGTTTACCTTTTGATGATACAGTATACTGAAATTCTTAATATGTTGGAATTATTGGTATGTAACAAATACTGTATACTGAAATTCTTAATATGTTGAGATTATTGGTATGTACCTTGTTGGTATGATGAGATGGACATATGTGCCTTGTTGTAAAGCAGGAAGAGACCTTGAGAAAGCTACATCTTGATGTGAAGGAAAAAAACAAAACAAAATTTAAGGTAGCACAAATTCTTCACAAGGTTAACTTCCAAAATTAAGGCTGGATTCACACCTCCTGGCGGCACAAGTGTGCTATCCTTGGCAAGTTTTAATTCGATGAAACAAAAAAAAAGTACTTCCGGGTCCACCAATCATTGAGCCAGCCTCCCTCCTCGGAACAAAGTTGTTCCGCTCTCACAAGTCATGCTCATTGGCCAATCCCATGATTCAACCAATAATATCAATTCTATGCTTTGCTTTTGAAAGATTACCACCGCTCTGTATGAACTGAACATGGCGGAATCCAAGAAAACTCTACCGTCCTATGTGAACGCAGCCTAAGGCATCATAGTTGTGAAGATACACCTGTTTGTATGCAGCTCCTCAAAAAAAAATGTGCAGAAGAAGAGCAGAAGCCCATAAAAAAGGGGAAAAAGATACCCGACAAAAGCAAATTGTGGAGTCCGGATGACCACTGAACAAGCCGAATGAAGAATGTATTTTCAGAATCATTACCAAAAATTTGAAAATTCAAGGGAACCTACATTTGATGTGAGAAAATTTTCAGAATCATTACCAAAAATTTGAGAAAGCTACATCCTGATGTGAAGGGAAAAAAACAAAAAAAAAAGGGTAGCACAAATTCTTAACACGATTAACTTCCAAAACTAAGGCATCATAGCTTTGAAGATACACCTGTTTGTATACATAGTACAGCTCCTCAAAAAAAAATGTTCAGAAGAAGAGCAGAAGCCCATAGAAAAGGGGAAAAAGATTCCTGACAAAAGAAAATTGTGGAGTCCGAATGAAGAATGATTTTCAGAATCGTTACCAAAAATTTGAAAATTTACATGTATGTTTTACAAGGACCATGAAATATTTAGGGAAATGTGATAGATATGCTCATTCACAAAGCCTCAAGATTCAACTTGTGTAAAATCTGTCACGCTTGGTCTGCACAGCTATCCTAGGCTTACTATGGCCTCCAGATGCATGGTGTTGGAAATTTCCTGTAGGGATGTCCTCGGCTCTCCCCCAGAAGCTCTGCATAGTTTCTCCTTCACTTGTTCTTCTGATCTCTTTTTGAAAAAAGATGTGTCTGGACTCTGTAATCCAGTCCATCGCTTTCGTACGCAAGGGAAGAAAGCTCGTATTATAGTCACATGCTATCTACAGGCTCAAGCCTCAAGCCCGAAGATCGTCTAGGGTCTGTCATATAATATTTTGGTAAGCGAAAAAAGAGAAGGTAGACTTAGGCGCGTGCCCGACAACTGGAACATGTAGGACAATGAGAGCACCATGGACATGACAGAAAAGCATACAGTATTACAGATTTAAAAGTTAAAGGCGAAAACACAGACCTGTCGTAATATGGCAACGCAGAACATATGCTATAATTCGGCGATGCGTGATTCCCGACAAGCACGGACTTGCGTCGTGACTCGTAAGTCGTAAGGCTGCAGTGGCCCGGATTTCTCTTGGAATAATGTGACTTGTAACTTGTAAGGTCATGATTTTCGAAACGTGCTTGAAATGAAAGGGATGATGCTGAACAGTTTTCCCCCCTAGCTAGCGCCAAGCGCGGACGGGAGTCACGGGACAGAAAGACCATAGCAAAACATAAAACGAGGCTTGTCTTGTCCGTGAGTCTCGAGTCTCGACTCTTGAGTGACTTGAGTCCTGACCCAGCGTCTGCTTCATTTGCCGGCGTTGCGAACTTGCGACAGGTTCAAAGCTGACGAATGATAGCTCATCCTTCGCATACATCATGACACGCCATGGCACGTGCACAGAGCGAGAGGAGGTCTTCACGAGGACCATGGCTATTCCTTTCCCGACTGTGAAGTTTCAACTGCCTGAGTGGCATACATTGCAGCTTGTTTAAACGAGGAGTGATCTTCCTTTGTTTAAATTGAAACAGAAGTGTGGTTTGCTAACACATCGGTTTTTTTTTTTTTTTAATGGAGGTTCGGCAAGGGTCTAGTCTTTTGAATTTTAACTTTGAAAGAACAACGCTATAGGTGAATGGGCATAGTACATGTGAGACCTCTCGTATCTCACAAAGCAGAGGTTAAACAAAGTTACAATTGGTTTCAACACGGTTTAGACTGGCCAAAGCCATTACATGTCTATGGCTAGTCCGGGGATTGAACTATGGACCTCTACTTCAAGAGACCAAAGACTCAACCACTAGAATAACGAAACGTGAACAACACAAGTTTTGGTCTTCAATCTACTCTTTCTTTATTCTTTAGGTTTAAAAGTTAAAAGAACAATGTGCACACATATATTTTCTTTATCTCTCTCACATTCATTTGTTTGGTCTTCAATTTACTTTTTCCTTATGCTTGAATTTTTTAGGTTTGAAATTTAAAAGAACAATGCACACACTCATAAAATTCCCCTTATCTCTCACATTCATGGATAATATCAGACCGATCTATGATTGAACTCTAGATTATTATGATTGAACCCTAGATCATTACAAAAGTTCAATGTGTTTACCACTATATCATGCACCCAAGAGCACTCTACTATTTTTTTAAGAGCACAAAAAAAAAGTACCTTAAACAACAAAGAAATTAGAGAGCTTCAATACAGGGGATGAGGGACCAAATCACATAATTTCCATAGAAGACTTCAAATACTTACAAGGATAGAATACATCCAGAATTCCCAAACTTAGCAGAAGTAGAAGAATATTTCATTTCGCTCTTACAAAAGCAAACAATGTGCTTCACAATAGACAAAGGAGTCCTCTTTTGAGAATCCTTTACACCCTTTGTATTTGTTTCTTTGGGACCAACAAGCTCATAGATAAGTAATTGTCCAAAGATTCCAAATAGCAATGTCTATGTGAATGCATTTACTAAGCAACAACTTCCTATAATTGAAGACAAGGGTTTGAACTTCTTGGCAAGTGGTATGCAAGCACTTAACTAGTGGTGGATTATGAGCATAATTGATGAAGATGTGAGATAAATCCTTTTGAAAATGGAAATATTTACATGCTCCACCCTTAATTTTTTTTGTTTTCTGAGAGCACAATAATTTTGAAATGTCCAGTGAGTGGGACTTGAACCCAAGCACTCTACCCCATGACGTTCATGGCATTCCACTATGCAACACCCGATTGGACTCCATCCCCATTTTTTTACATTGAGATCCCTATGATCTGCCCACACACTTTGATAAGAAAAGAAGCCATTGAAGCATTGACTTTTTTACAAAAATGGTGAAATCCCAAATGCAACCAAATATATGACTCCATTCGTGACTATTCCCTTTGCAATGCCCTCTATCATTGAGCTTGTTCATGAGAACGAATATAAAACCTTTGGGCTTGTTTTAATTTTGCCATGTGGTAGGCATAAAATGCATAAATTTCTCCCAAAATCTTCTAGAGTTACAATAGTGAAGGTTGATGACATCATCAATCTTTTTGGTGAACACTTCCATACAACCACAAGAGAGATGAAAGGTCCTATATTTTTTTATCTAGCGATACAAATTTTTGATTCACATAATCTACTCCCAACATTTAGTGTCTGTTGAGGTTGTAGCAAGAGAAGACCAAAAACCCTCACCACCTTGCATGGAAGCAAGAAGGAAAGCTCAAGAGTGACTCTCCTCTCATCCACCCCTACCTCCAACATGTTCAATCCATTGGCATTAGACACATGTTATGCCACATGCTTGAAAACAAGGAGAATAGGGAGTCAAGGATCCTAGTCCATGAGGAAAATACAAGCAAATGCAACTACTCTACTCACACAAAGGAGAGACATGCATATGCACACACACACACCACTCTCACACACTCACAAGGACACAATACATGTAAATGTAAATAGTCTTGGAGTAAAAGAGAGCCTTCTTCCATTGATAAGAGATATTACATGAGAGCACGTCGACCAAAAGCTCCCCTCTTTCAAAAAATGAGCTTCTATATATTGGCTAAGCTCTATTCCCCATGTGCTCTTTTGAAAAGTCAAAAAGTGAATCTCTGTCTAACTAACATATCTTCTAGGATATTCTAAGATCAAATTTGTAACAACCGAATCCCAACGAAGGGCATGTGTGGATTTTTACGTGGGGAGTTTCTAGAAGAGCCACAAAGGTGAGAGATTCTCAAGTCTCCTATACTATAGTATGAGGAAATATTAAAAAGTGCTTTTAGGAGAGTGTTCACATGTGACACTCAAATATATACAAAAAAGGTTATTCTCATGGTCTAAAAGAGGGTTCCCATGCACAATTATGGATGTGTGCATACCCTACAACCCAACACTCTCCCCCCTATAGTCTTTGTCGTCCTTAACAAAGCTAAGATAGGAGAATCATACATTGCTGAACTGGTCTAGAAATCTGCAAGTCTCTAGGTCTTCAGGTCTTCAATGCTGAGCGACACAATCCCCATTAGGGGCAGTCAGCCCAGCAATCCAGAAGAGCAGCCTTTGTTTCCGAGTATGCAGCCATCCCATGGAGTAGTTCTTGGAAAAACAAATCCTTCAAAGTGATGGAGTCTTTTGGTGCTAGGCGACACCATCCTCCTAAGAGGCAGTCAGCCTAGCCATCATGAAGAGCAGCATTAGGTGTACCTTGCATGCCAAATTTGCATAGGTAGATCTTGTTGAGGACATCTTTGAAAGACCTAAAGAAAACCTTTAGTGAACAAATAATCAGTTCATCAGTAGCCTCTAAGTGAAGATAAGTAGTTCAAAGTCAGTGTAAAGCCCCAAAACTAGTGAAATTCAAGGGGGGTAGTTGATGAAAAAATCCGTCCAGGAGCTCAAGTACATAGGTCACACACAGAGATGTGTACATATGAGCTTGGTGGCACAGTCGATACACGCATGTGATTGATCAATAGCTCCAGATGCCAACCCATAAGAGAAAACAATCAAAGGACAATATGATGATGGAGCAATCATAGACTGTTGTTTACAAGAAATTCATCATTTGAAATATAAGTGCAAAGTTGGCACTCCAACCACTATCAGACGTAAAAGAAAATGATCCCCATGAAATGGTCTGGAGTTTTGGACACCGTCCCTTTGCAGAGAAGTTAGAAAAATCCAAGCCAGAGGCTCCAACACCTGCAAATGAGGTTTCAACACCTGCTCCAAAACATGAAGGCACATAGTGATTGTGCATGACCGTGAGTAGACATACATTGCCATCAGAACATACTGAGTTGGTCCATGTCTTTAAGGACAAGGTGCAATGTTGTAGAAGAGGAACCTCCATCTGATGAGTTCCTAGAATGTTTGTTTAGTGTGGCCTCAAGTGTAAGATGTAGAGGTACACATGAAGAGGGAATCAAGTCAATAGGTCCCATCTCTACCAAGCTGACAACAAAGAACATCAATCTGTAGAAGTTAGTACATCAGGGATTCAGATCTAATACACACACAGTCAAATGTACTGCACAAGCATGGATTCAACTCGGCATCTTCCTCTATCCCTAGGAAAAGATATGTGGCATGAGTAGGTACACATGCTTTAGTCCTTAATCTAGCTCTATTACAATTGTGAAACAAAGCAATATGAAAACAAGACAAGGCCAGCATAACCAAAAATGAGTAACAATGCTGTAAACAAAGGTTGTGGTAAAAAGTGCAGAAACTCCCAAACATCATCATTCAAGCCCAGCATACACTATACTCAGTTGAGTAGTCCCTACTTCGACCATGTCTACAAAGACGTAGGAACCAGCTCCCATCTCAGTCTAGCCTGCAATTCTATTTCAGAGGGCTGGAGTTTCATCAGTAGATTTTGCAAAAAGACATGGATAACAACCCCACAATATGGTTGGGGAAGTGGACACAATCCCTTGGTTTCTACATGTCCCAATTACAGAGGTTGACTAGGATGGATCAAAAGGTCACAAAGAAAATCAGGACCATAGTGGCATCTCTTCGATGTTCTGTTTGTTGCAAACATTCTACAATAGTGACAATGATACAATGATAGTTTGAAGAATCAACCCCAGCCTGCTGATGGGAAGTAGCTTTAGGACTCAGAAGATGGTGCTCTCTGATGACCTGCCACCTATGCTTTGATAATACTCAAGTTACTAGTTAGTACACATCAATTTATGAAACTCATAATGTTCGTTGAAGAGTGGGGATAACAACTTGAACCAATACCCAAGTTCTTACTACCCTACATATAAATACTTTGGAAGAGCCATTCAGAGCTGCACTTACATTCATGTGAGCATTCATACCTACCACTTGCCATCGGCCGAGGGCAACCATAATAAAATGATGTACTCAATTATTTCCACTGCACCAGACATGGAGATTGTCCAATACTTCTCTGTACATGTCAGAAGTTGCCAATTGCAATATTTCCTAACTGTTATAGTTGTAACACTGTAGGACAGGTCTAGTCTTCCCCTTTTTCTGCTCTTTTCATTCTATTGTGGCACATGGCACAATCTTGAGAAAGAACCTTGTTCCTCTGAGCATATGATGCATTCCACAATTGTATTTTGTCTCAGTTCTAGCATAGAAGTCTTGGAGCCTATCTTCCACCTATTGTCGAGTCTGAGCTACATTCCATATACGTGCTTGGATTATCCTGGTGTATGGTTCCTATATGCTTTAGTTCTTGAAAAGAGAACTCTCTGTTCCTTTGGATGTCGGAAGATGCTTCAATGAAGTTTTAGTGCCACGGATATGGATATTATCATCTGCATCCTTCACCACTTTCCTGTGCTTCAGCTCAGGGCTTCTCATTCTGGACAAAGAGCTGCTAGCAATTGACCTTTTGATGGAGCCTTTCCCTGGTCCTCAACCCTGAACAAGGTAGCCTTGCTGCATAGTCCAAGAGTTCCATCTTGGCAGGCTCATTAGCTTCTTCTGATTCTTTTGTATGCATATTTCTTGATGTAAACCTTTTGAAAGATGCCATGCCCTATATATGTCTGCAACCACGTTGTGATGGATGCATCCTTGTTGCATCTTACTGCATAAAATAATTTATCAATTTTCTTTTGCATGAACAACTTCCACCCAGAAGGGTGAGATTCTTAACCCAAACTCATGCAGCATCCCTGCCTTCCTAACTGGTTCTCGAGAAATCATAAAATGCATCCTAGATCCCACAGAGATAGTAGAGGAGTTTATTGCTTCCTTGGCTGCTGAAATGAGAATCTTCTCTTGGCTCATGGTGCTCTAATAATTCAGCATACATTTTTTTCTTTTGCATGACCGCATGGAAGGCGACACCTCTTATGTCTGCTGGCAGTATTCAAAAGCAATTCAATGCTTGTGCAAGAATGTTCTAATGTTCACAATATATTTTCCCCTTAGCATTGTAATGAAGTGGCTTGGCACAATCCAACCTAGCTTTTCCTACAGCCAATTGAGAAAGATGAACTTCTTCATGTGAGGGATTGCCTCCAGAATTGTGTCCGTCATGATATGTAATGCGTTCATGTGTCAGCCTCCCTAGGACCGTGACTAGACTTCTCACTGAGATAATCAATAAAGTTAGCCACATAGTCATTGACAGTTTGCACACCATGCATCGGTGTCATCAAGAATGCCGAACTTATTTGCTGCATTCTCAGAACTGGAAGTGAGTGTTGAGTGAAGCATTTTAGCTAGCATATCTAAAAGAGAGAGAGCTTGTGCGCCCCCATACAGATGTATCCTCCACGTGGGGCCTTCGAGTTGTCCCTAAACCAAGAGATTTGGCATGCTGAGTACTACCAAGATCCTAGACCAAGAAAACACTTGGCTTTAATCCTGAACAGAGACAAAAGGAGCAAAATAGGAACACAAATTTTCCCCAAATGTTTGTTGATTCTTGGAAAAAATGGTCATGGAGGAAATGGGGGGCCCAATGCCCGATTTGCTCAGAGAAATATCACACACATACTAGGAGAGCAACCAGAGAGCTTGAGCCCAGGGAGGCAATAATGTGAAAATGCTTTCATCCCCAGTTGTAGATGCAAAACAGAAGTCTTTCATCAGTCTGCCGAATGCCATGCCCATAATGGTTATTGCCCATGCCATACCAGGGTAGCTTCTTTAAAATCGACAACAGCCCATGCCCATGCTCCTAGGAGGTTTGTTGCCATCCTTGTGCAGAGACAATGAAAGACGAACTATCCTTGGGCAGATTCAACGAGCCACTTGCCATCCTTGTGCAGAGACAATGAAAGATGAACTATCCTTGGGCAGATTCAACGAGCCACAAGGATTCTGCCATCTTTTACAACTCGCAAGATTTGATGCTTGTTTTAATATTTAGAGATCTATTGTGGAAAAAAACCAATTGACCCCAACTCCACAGGTGTGACAAACTCCCAATTCTTTTCCATGTCTATGTCAGGAGAAATATAAGTCCAGCCAAGAGATGGCTGGCACGCTATGACCTGCTAGGTTAAGCATTAATACTTAGTTGGAACAATCAAGAGGGCAAGGAAATGTTGATGTCAACATGACAAAAGCTTGACAAACTAAGCTACGGAATATTGCCACGCCACAACAAGAACTAAGCTAGAGTGATGTTAGAACACCTCTATAATCATCAATAGCTTAGCAAGTTTCCTGAAACTGAAGACTTTATAACTGTGTTTAGTGAAATCTGAAAATTCACTTTACAGAAAACTTTGCCTTTCCTTCAGGCTTCAATTCTGATCTGGTTTACTTCAGTCTTTACAATTCTTCGTTAGCTTATTGTTAGATATACTTTTCGTCACTCAGATGTGTCAAAATTGTGGTTTAGAACTCACCAGAATATCACCGGGACTTCACCGGACTGTCACCGTAATCTCATCGTAATTGTACCAGAATGTTACCGAAATCTACTGTAATTCTGTTTGTAGTTACTTCAAATGATTGTAGTTGAAGTAAGGAAGTAATACCTGAGCTTTCTTCAGTGAATAAACTCTTTCTGAAGTTTAAGATAAAACTTCACTAGTTCTGTATGTCTTTACGGTCAGACACTATACTGTGTGTACGTGTCCCATTTCACAAATCTCTTTTGAACATTTTGTAGTTGAGACTTCTAGCTTCAAGATGAGCTATCACTTATGAAAAACTTTACACAGTACTGGGAGATCTAACTTATAGAAGTACCATAAAAATGTGTACTGAGATAACTGTAACTATTAACTAACTTTCATAGTAACATGAAATCACTTAGATTTCTTCACACAAGGAGAATACGCTTAGATCTTTCCACATAAACATGTGTTTTCTATTAGAGAAGATGTGTACAAAATGGCTTGGCCTCACTTTGCTCATAGCCATGGAAAACTCACCTATGTTGAGTAGTTTTTCCTTACCATCTCTCACAGATGAATATCCGACAGTTCAGGTTCTATTATTCATCTCTACATACGCATACTTGCATCTACTACAAGTGCTTCTACATCCACTATTTCATGTCTCTCTCTCGCCTAAGCACTCTCTCAACTCTCTTATATACATCTTTTATCCGAGATTCATAATTCTGGAAGTTTCTATGAACTATATTACAGTCGTGAATTTGTCCCTTCACTAAGGCTTGATTTTCTGACTGCTTTGTTTCTGCTTCTCTTCATCTTTTCTTCATCTTTCATATGTCTTCAGGTCTTTATGTCTAGTTAGTGAGTGAATCTTCAACAGCTGGCCCTCAATCACTAATTGACGTCTTCTGATCTTTCATATATTCTTCTTTTCTTTTATTCCTACCATTTCTTTGAATCTGCTTGTCTTTACTCTGTCCAAGCTCTTTGTCAGAATATCTGCAATCTAATCTTTCATAGAAGTATATACTATTTCAATCTCCTTCTCCATTACCTTTTCTCTTAGGAAATGATATTGAATCTCTATATGCTTTGTTCTTGCGTGAAATACTGGATTTGCTACAAGATATAACGAACTCATATTATCTCCATGTATGATAGGTATACCTTGATCAATACCCATGCTTTTGAACAAGGTCTGCATCCATATTACTTCTTTAGCTGCTTCCACAAGTCCTTTATACTCAGCTTCAGTTGACGATAAAGCCACTGTATGCTGTTTCTTTGAACACCAACTGACAAGCTTATCTCCTAGGTATATCATACACCCATGTGTTGACCTTCTGTCATCTTGACTTCCTGCCCAGTCTGAGTCACTGTATGCTTTCAGCTTTATATTTGATGTAAAAGGATAATATAATCCTTCCTTTATAGTTCTTTTGATATATCTAAGAACTCTTTGTCCTGCAACCCAATGTTGATCCTTCGGACAATGCATGAACTGTGAGAGAACTCCTACTGCATAACTAAGATCTGGTCTTGTTAGCATAGCATAAATCAAGCTTCCCTCTAGAGATTGATACTTTCTCATATCTTTAAACTCTGCACCATCATATTTGCTGAGTTTATGATTTACTTCAAGCGGTGTTGAAGCTTCTCTGCAATTCTCCATGTTAAACTTCTTCAGTAAGTTTAGGAGATACCTTTCTTGCGAAACATATACACCATGATCTGTATATGTGACTTCCATTCCAAGAAAGTATGATAACTTTCCTAGATCACTGATCTTGAACTCTTTTTCAAGCAATCTTTTTACCTCTTTGATTCCTTCATCTGAGGTACCTGTGATTATAATGTCATCTACATAAAGACAAATGTAGATCATACCTTCATCTATTCTTTTGATGAGTAGACTTGCATCTACCTTTGAACTTTGGTATCCAAGATCATTGAGATACTTCACAAGTCTATAATTCCAAGCTCTTGGAGCTTGCTTCAATCCATAGAGTGCTCTTCTTAATCTGCAAACATGATTTGGGTAACTGGAACTTACAAACCCTTCAGGTTGTTCCATGTAGACTTCATCTGATATATATCCATTTAGAAATGCATTCTTTATATCCAACTGACTTAGCTTCCATCCTTTTGATGCTACTATAGCAATCACTATCCTTATGGTTGACACCTTTGCCACCGGACTAAATGTCTCATCATAGTCTATGCCATGCGTCTGAGCATAACCTTTTACTACTAGTCTAGCTTTGTATCTAGCTATTCTTCCATCTGCAAGCTTCTTAATTTTGTAAACCCATTTATTTCCGATCACTTTTTTTACCATTTGGTTTTGGAACAAGTTCCCAAGTCTTGTTCTCTTCAAGCGCATTGAACTCCTCTTTCATTGCTTCTTCCCATTTTTCCTTACCTTTTGCTTCACTGTAATTCTGAGGTTCTTCATCTTCCTTTACTAAGTAAGCATAGTTTTTCTGAGTCAAATAAGAAGTATCATAGGAATACCTTGTTGGTTGTTTCCTTAATCTGTTTGACCTTCTTGGTTCATATTCTTCATGTGTATCTATATACACTTCTTCATCAAATCTCGGTCCATCTTCATTCCTCATAGTTGATCCAAATCTGGATGTACTTGCCTGCATATGATCTTCATCTCCATTCACCTGCATATGTGATTTACCTTTTTCATTTCTTCTTATCTCTTCTTCAATTGTTTCATCATTATACTCTTTATCTGCATACCAGCTTTTTCCTTCATCAAATGTCACATCTCTGGAAACAGTAAACTGTTTGGTTAACGGACTCCATAACCTATAACCCATCTACTTTTCATCATATCCGATGAACACATATTTTTCAGCTTTTGGTTCAAGCTTATGTCTTAGCTATGATGGTACATAAGCATAAGCAACTGATCCAAACACTTTGCAATGATCAAGTGTTGGTTTCTTACCCCACCAAGCTTCATAAGGGGTCATTCCATTTAAATATGTACATGGTAATCTATTTACCAGATATGTTTTTATATTTACAGCCTCAACCCAAAGATAATTTGGACAATTCTTCTCCTTTAGCATTGCTCTTGCAAACTCAACCAAAGTTCGGTTTCTCCTTTCTGCTACTCCATTTTGTTTCGGTGTATACCTGCAAGTTATTTCTCTTTTGATAACTGCATTCCACGGATAATCATTGAATTCTTGAGAAAAATATTCTCCTCCTCCATCAGACCTTAGCCTTTTGAGTTTTTGTCCTGTAAGTCTTTCAGCATATGCATGAAAATGCTTGAAAGCTCCAAACACTTCTGACTTCTCTTTTAAAACATAAAGAGTTATCCATCTTGTTGCATCATCAATAAAAAGAACATAATACCTTGAGCCACTGATTGATCCTTCTTTTGTTGGTCCCCATACATCTGTATGTATGAGCTCTAGCAAACCATCGTGTTTGTAACCCTTCTTCTGAAATGATAACCTGTGTGCTTTTCCCATCTGACATGCTTCACATTGTGAATCATACGTTGATTCTTCATATTTGGTAATCCTCTTACGGATTGTTACTCCACCATCATTTTGATTCCTTTTTCATTAAATTGTCCTAACCTCTTGTGCCAGAGATCCAATTATGTAAACACTTCATCACCATGTGTGATTAAAGCTTGACCAACATTCCCTTGCACTTTAAGAGTAAAAAGTCTACCTTCCTTTTTACCATGGACAATTTGATTGTATCCATTCTCTGGATCTTCAACAAATACTCCTTCATTTGTAAACCTGACTTGAAAACCTTTTTCTACTATCTGACCCACGCTGATCAGATTCTTCGGGATTTTTGGAACATACAAAACATTTGTTAGTAGGTCAACTCCATTCTTACACTTTACTTTTCCAATTGACCTTACATTATGTTTTGTGTTATCACCTGTTTGTACTGTATGATTCGAAATACCTCCTTCTAGTTCTGATAACAATTCTATATTTCCTGACAAATGATTTGAACAACCAGAGTCAATATAGAATACCTTGAGGTCTTCATTCTCTGACATGCTTATCGAATTCATCATCAATGTTGTATGATTGTCATTCTGCGTATCATTCACATAGTTGTAGTAGGTAGTGTTGTGAGACTGATTTTGTCCCCAACTTCTTGCTCCACCTCTACCATATCCGCCTCTTTGGCTTTGTCTACCTCTTTGATATTTTCCGCTTCTGCCTCTGCTATTGTTATTCTGATTCTAACTTGATCCTTGAGAATTATGCCAATAATCATGAGCCAAGTGATTGCTTAATCCACAGATCCATCAAGTCTTCTTGTTGTTATTTTGATTACCTCTTCCTTTTGTATTACCTCTGCTTTTACTTCTGCCATTACCTCTTCCTCTTGCATAATTTTCTTGAGTAGTCATCTCTTCTTCATCTTTTTCTTTTCCTTTATCACCTTCCTTCTTACACTTTGTGTACATAGCAGAACTATGTCCTTTATCTCCGTCTGTCTTCAAATCTTGCTCAAATGTTAGCATTAGTCCAAGTAACTGATTTAAATCTGGTATAAAATGATTTAATGAAAGTTCAGTTGAGAGTACGAAAGGTATCCACCTTTCATCTCCTCTCAGTCTTGCAAGCAATTGTGCTATTAACCTGTGATCTTCGATATCTTCATCAATAGATCCAAGATTATCTGCCAAGTCCATCTTAGTGACATAATCACTAATGCTTTGACTTTGCTTCTTCTTGAACGTTGTGAACTCTGACCATAAGCTAGCCTTCCTAGCTTTAGTAGTATTTTGGAAGTGATCTTCCAACGCACTCCATACGTCTTCCGCTTTCTCTAGACCTCTAATATGTGGTAACAAATGATCTGTAATGGTATTGTAGATATACGCTCTTGCCGTTGCATCTTTCTTCTGCCACAGCTTCAAGGCTTCTATTTCTTCTTTCTTTGGTTGACTGTCATCTCCAAAAGTAGGCTTCTTTTCTTCTCCTGTCACATATATCATTAAGTCCTTACTCATAAGTAAGACTTCCATTCACATTATCCATGCGGGATAATTATCTCTATCCAATTTGTCAATAGAAATGTGATATGCCATAATCTTCTTGTTTCTGTTACTGTCGGTGAGTATAACGTTAAAGGATTTTTACCTTTTGTAAACATGTACCCTTGAGAATGACTTCAGAATGCTTCTCTAAATTCTGTTTGTTGTTGATCTCCTCAAATTTCACCTTTCCTTATGAGAATTCTTCAATTTCTCTTGTATCTTCACCTATGTTTACTCTTGAGAACCTTTTCTGCTCTTCAGAACCTTTTCTGCTTTGATACCACTTGTTGATGTCGACGTGACAAAAGCTTGACAAACTAAGCTGCGGAATATTGCCACGCCACAACAAGAACTAAGCTAGAGTGATGTTAGAACACCTCTATAATCATCAATAGCTTAGCAAGTTTCTTGAAACTCAAAACTTTATAACTGTGTTTAGTGAAATCTGAAAATTCACTTTACAGAAAACTTTGCCTTTCCTTCAGGCTTCAATTCTGATCTGGTTTACTTCAGTCTTTACAATTCTTCATTAGCTTACTGTTAGATATACTTTCCGTCACTCAGATGTGTCAAAATTCTGGTTTAGAACTCACAAGAATATCATCGGAACTTCACAGGGCTGATACTGGACTGTCACCGTAATCTCACCATAATTGTATCGGAATGTTACCGAAATCTATTGTAATTCTGTTTGTAGTTACTTCAAATGATTGTAGTTGAAGTAAGGAAGTAATACTTGAGCTTTCTTCAGTGAATAAACTCTTTCTGAAGTTTAAGATAAAACTTCACCAGTTCTGGATGTCTTTACGGTCAGACACTATACTGTGTGTACGTGTCCCGTTTCACAAATCTCTTTTGAATAGTTTGTAGTTGAGACGTCTAGCTTCAAGATGAGCTATCACTTATGAAAAGCTTTACACAGTACTGGGAGATCTAACTTATAGAAGTACCGTAAAAATGTGTACTGAGATAACTGTAACTGTTAATTAACTTTCACAATAACATGAAATCACTTAGATTTCTTCACACAAGGAGAATGCGCTTAGATCTTTCCACATAAACATATGTTTTCTATTAGAGAACATGTGTACAAAATGGCTAGGCCTCACTTTGCTCATAGCCATGGAAAACTCTCCTATGCTGAGTAGTTTTTCCTTACCATCTCTCACAGATGAATATCCGACAGTTCAGGTTCTATTATTCATCTCTACATACGCATACTTGCGTCTACTACAAGCGCTTCTACATCCACTATTTATTCTCTCTCTCTCGCTCTCTCGCCTAAGCACTCTCTCAACTCCCTTATATACATTTTTTATCCGAGATTCGTAATTCTGGAAGTTTCTGTGAACTATATTATAGTCGTGAATTTGTCCCTTCACTAAGGCTTGATTTTTTGACTGCTTTGTTTCTGCTTCTCTTTGTCTTTTCTTCATCTTTCATATGTCTTCAGGTCTTTATGTCTAATTAGTGAGTGAATCTTCAACAGGAAATTCATCAGCCTGGTGGGTGATAGCCTCCATGGCGAGAAGGCCAGCCATGTGTACCAGAATTCTTTCCTTGTAGTCTTTTAGAAGAGGCATTATTCGTGCCCAATAAGAGTGCCCTTAGTACATATGATTCTGATGGTCAAGGAAGAGAGAAGGGAGATGGTAATAGCCCTGGGAAATTGAGTTTTGGAGTATGAAGCTCGCCCCAAAGGCAACAAAGTGCTGAAAGAGCTCTAAATCTGAGCTAGGTAAGAACTGTAGAGTTGAAGCGTTCAACTAGCTTACCTTTCTTCTTCAGACATCAAATCTTTTTACCGAAAAAGTCTTCCTTTACAAGATGCCAACCTGGTAGCATGAGGTCATGATTCTTGTAGTTGATCCTATTTTTCCAAGTTGTCCATAATCATTCTTACGTGTGCAGACTTTGAATCCTCATGCCTCAATATGTGTACTGTTGTGTGCCCAAAATTGACTGCTGAATTGTCTGTAGAGTAAGGGAAGAGGGCCTCAATAGCCAAGGACATAGAGTAGATCTTCTTCGCTTGGCAAGTGACCTGACCAAGGAGGTTAAGTGCTTCCAACATAAGAGTCTGATTTGGCAAGTTCTCAAAACTTTGCAATGCTCACCTTCAAGCACAAAGGAGCATCGTAGTGCCTGCGCACTAGGCCATCGATAGTGACGATTAGGAATTCCTGTTAGAGAGGCCCAAAGGAGTTATGTAGCCATGTTTTAGGGAAGACCAGTATCTTCATATGCCACATGATGGGGATCAAAGAGTTACATACACCATAGTCCCCAATCTTCATATGCCATCACCACAGTGCTCGATCTTCAGTAGTTCTATGGTCACACACGGGACTGTAGAGAAATGATCACACGCAGGAGAGCTCTAGGTGAGCTACCCCCAAATAAATGGGTGTAGACAAGATGAGAGGGAGAAGATGCGTTCAGGAGAAGATGCGTTCTTGCCTGCCCTTTCACCTACTTTGCGTGATTGCCAGTGAATGGCCTTGTTTTGAATTGAATGCATCAGCTACACTCCATATGGGGTTCACCCATTCGAGCACTCATGCAAATAGAAGTTTAGGAATTCGTTGAGATTTTCATCTCAGAAACAAACAAAAATTATGCTTCTTTAAGTTTTCTTGGAAATGAAAAGAGGGAGGGGTCAGAGAGGGTACTACCCATCCTCCTTTCCAAGGACATCACCAAAAAAAAGAAATGGAAGAGGGATGGAGGGTGATGCCTGAATGAGGGTGTGGGAGTGTACATGTGAGAGAGAGTGAGAGAGACAAGGGGGTTAGGAAGTGTTTTTGTGCATCAAACAGAAATGAACTAAAAAACAAGAAAATGGGGAACTAATGGCCCAATGGAAGGGTGAAAGTGCCAAGCAAGAACTCAAATCTTATGCAATTGGGCAAAAAAAAATTGCAACAAAATACTTTACCACACGTTCTTGAGCTCTCCAAGTGATGAAAGGCCGATCATCCCCGGCAATGGTGCCAAAAACTGTTGAGGTTGTCGCAAGAGAAGACCAAAAACCCTCACCACCTTCCATGGAAGCAAGAAGGAAAGCTCAAGATTGACTCTCCTCTCATCCACCCCTACCTCCAACATGTTCAAGCCATTGGCATCAGACACATGCTATGCCACATGCTTGAAAACAAGGAGAATAGGGAGTCAAGGATCCTAGTCCATGAGGAAAATACAAGCAAATGCAACTACTCTACTCACACAAAGGAGAGACATGCATAGGCACACACACACCACTCTCACACACGCACAAAGACACAATACATTCAAATGTAAATAGCCTTGGAGTAAAAGAGAGCCTTCTTCCATTGATAAGAGATATTACATGAGAGCACGTCGACCAAAAGCTCCCCTCTTTTCAAAAATGAACTTCTATATATAGGCTAAGCTCTGTTCCCCATGTGCTCTTTTGAAAATTCAAAAAGTGAATCTCTCTCTAACTAACATATCTTCGAGGATATTCTAAGATCAAATTTGTAACAACCAAATCCCAATGAAGGGCATGCGTGGACTTTTACGTGGGGAGTTTCTAGATGAGTCACAAAGGTGAGAGATTCTCAAGTCTCCTATACTATAGTATGAGGAAATATTAAAAAGTGCTTTTAGGAGAGTGTTCACATGTGACACTCAAATATATACAAAAAAGGTTATTCTCATGGTCTAAACGAGGGTTCCCATGCACAATTGTGGATGTGTGCATACCCAAAAACCCAACAATGCCTATCTTCAAGCACTTGTGAGCTTTAATGTTGGGGTTCTTCCTAGTGAGAAATGATTTCCACCCCAAATCATAGTGTTCTATAGAAAAAGATAGTTGGTACTATCAAAACTTGTGCTAAATGAGGTAGGCTAGCATTAACTTGGGCTCCCAAGCCTTCCACATTTTAGTGGTTGTTGGGTTGTTGGGTGTGCATACATTCTCTCTTGTGCATAAGAACCCTCTCTTGATCATGAAAATACCCCATTTTATATATATTTAAAATTGCACACGAGAACACTCTCTTAGGACCCCTTTTTGATCATTCTCCAATACTATGGTATGGATGCTTGTAAATAAATCCTCTTTTTGTAATTTCAAGAGAATAGATAAAAAACCAAGTAGAGAAAATCCCACGCATGCATTTCCTTGGAATTTTTTTGTTAGAAAGATACTTGGAAAATCTCATAGAGATATGTTAGTTAGGCACATGTCTACTTTTTAAAAAGTCATACGAGCACATGGGAAAAAGAGCTTAGTTTATAAATATAGAAGCTCATTTTTGGGAAAGGGAGCTTTTGGTTCATGTTGAGCTCCATGTACATATCTTGAAATGAATGGAAGAACTCTTTTACAATTAGACTATGTGCACTTGTGTATTTTTTTCTTTGAGTATGAGAGTGAGGTGTGTGTGCATGCTTGTATCTCCTTTGTGTGCGAGTAGAATGTGTTGCATTTCTTGTATTTTCCATTTGTGGATAGGGATCGTTGATGACCTTCCTCTCCATGTTCCCAAGAGTTTGTGGCATAGCTTGAAGCTATGTAATATGGAGCATTACTCATGGTCCTTAGTAAGAGGTGTGCACCACCTCTTAGCCTTTTAGAGTAGAATACTCACTTGAGTGCCAAGTGGCACTCATGTGAGGGACCATGAGTCATACTCATATTGGATTACTAGAGAGGAATAAAAGAAGGCATCACGCAGCTGGGCGGCAACATCGAGAGAAGATCTCCGTGAGTGAAAACGTCGCAGATCAAAGACCTCGAACTGTGTGTACAACATTTTCAAAAGTTGAAGAGCTTCATTGAGATCGACAGCGAGCGGGAGATTTGATATTGGTATCAAAGCCAACATGCACACGATCAACAGACGAGCACGCACGTGTGGACAAAAACCAATATGCATTTAGACGAAGTGCACGCAGAGGGCAGCTTCGAGCTCCCATCTCTCTCCACTCCTCCTTTTGGATGAGAGAATAGTGAAGTAGCCTTCTTATATATCTTGAGCGCCCAGACGGCCATACTTCGCATGTGGGATTTTTGGTGCATCTCTTCACAGCTGGATGCAGGTATGCTCCAAATGGGATAAGGAAGTGATAAACTTCAGTTTTCGAGTTTTCAAAATTTTCTTGAAAAGTGCAAGGGTAGAGCAACCTATGAACCAAGAGTGTGGGAAAAATAATGATGCATATATGTAATATGGGCTATGGAGATGGGGTTTGGGTTGATTCAAAAAGCTTCAATTTATCAGTTTGGAGCTTCTCAAAGTCATCCATCCATGAAGATGAGTTTTTTCACTTCCTACTTGTGACATACCCGGCTTCTCCGCACCATAACTTCCTCATACGATATCCAATTTCAAAAATCTTGATCATGTTATGAAGCTACACTCCTAAGCTTCGCTCAGAGACCATTGATGTTGTATTTGGACGAGATTTGGTCAACCAAAATCTCTCTGCAGTGCTTCAGTAGGCACTAGGTAGCCACTTTTGGGCCTAGTTTTTCATCATCTGGTGTCCAAATTCACTTTTTCCACTTGGGATAGTCTTAAATCTTTGAAGCACAGGTGCTGGACTACATTTCTTGGACTGGAAAGGACTATCAAATCTCAGAAGTTGCTCAGCTTTACTCAATTTTCCCGGTTGAGGCTATTGCTATGTGGTTTTGGCATTGTTTTTTATGGTTTTTGGTGTTTAGAACCTCCCCGGACCAACCGAACATTTCCAATTTTTGTTTGGGCCTGGTGAGGATTCAAAATCAGCGACCTAAAGCTTCAAGGATCACTTGGATTTCGCTTCCGTAACTTCATTTTGTAACAGGGAAGTGCTCTTGTGATATATTTCTCTTCTTCTTGCATATTCAAGCTTTACTTCCATTCATTTTCATATACTCTAGTTAGCAAATGGGGGAAGGGAAGTAAAACATGGAATCTAAATGAAAACAAGTAGTTGAAAACACTTCTCCATCCAAAGAACAACTAGAGGATCCTGATTCTAGAATGGAAGAAGTAGAATTAGGGCAAGAAGTAGAAGAAAGCTTAGAAGAGAAAGAGCCTCAGCATGAAGAGTATAGATATGAGGAACTTTTAGATGAGTTTGTCACTCGTGACCAATTCATAGACTTGAAAGAACAAACCCTTAAATTAGAGAGAGATCTTGGTAGCATCACATCTCTCATACATCAACTTAAGTCTCAAATGATCTCACTTGAGACTAGCGTCACCTCTTTCCTAGCTAGGAAGGAAAGAGAAACCCCTCCTATTCCTTTAGAGATTACTAGGAAGGATACTTCTCTTCCTAGTAAGCACAAAGGAGAGAGCTCTAGGGAAGCTCCCCTCCTGAAAGACTTGAAACCACCTACCTTTACGGGGGATGACTGAGACAGGAATAAGGATGCAATCTACACTTTTTAACAAAAGTGGCATGCTTTGCATAATTGAAGGGCACCCCACCAGAGTACCGTGTGCTAGAGGCGAGTCTCTCCCTCGGACCACATGCTTATAAGTGGTGGATGAGTCTCAAGGAGGCGAACTCTATCCCTACTGACTGGACGCAGTTTGAGACTCTTTTTCTAAAAGAGTTTCTTCCTGAGAATGAGGAGGAGAGGAATTGGGATGAGTGGGATACGATTACACAGAGAGGTAGGCCTCTTACGGTCTACCTATCCCACTATAGAGAGATCATTTTGAAACTTAAGGGCTTAGATGATTTCCAGAAGACTAGAGGGTTTGTTAGGGGCTTAGATAAAGCCATAAAGAGGGAAGTCAAAAGGAATGCACCTAAGACATTTGAGGAGGTGATCAAGTATGCATAGGTCTATGAAGACCATAACCATCCTCAATATACTCCTATGGAGATGGATCAGCCCCTCAAGCCTCTTAGTATGACTAAATTCAAGAAGAAGTTGCCTTTTGGGAAAAACAAAGTTTTTATTAAAAAGCAAAGATCACAAGGGCCTGGGTTATCCACAGATCAGTTTGAGAGGGCCAAAAGAGAGAATATGTGCTTTAGCTGCCTGTCTCCTAGCCATTCACAGTGGAACTCTCCACTCAAGAAGGGGGAAGAAAAGAAGAAGGGACCAGAGCCTAGTACGGCCCCTGAAAAGGGCAAGAAGGCGGTCCACCTAGTGCAGACCCTTCCTATTCATGGCAGCTCTAGCTGCAAGGGAGTGGAGGTGATGCATGAGGATTTAGAGCACAACTTTTGTTTGAATCAGTCATTGTGGTCACATCAGTTTGGACCACATGATCAGTTGAATTGCATGGTAGTGTGTACGGGACCAGGGTGCGGGTCATGATAGATGACTCTACCACTCATAATTTTATAAATTATGCTTTGGCTAAGAAATTAAAGATTCCCCAGCAGCCAAGTGCACATAAATATATTGTATCTATGATGCAAGGGCAAGATAAGAGAATATGGGATACTATGGTATCCAATTTGGAAGTCAAGATGCAGGACTATACAGATTATATGGACTTCCAAATTATGAATATGGAGTGGATAGACCTTGTGTTAGGAAGAGAGTGGCTATGGGGGTTGGGAGACACACTTAAACGCAGCTATCAAAACAACACACTTGAATTTGAAAAGAATGGAAATAAAGTTGTATTCAGGGAGAGAGAGATGTACCTAGTGCACCTCTCATTTCATCATTAGAGTTGTATAGTCTTTGTTATTCTCAGCATGTATAGGAGATCTTTTTATTGTATAGTCATGATATGGAGCATTGTACAGACAGCTCATCTGATGTATATTGTCATGCTAGGAATGTAAATATTGACAAGACTTTCTCCTATTCTTTTTCGCAAGAGTGTGTGGTTAAAAGTTTTAAGGATCTTATGTTTGAGTATAGAGATGTTTTTCCCACTGACTTACCTAGAGGGCTACCACATGAGAGAGGGGACATTGACCATGCCATTGAGGTTGTTACTAACACTAACCCTATTTGCAGGCCACCTTATAGGCTTAGTGTTTCTCAGCATGAGGAGCAGTTACAGGATTATTTAGACAAAGGCTTCATTAAACCTAGTAACTCACCTTGGGCATCACCAATGCTCCTAGCTAAAAAGAAAGATGGCTCTATGAGATTATGTATAGACTATAGAGCACTTAATAAGGTAACTATCAAAGATAGATTTCCAATGCCTTGATTGGAAGATCTATTTGATCAGTTACATCAAGCTAGGTATTTTACCAAGCTTGACCTTAGATCACGATATCATCAGATCAGGATTAGGGTAGAGGATATCCCTAAGACTGCATTTAGGACTAGATATGGGTACTATGAGTTTTTAGTGATGCCTTTTGGTCTCACCAATGCTCCTGCCACTTTCATGAAACTCATGAATAGTGTTTTACGGCCTTATCTAGGACACTTTGTAGTAGACTTTTTGGATGACATTCTGATCTATAGTGCATCAAAAGAGGATCACTTGAAACACTTGAAGGTATTTCAAGTGCTAAGGGAAAATTCAATCTTTGATAAGGAATAAAAGTGTGAATTTTTCAAGACAGAAGTTAGATATCTTGGGCATATAGTCTCCCAAGATGGAATCCAGATGGATCCTGAAAAACTAAGGGCTATTATGGAATGGCCACATCCAAGGAACCTGGAAGAGCTGCAGATCTTCCTAGGTTTATCAGGTTTCTATCAAAGATTCATAAAAAATTATGCCAAAATTGCTGTCCCGATGACAGAACAGCTTAAAGGGAAAGGGAAAGCCTTTCATTGGGGAGACAAACAGAAGCAAAGTATGGAAAAATTGAAAGTAACAATTGCTACAGCTCCACTTTTACATATAGCAGATCCCAACAAACCATTTGTGGTTGAGATTGATGCGAGTGACTTTGCCATAGGAGCGGTTTTAGTACAGGATGGTCGACCAATAGCTTTTGAGAGTAAGAAACTAGAACCGACTCAAAAGAATTACTCCGTCTATGAGAAGGAGTTGTATGCAATTGTCCATGCTTTGAAGAAGTGGTGTCATTATTTATATGGTGCCAAAGTTACAATAGTGTTTGATTAAGAGAGCATTAAGTGGCTCTCTAATCAAACAAACCTTAAAGGTCGTAAGGTTGCCTATGCTCAATGGACTGAGTTTTACTCAGATCACTAGTGAGCTACTTGAGTCCATTAGAGGGAAATGTAGGTTTGATCCTGCATATTGCTAGATTTGGGAATCCATATAGAATCGGGATCGTGATATATGGGTTTCCAGTAAGGATGGAGTATCGACGGGTACTCAAGAAGGATTCAAGTGGAAGAATTACAGTGTCCATGATGGATATCTGTTATACAAAGGTAAGGTGTGTGTCCCTAGAGATCTTGAGATGAGACGGCATATTTTGTATGAGTGTCATGACACACCTAGTGCGGGACACCCAAGAGTTAACAAGACTTATGATCTTGTTAACAGGCAGTTTTATTGGCCTGGACTTCATAAGGACATCCTAGAGTATGTGCTTAAGTGCACCAAATGCCAGGTCAACAAAGCTGAGAGGTTGAGGATTAGAGGACTACTCCACCCATTGGATATTCCTAATGGGAAGTGGGAGAGTATCTCCATGGACTTTATAGTCGGATTACCTAAGACACAGAGAGGGCACGACTCGGTCTGGGTAATTGTGGATAGGTTAACCAAAATGGCTAGGTTTATTCTGACATGTACTACAGTGAAGACACCAGAGTTGGCTAGACTCTTTGTAGAGAACCTATACCGGTTATATGGTCTTCCTTTAGACATAGTTTTTGATCGGGATAGGAAGTTTACTAGCCACTTTTGGAGAGCGGTCTTCAAAAGGTTGGATACGAAACTTAGCATGAGTACGGCCGAGCATCCACAGTCAGATGGGCAAATAGAGAGGGTTAACCAAATCCTAGAGGATATGCTTCGAGCATATGTGAATGAAAGGCAAACTAATTGGGAAGAGTACTTACCTATAGTAGAGTTTGCATATAATAGTGCCAAGCACTCTTCCACTGGGCATAGTCCATTTATGCTTATGTATGGATTTCAACCAAGAGCTCCTTATGCGGTAGGCTTGCAGATTCATGAAAAAGTTCAAGCTGCAAAGGACTTCTTGGAAGAGATGAATGATATGCTTAGGCTTGCTAAGGACAACATTAGGAGAGCTTAGGATAGAGCTAGAGCCTAAGCTGACCCTCAAAGGAGAGATATCACCTTTGAGGTAGGAGAGCAAGTCTATCTTAGAGTTCCATCTAGATCTGAAACCATGAAGACGGGACCTATTCCAAAACTATCTCCTAGGTATTGTGGACCTTTCCAAATACTTAAGAGAATAGGAAAGATGGCTTACCAGCTCCAACTTCCAGAGAATAGTCAAATACATCCAGTTTTTCATGTTAGCTGGCTTAAGAAAAGGCTTGGTGAATCTGACAACCTCATTCCAGATAGTCAAGTAGTAGAGCCTATTTCTGTTTAATCTACTCCACATGACCCTGAGAGCATACTACGCACTCGAGAGTAGCGGATGAGAAGTCACTTGTATAAAGAGTGTCTAGTAAAGTGGAAAGATAGTTCAGAAGATAGTGCCACATGGGAGCGGGTTAGCACCCTTTAGAGAGGGTTTCCCAACTTTAAATTACCTTCCCAAGAGTCTTCTTAAGGGGAAGGATATGGGGAAACAACACGGAGACATGACCATGTATTGTTATACATGGGGATATAGTGGGAGTGGTGTCATATTATTTATCTCCTTCTGTCAGACCTTACAATACCATTTTTGAGGACAAAAATGGAGTTAAGGGGAAGGAAATGTAACATGGAGCATTACTCATGGTCCTTAGTAAGAGGTGTGCACCACCTCTTAGGCTTTTAGAGTAGAATACTCAGTTGAGTGCCAAGTGGCACTCATGTGAGGGACCATGAGTCATACTCATATTGGATTACTAGAGAGGAATAAAAGAAGGCATCACGTGGCTGGGCGGCAACATTGAGAGAAGATCTTCGTGAGTGAAAACAGCGTAGATCAGAGACCTCGAACTATGTGTACAACATTTTCAAAAGTTGAAGAGCTTCATTGAGATCGACAGGGAGCGGCAGATTTGATAAGCTAATGCCAATGGCTTGAGCATGATGGAGGGTTGGTTGGATGAAAGGAGAGTCTTTATTGAGATTTCCTATTGCTTCGATGCAAGGTGGTGCGGGTCTTGGCTCCCCCTGAGTATACTACAACAACAATTTTGGCACCGTTGCCAGTGAGAACGACCTTTCATCACTTGGAGAGCTGAAGAGCGTGTGGTAAAGTATTGTGTTGCAATTTTTTCCGCTCATTTACGTAGGATTGAGTTCTTACATGGCATTTGCACCCTTCCTTTGGACAATTAGATCCTCATTTTTTGTTTCTATGGTGTATTTTTAGTTCCTTTTTGCTTGTGGCACAAGAATGCTCCCTTATCTCCCTTCTTTGTTTCTCTCTTTCACATACATATTTCCACACACACTCACATGGGCATCACTCTCTACCTTGTCAATTCTTATTCTCAGTGACTATCTTGGAAAGGGGGATGGGAAGAAACCTCTTTGGACTCTTCCCTCTCTTCATCTCCAAAATAACAAATACCAAAAAAATCAATGTAGGCTCATCTCAAGTGCGACTTTTGAAGGAATTTTTGTGGATAATCATACTCATCAGACTCTTCATGAGTTAATTTGGTGGTAAAACTGGGCTCTTCCATTCCCACACCCTTGCTTTTGCTACGATGAATGAGAATGAGTGTTTTGTTGAAGAGTTATGGTAGATTGGTGGGGAGTAATCACCTCCTTGGTGTCCTTTCTTGTAGTAATAAACACTTACAAGCTCTTGAGTTTCATGGGGAAAAGCGTCATTTGTTATCCCTTTTTTTTCATTCTATTTCCTTTGTGGTTGAGATTGCTTTGAGAACCCTCTATTGGCACTATGATGGGGATGAGATAAGCTCCATGGATCTCCCTATTCCCATCAAGATTAAGCTCCCTAAGATCCCACTTTTTGGCTCCCTTGCTATCACGCGACGAGTCACCTTCCTTGGGACCACCCCTATACTGCGAAGAACTTCTCAATGTGTTAGACTGAGCATATATGCACCCTCAAACCTCTATGGCAGCTAGTGTTGGTTGAGGCAAAAGGGCAGATATATGAATCTTCAGGCGAGTGCTGGTGGTGTTTTGACTGGTATACCTATGCAAATTCTCTCCTCCCTGCCTTATCTTGTCACATCTGCCTGCTACAAAACTCCACTTGTGCGGAAAGACAGGAGATGCAAGGCCATCTCAATGTACCCATCTTTGCAAGCATCAAGTGCTTTGCTTCTGTGCATACTCAAAGAACAAGAGACAATGTGGATATGCATCTACCCGACTTTATTAGATGTTAAAGATATGGGGTGAAAAATCTCTAGGAGTAGTCCCATTTTGCACTAGGTTTGACCTTGGCTTCCCCGATTGGTGCAGTTCCTCTATGGAACTTCACTTCATGTTGTGGTGGTCTAAGAAGGATTCTATGCATTGGCATTGATACTTGCAAATCCTTCATGTTTTCTCCTCTCCTTCCTTGCATTAGTTGTCTCAAAAAGCTCTTGATGGCTCAATGTTCTAGTTGGCAGTGCAGGTATCTTGGAAGATATTGATAAGGCTTGGCTTCAAGTTGGGCAAGTTATCTCATTTGAGGAAAAGCTTTATGTTTTCAAAGTCTAAATTGCTCTAGGTCAGATTAAGCAGATCGTAGCACGTCTAAGAAAGTTCCTATCACCATCAGAATTAATGGGGAAAATCTAAATGGATACGCTGCAGTCTTTACTTTATGTTCTTTCTTGAGCAAAGCTCGTGATTGTATAAGTCTCGCTAGCGTAAGGATTGTTTTGCTTTCCATTTTTTATACAAGCTGGATACAATGATCAAAGCACTTCTTGGTGGTAAATATTTCAAGAAATGGTGGTTCTTTGCATCTTAAAAAGCAAGAAATAATCTTGCTTCAACATGATGCTAAAGAAGAAGATCCAAGAGCTTTCCTATCCCTCTCTAGCGTGCATAGATTGTCTTTCCATTTAGAGTCTCTCCTACTAAAGATCTTTCTCCATGTTTCATGTAGAAACAAGAGCAAGGACACCTGGAAACATACCTTTCTCTGCAACAACCAATTCCAAACTTCCCTCATGAGTCTATACATGTGCAAGTAGTACGAAGTGATGAAATCAGAGGCCAACACATCCCCCAAACGACAAAAAGACATTCAACAGATAGAACGAATTCACTTCCTTCAGTCAAGCAAATCCATTGCAACCTTTAGAATGTAATGGCATATGGTCTCTGAAAAATCTACATTTTTTGAGGCCAAAGAGTCTACTTACTCAGAGCAGGAGAAACATGTAGACATCTATATAGGAAATGAATCTTTAGCATAAGCCTGGGTTATGTCCAAGCCACCAAGGCTTCCAACTTCTAGGTTGGAGGCAGCAGAACCCAAAAATTTTCCACCATCCTTGATTGATGCACAATAGAAAATAATGTGTCTTCCCAACAATATAGGTAAAACATTGCTTTTGTATGATCATGTCCTTTACAAAAGCATGTTGTTTCATGTCAAAATTGGATGGAAAATCCTATGTCCTTGCAAGTTTCTCTAAAGCATGAGGAATAGATGGCCTTGGCTAAAGCAAAAAGTCTTGCCTTTTCAATAGGAGCTGGAAATCACTCATATTTTTGGACTTGTCCAATAGAACCTCTTGTTGTTTCCACATAAAGACCCGTAGAATTTCCCCTATAGTCAAAGGACACAGAATATCTGCCAGCATTGAGTCAAGAGAAAAAGGCATCAATAGGTCTTTTGGCGCAGAACATGCTAGTTTCACATTGTTACATGCTTCTCTAGAACGAAAAAAAATTTCCCCAACGAAGAAAATCCAAAGGGTTGCTGACAAAGATGATCCTGAGGATTTCTTAAGGTGTGGCTATGGAAGATTTGGTTGGCATTATTCAACAGCTCCAAGATCTAGTAGAATTTGCCGTAGAGATATTTTATGATCTGCATAAAGATTTCTTGGCAATAGAGTTGAAGGCTTACTTAAGGGGTGCTCAGATAAAGATATGTTGCTTGACATGACTTGTGATTTGATGCATGAGTACTTCCAGCTTAACATGAAGTGGTTTCAAGGATTGAGATGTCATAGCCCAGAATACTTGAGGAAAACTCCATCTTAGCTTGGACATCTTTCTCATGGTTTGCACACTAGGATGCAAAATGGAATTTCCAATTGGGCACAATTTGTGGTTTATGCTTCTGGATGTGCCTCTTCAAAAGGTCTCAAATTCTTGGATCTTGGGGGGGGCAGGATGCAAGGATTATGTGGGCTTCCCTTGAGTTGGAATTCAATAATGTATCATATTGAATATAGTGTAAACACAAATTGAAGGCGAGGCACCCTCATTGCTTGCAGCTGGTGGAATTCGATTGTAACTTCCCATAGGAAAGGGATGGTATCCATAGCCCCTACCATCACTGGGATACCATGGATGATATCATATGTTGTTGCTTTGATGTGTACAGGTGGAATCTCGGTGCATGGATATGAATTGCAGGACACTAAGCTCTTGGTTGGCATGTGGAGTCCTTGTCACAACCCTACATGGGATGGTGTGCAAAATCCCCACAATTAAAGGATTTATTGAATAGGTCTTCAAGTTGGTTTGTTATGGGCCTTATGGAAGGCTTCAAGATGGAACTTAGGTGCAATGCCTCTCTGTATGCCTGAATCAAAATGGTATCAAAACTACCACTCAAAATTTGATTTGAGAAGAAAGGATGAAAAAGTATTTGTCAAATGTGTCACGAAGGATCTGGGTGTAGGTATTGTTATATGTCAACTTGCATACTCACCTATTGTTAAGCCTGGGCATGATCTTGCAATGTGTGAGCTACTGGAAATAGAGGAAGAAAGTATTAGGTCCTTCCAAGCCATCTACCAAAAATGATGGAAGTTACAGCTCAACTCGCACAAGTAGGTACATATGTAGGAGAAGTAGAGGAGGATATTGGCATATAACTCTGCATTGGTCCCCCATTTCCAATAGCACTCACAAGAGTATGACAAAGAGAGACATTTTGAAGAACTCTAATGCATGTAAAGGGGATGATAGATTCATTTAGACAAGCCCTGGATGGTACAAAAAACACATGCTTTTTATCAATAAAGTTGGCTACTAGTAGGATAGAGGACCAAGGGGAAGCTCTGTCAGAAAGTCATCTGCTAGAAGCTCTTTCAGGAAGGATTTCTCCTTGTCAAGAACGAGATGCCATGAGCTGGCGCATATGCAATTGGTGAAGGATGTAGATGGCAATGTCCATATATGTGGCACACTTAGCACTAAAACTTCTATGGGGCATCCTCTGACATACAAAGGAACACAGATATCACCTCTAATGCTGTATACCAAGTGGAACATGACAATGGATATGTGAGTAAACTTTCAAAGCATAAAAGAGCAAAGGATCCCTTTTGAAGATCCAGTGTACACAGGATCCCTATGAGGGAGTGATCCAAGGGAGGATATGGAATATAATTTGGACTCAGCAATAGGTGAAGATATGCTCCATGACTTCTAAGTTGGAAGAAAACACGGATAAAAGTCCATAGAGAAAAGCATCATGTGCTAAGGAGATGAGGGACAAGATTCTTTCTCAGGCTAGTGCCATGTGCTACAACAGAAGAAGAATATCCAAAGTAGGGAGAGATAAGACCTATTCTACAGTTTCTCAACTACAATAGTCAGGAATTGTTGCAATCAACAACTTTTGGTATGTATTCATCAATGAAGAATAATGTTTGAAGAGGGAAGTTTTGAACAGCCTCCATGTTTGATGCAGCAGAAATGATTGAATGTACTTTAGCAAAAATGTGATTACCATTTTCTTGCTCATTCAGCTCGCTTTTAGGCATCATGGATGGCTAAGGAAGATTGATACATAACTTAAACACCATCTTTGAGTATCATTTTATAGTGGTTGCCCCTCGGCTTGTGGCTATTTGCAGGTATGAATGATCACATAGGTGTAAATGCAGCTCCGAATGGCTCTTCAAAAGTATTTATATGTAGGGTGGTCTCTATCTGATATTGGTAGGAACTTGGTTGTATCTTCAAATTTGTTATGTCCCTTTTAGTTCCCACTACAAAATAAACATTGTGAGCTTCATGTATTTCTATGTACGAACTACTAACTTGAGCATTATCAGTGCATAGGTGGCGAGTGGTTAGAAGGCACCGTTTCTGAGTCCTTGAACTACTTCCCAAACACCACGGACCATCAGCAAGTTGGGGTTGGGCTCTTCAAACTACCATTTCACCATTGCCACCTATTGTAGGAGATGTTTGCAACAAGAAGAATACACCAAGCACATTGACTAGCATATGGGATGCCAATTTCATGCCTTCACATGAAGACTGAAAGACCTACTGGAGGTCTTTTATCTTAGAGTTTTGGCCAAGGAATATCTGTGTTATTTCCTTACTTTGAAATGTTTCTGTGCTTGATAGGGATATGGATCTCATTTTCTTTGTGGCCTTCTAATCCATCTTGCTCAGATTCTGCTCATACAAATTTTTGTGTGACCTCTGTAAATGGGAAATGCAGATGCTAGGGGTTGTGCCCACTTCCCTAGCCATCTCGGGGAAATATTATTAAATTTTTTTATTCTTGCATTTGAGCAGGGTTCCGTACTTGTGAACACTGGCCCTCTAATGATATCTGAAGCCACTATCTCATTTTGTTTAATCACTCCACTGGAATAACAAGTGTAGAATTCTACATGATTGCTTGCACCTTGGTCGTCAAAATTGTGTTGTTGACTGGATCGTAATCTATGGGACACAGTTTTGACCTCTGTGCAGATATGTATGTTGGGCTACTAATTCCAACTTGAGATAGAGGCTTGGTTGGACTTATGGTTGGGGTTGTGTGATTGCCTCACTTCGGATTGTGTCCACAACCCCTGCAATCACTTTGAGACTATGGTTGACTTCATGTGAGGCTGATAACTTTATTATGTTTATGTTGATGTACCTTTGGCTAGGGTAGAGGTTCTATAATTGCCTCCTATGAGCGATGGTGTCCAAAACTCCACACCTCCACATGGGAACAACCTAGGGCAAAAAGAACTTCATGAAAAATTCGGATGATTTGGTGACAACCTCTAGGGGATTGTGTCCCAAATCAAACATCTTACATTAGTCCACCTGTTTTGCATGAGACATTTTTCAGGTTTTGGGGCTCCACAATTGAAGGTGGATTGTTTATGTTCACCTTGAGGCTACCGATGGACTAATTTTTTGTTCAATAAAGGTTTTTTTAGGTCATCCAAAGAACTACTCAGCACGGTGTATGCACAATGAGCAACATGGTGCATAGTATGCTTCTCTTTAGGTTGTTGGGATGACTGTCTCTTAGGAGGATTGTGTCACTCAATAGTTAAAGACTCTTGGGAGCAACTTGTTGGTCTACTTTTTCAAAGATAATACTTGTATGTTTGAAGGTTTTTTCAAGAACTAATCCATGGGATTGCTACATACTTAGCAACCAAATGCTTTTCATGTTGGTCTTTTTGATTGTTGGGCCGACTGCCTCTTAGAAGGATTGTGTCACTCAACACTTAAGGACTCTTCAACACATTGAAGGCCTGCAAAATCTCAAAGCTTGGAAGATTTGAAGACTCAAATTTGGACATGTTCAGTTATGTATGATCCTCTTCTCTTAGCTTTATCAAGGATGACAAAGTCTAGGAGGAGGAGAGTGTTGGGTTGTAGGGTGTGCACACATTCTCTTTTGTGCATAAGAGCCCTCTCTTGATCATGAAAATACCCCCTTTTGTATATATTTAGACTTGCACATGAGAAGACTCTCCTAGGACCCCTTTTTGATAATTCTCGAATACTATGGTATGGACACGTGTAAATAAATCCTCCTTTTGTAATCTCAAGAGAATAGATAAAAACCCACATAGAGAAAATCCCACGCATGCATTTCCTTGGGATTTGTGTGTTAGAAAGATATCTTGGAAAATCTCCTAGAGATATGTTAGTTAGGCACATGTCTACTTTTTGACTAGTCATAGGAGCACATGGGGAAAAGAGCTTAGCTTATAAATATAGACACTCATTTTTGGGAAAGGGAGATTTTTGTTCACATTGAGCTCCATGTACAATGAATGGAAGAACTCTTTTACTCTTAGATTATGTGCACTTGTGTATTTTGTCTTTGAGTGTTAGAGTGATATGTGTGTGCATGCTTTTCTCTCCTTTGTGTGTGAGTAGAATGTGTTGCATTTCTTGTATTTTTCCATTTGTGGACAAGGATCCTTGATGACCTTCCTCTCCATGTTCTCAAGGATTTGTGGCATAGCTTGGAGTTGATGTCCAATGGCTTGAGCATGATGGAGGTTGGTTGGATGAAAGGAGACTATTTCTTGAGCTTTCCTATTGCTTTGATGCAAGGTGGTGTGGGTCTTGGCTCCCCTTTGGTATACTACAACAACACTTTTGGTGCTGTTGCCGGGGTGAATGGCCTTTCATCACTTGGAGAGCGCCGAAGAGCGTGTGGTAAAGTATTGCGTTGCAATTTTTTCTGCTCATTTATGTAGGAGTGAGTTCTTGCATGGCATTTGCACCCTTCCTTTGGACCCTTAGCTCCTCATTTTTTGTTTTTGTAGTGTATTTTTAGTTCATTTTTGTTGTGGCACAAGAACACTTCCTTCTCTCTCACTCTCTTTCACATACACACTTCCACACACACTCATATGGGCATCACTCTCCACCCCTATCAATTCATGTTTTTAGTGGCTGTCTTGGAAAGGGGGATGGGAAGTACCCTCTCTGGTCCCTTCCCTCTCTTCATCTCCAGAATAACAAATACCAAAAACATCAATGTAGCCAGATCTCAACTGTGATTTTCGAAGGTATTTTTGTGGATAATCATACTCATCACACTCTTCATGAGTTAATTTGGTGGTAACAACGGACTCTTCCATGCCCATGCCTTTGCTTTTACTATGAAGAATGATAATGAGTGTTTTTTTCAAGAGTTATGGTGGGTTGGTGGGGAGTAATCACCTCTGAGGTGTTCTTTCTTGTAGTAATAAACACTTACAAGCTCTTGAGTTTCATGGAGGAAGGTGGAAAGCATGCATTCAATACAAGATGGCACCCGCAAATCTATGTCAAAGCTAATCTAAACATGGACCCCCCTCCGAAATTTCCATAGACATTAGAGAAGAGAAAACCTTGGAGGAGGATATTATATACAAAAACTTGCAATGCTTGCTTTCATTGTGGATCGCAAGGCAAGAATTGTTATTTGAGAAAGAAATCCATTAAAAACAAGCAAAACCCAGTAAATGCCAATGGAACAGAGAACAAAGAAGCTTCACTTGCTTAGAGTGTGTCAGAAGGTCATCCTCTGGACGTTGAGAAAGGGAAGGAAACACAAATCATGGAGAGGAATGCAGAAGGCTTTACTAAAGTGAGACGAAGAAGGTTAGGTTGATTGCATGGGAGAGATGGTCTATGATATTAACGCGAGCAGAGGCATTGCAAATGTGTTGAGATTTTCTTGATGAATTTAGTTCCACAATCAAGATCTTTCAAGGATTGGAGAATGAAGTCCCACTCAATTCAATCACATTCTTTGTCAAAATGGATTTTGATGAAGAGATATTTTGAGAAGGACCTTAGAAAATTAAAGTCCTTCCTATACATCGATAAATGGCCTCCAAGATGGACCTAACGTCTATGAATCCCTTTTTGATCCTCATTGATCCAAGAGCAAAGACAAAAGGCAATAGTCTTTAAAATTTCTTCTTCCACTAAGAACTCCCATTAATGCCCATGAAACTACTATGAGCAACTATTTCAACCCAATATCGGAGATATTATCTTAAGTCAAATATTCAAAATATTTGGAGTGATCGATTATACAAAGAGAGAGGTTTGTATCAAGTACATAGAGAAAGAGAGATATGGAATATGTATGCAGACTTGCACACACATGGATGCACCTAATAAACCACACAAACACTAATGACCTTGTGTGCATAGGTGGTAGGTGTCCCCTCGATCAAAGACAATAGCACCTATCAAGGATGGTTGCATAGGATGATTTTATCCATAAACAAAGAGAAAACAAAAGAAATTATCTGAGATGTAAGCCACATGTGATGAGTGGTGGAGTTGAACTCACAACCTCACACAAAAAAGGTTGAAAAATATCCAAGGGGTCAAAGAGAGACCCATACTCAAAAAAATATTATGTATTAATCAATTACTAATTTCTAGGGGTGTGTCATGAGATAATGAAAGAGCCCTATCTTGTTTTGGAAATGATAGCATGAACATGTGTGTTCCTTTGATGACATGAATAAGCACAGAGAACAAGACCAAGAAAATGGATGACAGGATGCTACATAAGTGTTAAAAGCACTTCATAAGGTTGAGTATGAGGTGCTAAAGTGCCACCAATAACTCCATCACTATGCATGTTCTATGCTATCTGAATTCAAAGAATGCATAGTATAATAAAATTATTATTATTATTATTATTATTAGTATTATTATTATTCTATACATGCTGAGATGTTTCTATCAAGAATAGTGAGAGAGACCGGATTTCAACAAAGGATAGAATATTTTGAATACATGAGAAAATGAATTATGTCAACTTGGAATCCGTATATATATATATATAGAGAGAGAGAGAGAGGGGTCGACGACAAAGACGCGATTGACATGTGACCGTTGTGAATGTGGGTTACATGTGTGTACTTTTTTTCATTCAAAAAAAAAAAAAAGAGACAAGCATATCTTTCAATAAAAAGGAAAAGAGACATCATAATGTTGTAGTACGTGGAGACGTCGCTATGTCCTGTGGCGATGCTCATGTGTGGACGGCGGTCAGCCCATGGGTGCAATGTGAAAACCACACCGCCATAGCCGCAACCAACACATAATGACTCAACCATAAACTTTGTTTCTAAAATTCTTCCAATTGTCTCTCCAAATATTCATGATTGGCATGTCAAACATTCATGGGCAAGTCATTTTTCTTCATCTGGGGCCCAAACATTCATGAGCAATTCCTCTTTTTTTGTACTTTTCTTTTAATTAATTTAAGTCCGAGAGAGTAGGCTAAGGCCGAACTTTCTTTATTAAAAAAAAAAAAAGTCATTTTCTTCATCATTGAAGTGTTTTGTTTTTAGCTAGGCATTCATGGTGTGACGGATTCCATGTCTAGAAATTCATCTTGGATTTCTTAGATAGAGAACCTTGGATTTGTTAGAGAAACCCTTTGGAAACATTTGGAGAACCCTTGCATTTTATTTATAAACCTTTGGGGGTCGAATGATTTGAACCTTAGGTTTTTATCCTAAGGTGTGGAGCTCTGTTCTTGAATAATTCAAGTAAAGGCCCCTGAAGGGTGTAGGTACAAGTCTAGATCTACTCTAATAATAAGAAACCATGTCATTTTTCAAGTGACCCCATGTGAAAGCCAACATATGCTTTACATAATTTCTCTCACCGATGGCAAAATCCATTCCTTCTTGAAAAACTTGAATAGAAACAATGTATGGGGCATTTGGAGCCCCCCCCCCCCCCCCAAGCTTGCCCACATGCCATCGGTGTTTGAATAAAGCAAAGTAGGCACCCATGCAAGCCCATACTCTCTCTCTTAAGCGTTGAAGTGAGCATCCATTGAGCCTCTCTTATATAGCCTTGTTTTCTGTCCAATCCCCTCGCATATGCCATAAAGAAGAACCCCCATCGCGCTCCACAAATTCTCTTTGCCTATCATCATCTCTTCAAGTCCAATTCCTTGCACAACTTGGAGGAAGCCGAGAGAAAAAAGCAAAGTTTGAAGACTTTTCTGAAGCACTTGTTCAACTCATCTTCATGCAAATTTTTGGGCACTGGGAGAGCATCTTCAATAGTATCCTACATGAGTCTTTCCAACCATTTTTCAAGTGAAAAAGCCAACATTAATGTGTTCCAAAGGAGGCATCAAGTCACTTTTTGCAAGACCTTTTGCCATGAAGGGTGGAAGTCAGTGAAAATGGGCAAATGGAGACGGATTCGAGGCACATCAACAATGATTTTGTATGTGTTTGTGGAGTAATGGCTTGTCCAAAAGTGGCCCAAGCCCACCAACAACAAGAATTGAAGCTTGTAAAAAGAGTTAGGGAAGTACTCCAATTGCGTTACAACTTTCTCTCCTTTTTGAATTAGGAACGATTATTTATTACTTTTTTGTTCCAAGGTACTCATGGAGGGAAACTTGTTTAGCGATAGCAATATGTTATTAGATGTTCCTAAGCAGGAAGTAGATTACACACTAGGAGAAGGGGTTAGAGAAATGGTTTACACACAAGGGCTTAAAGAGAAGGGTATCCAAGAAACTCATGAGATTAATACATACCAATAGCTTAATAGTTTGGATGTAAAAATGATTGATATGGAAGAAGATATGTTCATGGTAAAGGAAATTCAAACGGAGATGGGAACACTAAGCACTTCTGTAGACAAAGTGAAAGGGAAAATGGAGCAAATCTTAAATATGCTCTACCTAACTCAGCCTCTTCCTGCACAAATGGTATCCTTGTAGATTCTAACAAGGGCTGGATGTTCCACTACCCATCCAGAGTAATATGTAACTTAGAAATAAAGCTAAGGATTTGATCACCAATCTTCAACATACTACTTACTTAATATGCACTCTTGTTGAGAAATATCAAGACTTGCACCAACTTAAAAATACTCATGAGTCTTAACAATTCCTAGAAACAAGCTTATGCCTTGGGCCAAAGGCCTACAAATGATGGATGAGCTTGAAGGAATCTTAGAGGATTCCAGAGGCCTAGAACTAGTTTCTTGCTAGAGAGAGGACAAACTTAATTGGGAAGAGTGGGACAAGGTCCTTCAATGAGGACGTCCCCTCTCCTTATACATTTCTTATTACAAAGAAATAGTTCTCAAGCTCCAAAACTTGGATGAAGTGAAAAGAAGTGCCCCTAAGACTTTGGAAGACATAATAGACTTAGTACAGGTCTACAAAGATCATGCTAAGATTGGGGCAAAAGATCATGCTAAGATTGGAGCACAACCAATTCATCCTATGGAGGAGAATAAAATCTATATAAGAAATAAAAAAAATTATGCACTCAAGAGAGAATTCTACAAGTCCTTAACTTTCACGACCAAGATTTGATTCCAAAGCCTCGAAGAAGGCAAATAATAAACATCTTTGATTCAAGTGCTTAAATTGAGGGCATCTAACTAAAAACTATAGTACGAAGGTGCAAAAGAAAGTCACCCGTGAGAAAAAAGGGAAGGAAAAAGGCAAAAGTCCACCTTGTCCAAAAATTAAACATTCAAAATAGTGAAGTTCTGAAAAAAGTGGAAGTTCTACACAAAGATTGCATGCATCAATGTTGTTTGACTAGTTCATCAGTCTAGGCCACATGACTTAGTCAAAATCCATTCCTCCATAAGAGGGGAAAGGACCATAGTCTAGATGACTTGGCCACCCATAACCTTCGTAATTATGCACTTGTGAAGAGATTAAGGTTACCCCAATAGAAGTCTGCACATCAATTTGGCATATGTGCTGACACAGGATAACATTCCATATCTTTTCACAAAGGCTCTAGATCGGGAGAGGTTTGAAGCTTTGCGCAAAGTTTTGGGCTTACATAATTTTGTGGATTGATCTCTTTCCACATAGCTTGGCACTTCCTTATACATGAATGCCAAATCCTTGTTCACCACATCACTCCGAGGGGGGTTTTGTTGATATATTTTGGTAGTGATGTGCGTGAACACACTAGGACCACTAGAACACTTTTTTCCCTCTTTATGAGGTTTTCCCTCCTAGCTTGTATATATGCCTATAACCCTAATGGGTCACTTATCTTCATACATTCACTTGGTAATACATTTAGTATTGTGTGTTCTGCTCCAAGCTTCTTCTTCTTCATTGTGTCATTCGTGTGCTTATGCACACCTCAAACTCCAAAAGTTTGCTCCAACATGTGACCTTCCTTTGTTTAAACTAAAATAGAAGTGCGATTTGGTGGCAACATGTTTTCTATAAGTGTTTAAGGACAAGACGACCAAAGAAAGGGATTAGAAGGATCAAGAAGATAGAACAATCATGCAGTTTAGGCAAAGAATAAGCCCAATTAAATTTCCAAAAATTATTTTCAATCAAGAGTGATTCTTATCATTACACCAACATTGTAAGTATTATTTTTGATAGTTCCAAATACATTTTATTCAAGTTGAGGAGCCCTCAATCTTGAGGAGTACTAGAAATACCTACATACCAATTTTTGTGATTTCTAGATTGCGTTTGAGCCCTCAAATAAGCCCAAGAACCTATTTTTTAACTAGGCCAAACACTATGTATGAACTAAGACAAAGCTAGTAAAAAATCTATAAAAAGAGCTAGAGAGATCATTTTTTATGTTGGCTTGTTATAAGTTTGGTTTGGTAGAGATTGAAGCTTTTGTATTAGAGTTCTTTTGTAATTGAAAGTAAAGGCATTCCACTATTCCTCTCTTTCTTCTTGCCTTGTGTGCACATGTGTGTGTGTGCACACATGCTTGTGTGCTTCTCACTCACTCACTTGTGCATCCCACTTGCTTGAGGTTGTCATACCATCATCTTGTGTCTACGGATTGACAATTATGAGGTGGATCTCTTCACATTGATACTTATCATTGTGCTAGAGTGACAATGTTGCACATTTGTGTTTGGGGAAGAGGCTCTAGAAATAAAATCACTCTTCTAAAACATCAAGAAGCCCAAAAGTTATATGTGTTTCAATTATTATATTTTCCATGAAATAAAAAGAGTTGAAAGAGCACTGTAATTTCATTTGACATTCATATCCCATGTCTTCCTAGCATATTTATCTCATTCTTAAATTTTTACATTATGGGCACAAGTTGATGAATAGTACACTTCCTTTTAAGACATGATGCGAATCACAATAATCTTAATCGAGATAACCCTTATTGCCCTTGAGAAGCTAACCTCAAGCCACACATTCGAGACCAACCTCTATAATATCCTTATCCAACATGTAAAACCATTGCTTAAAATATTGGTTTAGAGGACCCTCCTTCTTGGCAAAGCCTTTAATTTTTTGCTACATAAAATTTGATTATGTTGGTATACAAAATAATGGGAGGATCACATTTCCCCAGGAACATGGAATGCAACTTGCTAGAGTTGTACATGGATGTGAAGGGAGAATAATTTGAAGGTTACAAAAATTCCTCACACCTTGAGACTTAGCATGTTCTAGTTTGGAGCTCAAACACACCTTTCCATGCATACACACTTTAGAATTTCAACTATGGTGCTGATATGCAAAACAAAACTTCCTTTATATCTTCTAGGGAAGAACATTATGTGAGACTATGTTTTGTTGATGTTCCATGTGTTCATACATGTGAACATTAATATGAATGTTGGAGCACCTGAGAGAAGGATAAATTAAGATGAAGTTTGAACTTCCAACACAACATTACTCATATCAATAAGACATTGAGTGTGAAGTCCATGCCATCTCACTTTGTTTGTTCTACACATACATACATACATACATACATACAACAAGAGGGAATAAGAGATTCAAGTTTGCATCAAATATGTACAAAGAGAGTAAGAGAGAGAGAGAGAGAGATGGATTATGTAAAGAGAGAGGTTTTTATCAAGTACAAAGCGAAAGAGAGACATGGAATGTATGAAGAGTTGCACATAATCCCCAATGACCTTGTGTGGATAGGTGGTAGCTGTCCCTTCTATCAAAGACAAGAGTGATATCGTCCATTTTTCATGAGCATGCTACCCTCATCTCATGAGTCATATTGATAGCATGTAATTAACCCTTCTATGTGGAAGGAAAGATAGATAGACTAGAAATTTTGAAGCTGTATGTCTTCCATTCTTTTGGAAACCATGTCCATCATGATTCAGTTTGGAGCTTTTTATACAGGCCTTGCGTAGACTTTAACTTTAAATCCATACTACACATCTCTCTTGAATACATGCATATAACCGATTTTTCTTCCTCTTTTTTACACTCTTCATTGGTTGCAAACCCAATTGTAAAGGTGAATTTGAGGTAATTCACTAAATAGTTTGCTTTTTGTGCATAAGACTCTAGGTCATTTCCAATGACATGTAATGCACATGGTGGAAATGATCTCCGATTGCTGAATTTTGTATTTTTGTACTCCAAAACCCATTTGCACTATTAAAAATGCATGTGGTGTTAGACATGAAAAAACAACCGATTGAGAAGGAGTTGGATTTGTTCTAATACCACTATTGGGTGTGCGTAAGAGTGAAGAAGTAGAAATAGAAGTACACACGAGCGAAGAAGGAATACCAAGAACAAAAACACACAGTGGTTGGAAAAGCTCTCTATAGGTCTATGATATATTATATGCGAATGAATAAAAAGTGATATATTATATGCGAATGAATAAAAAGTGAGAGCTACAAATGAATCCGTAAGTACTATGTATCACTGCATATGAGTATATCACCTATATCTAGTTAAGTGAGGAAGAACTCTCTAGCCAACACTAAAGTAAAAAAGGCCCATGTATAGGGAAACAATTCATATCATAGGTACTTGAGGGACGCATAAGTGTAACACCTTTGAGCTGTGCACAACTATGTGATGCTTGTGCAAGAGGTGTCAAGGATGGTTGCATAGGATGCCTTTGTCTGTAAACAAGGAGAAGAAAAAGAAATTATCCCATTAAAGAGTGATATAATTGAACTCACAACCTCAAAGAAATAAGGTAGAAAGATATCCAAGTGGCTAAAGAGAGATCTATACTAAAAAAAACATTATGTATGTATTAATCAATTATTGGATCTCTAGGGGTGTCTCACGAGATAATGAAAGAGTCCTATCTTGTTTTGGAAATGATAGCATGAACATATGTGTTCCTTTGATGACATGAATAAGCAAAGAGAACAATGACAAGATGCTACACAAGTGTTAGAAGCACTTCATAAGGTTGAGTATAAGTTAGCAAAGTGCCACCAATGACTCTGTCACTTTAGCACAATGGTGAGTACCAACGTGAGAAGATCCACCTCATAATTCTCAATCCGTGGAGATGTGAGGACTAGTATGAAGACTATGAGCAAGTGATGGCACAAGTGTGTGAGTGAGAAGCACACATACATGCACACACATACACACACACGTGCACACAAGGCAAGAGCAAGGAGAGGAACAATGGAGTTCTTTGCATTAGTCAAAAAATCTCTTACATAAGCTCAATTCACAAACAATATAACCCCCAAAATGAGCTCTCTAGCTCTTTTTATAGTTTTTTGACTAGCTTTGGCCTTGTTCAGACCTAGTGTCCGGCCTAGTTAAAAATTAGGTTCTAGAGCCCATTTGAGGGCTCAAACGGAGTCTAAAAATTATGAAAATTGGTATGTAGCTAATTCTAATACTCCTCAAGCTCGAGGGCTCCTCGGCTTGAACAAAATGGAGTCTATTCTACCAAAAATGGGATTTACAATGTGTGGGTAGTGATGAAAATCACTTGAATTGGAAATACTTTATGGAAAAAAATGATTGGGCCTTGTTACCATATTGTGCATGATTGCTCCGTTGTGTTTGTATGCTCTTCTTATGACTTGTATGCCAACACTCTCCCCTTCCTAGTGTCTGTCGCCCCTGACAGACCTCTATTCTATAGGGTGATCAATATAGTATTGTATCACGTTGGTGGCGAGCTCATGTTCTCCGATCCGTAATCCTCGTGCTAGATCAGCTTATAGCGCATCCCAATTGATTGCACCCGGGACATCGGGTTGAGGTGTCGTGTAGTACTCTGAGTACATAGTTTGTTCACATGCAAAGAGATGAAGCAGGTGTGTAGGCCTCGGTGCGAAGACCTCTGAGTGATACTCCCAAAAACCTGATCGGAACATGTCTTCAAATGTCTGTTTATAGCATGCGGGGAGGTATTTGATGCAAGCATGCCAAGCATAAGAACACGAATGCTGGGGGTGGTGCTCATGTCGTACACCAAATCGTAATTTCCATGAGTAAACCCGGTAGCCGTACCTGTGGTGCTTCTGCATTTCTAAAAGTTTTGAGCACTACTTGCATCATGTCCAAAATTTTGAGCATCATTTGGGCTGCAACATCCGACATGGGCTTCAGTCAAGGCATCCAATGTCGAATTGTTGCCATCATGAATGCTACTGACGGTGGTCCCTGTGGTGGCGTGATGTACGGGTAATTGAGCCACTCCTTACATTGAGCATTATTCTGTACCTTTATGTTGAATGTTCGAATATCTACGTCGTGGGACGGGGCCATAGCATGGATTGTATAATAAATGTAAGGGAGCATTTCAAGATATGTCTCTAGAAGCTTTTGTCGCCATGTCGGTTGAAAGATTCTGCCTTTCTGTGCCTCTGGAGGAAGGTCTTCTGGTTGGAACTATGTTGCGAAGGAAGGAATTTTCCGTGTGACTCTCTGTATTTCTGAATTGTAATCGGCCAGAATAACATAGTAAGGCCTATATTGCAGTTTTGATGATATGATGAGACGTCTAGATGACAAGTTCTTGAAGTAACTAGATTGTAATACTGTTTCTTCTATGACTCTCATGGCCTGATTTTGCACCACCGTGTGCTCTTCATGAGAACTGCCAATTTCTTCCACCTGTTTTAACCACGGAGGTCATGGCGCTTCAAAAGTGTCCTGGCCTTCTTCTATTTGTCGCCGCGCCTGGGATGGGCTGCGGCTCATAATCCTCTTCAAATGTCTGTTCCACCGGAATGTGTACTATTTCTTCGTCGATGGGAGCCTCAGGTGGGGAAGGTGGTCATTCATAATGTAGTAGACGTGCCTGCAATTCTATGACTTGCTTTTAGAGATCTTGTAGGGCCTCCGAGTCAGTGACAAGTGAAGTAGTTGAGGCAGTGGCTTGGGGGCGTGCTAGCGTTTCTTTTTGTCTTGTCTGTTTCAATTGACCTAGTTTCTCTGATAATTGGTCATGTGCCTCGAGTAAAGTGGCATAGTCTTCAAGAATGATTTTGATGCTGTCTGGGGTCACAACTTGAAATTTGGAGGGACTAATGGGTGCCCCAAGTGTACTTTCAATGGAAGCCTCTAAGTTTTCCTGATTTTGTAGTTGCAGGCGTCGATTCTCTTCATGAGCGGCTGCAAGGTGTCGCTTGAGTAGGGCCATATTTCACTGAAGCTTTGAGTTGCGTTCTAGCTGTGTCTGTAGATGTCCTTCTACCACTTGTATTGCTTCCTGGTATGTGTTCTCTAACTCTACTTCCAATATGCTATGAGCCTCTTGTAAAGTTTGGATTTGTGTATGGAGGCGAGCATTCTCCTCTTCTAGTGTAGCAAGGCGATGTTGTAGCACTTCTGAGTGCTCTTGCAGACGTTTGTTGTGTTGATGAAGTTGATTGTATTCTGCCCTTAATTGTGAAACACATGCGAGCATGGTGTCAAATGCATTACATATGGATGAAGGTTTGGTTTGTACAACGGAAGATGCAAGGGGAGGGAAGTGGGGAAGGGGAAGAGTGAATGTTGTGTCTACGGGTGATGTGTGTGTCGGTGAGATTGGTGGAGGGGGGATAGGGGAAGGTGGGAGTGTGGGGGGTGGTGGAGGTGCTGAGGGAGGCGAAATGTCCATACTTTCAGGAGTGGATGCGAGTGTGGTGTCTACCATATACATTGGAATGGTAGGTCGTGTGTGTGTGATTGTGGTGAATAGATGAGAAGTGGTGCGGGAACAGAAAAGAAAGGAATTGGTTGAGACCTATGTTGGAACGTTCTAGAGAGAAAGGTATGGAGGGATTGGAGGATTGGTGGGACAGGGGCTGGGAGGTGAGATCCTGGAGGCGGGAAGGCCATGAAGGGTGGTGTGGTGGTGGGGAATCCAAAGAATATGGATCTAGAGTCAGGATGGCCTATGACTGAGGGCGTGGGGGATGGTTGTCCTATGGCTATCTCCATGAGTGGTTCAGTTATGGTGGTGGTTTGATAGACAGGGTTTTCAAAGGTGGAGAACAAAGTTGAACCAGAGGTGGGAGTATGGAAGATGAAGGTTTGCTCTGTGGGTTGGGTAGTTGAGGTGGTGTCTCCAGCTTGAGTCCAAGGAGGTGACAGTGGGGGTGTGGGTGGTAGTGGCTCGGTATACTCTTCAGCAGTAATGGTGTGTTCTTGGTCAAGAGTTCTTGCTTCCTAGGAGGTTGTCTCGATTGGTTTAGATGTAATAATTGGTCCTTCCATTGTAGTAATGGGGATCTGGATGTTTTTACTAGACCGTGGTCGTGTTTGGAATCTTCGTGGATCGTATTGAACAGGGGGTCTCTGTATAGCTGTTCGAACTGCTTCTACTACACCATAAGTTTCTGCCATCAATAAGAGACCCTCACTGTATTCTGAGTCGACTCCGACTTCTTCCAAGAGCTGAGCCATGGGCATTCTACTATTTTGTTCGTTGAGCAATTGTTGCGATCGCACTCGCTCCATGATCTGATATAGCCTTTGGAGTTCTGCTGTATATGATGGGGCTCCAATGGTGTTTTCTTCTTCTTCTTCTTCTTCTTCGTCTTCTTCTTCTTCTTCGTCTTCTTCTTCTTCTTCTTCTTGGTGTCCTGTTTGTTGACCTTGTTGATCGTCATTCCAATGTACATGGCGGCCTTCTGTGGATTTCCTCTGTCTTTGGGAAGAGGTGCCCTGTTCTTCTGTGTCCGAGAAGAATTCGACATCAAAGAGTTGGGTATTCTACAAGAATGATTCGAAATCAAAGGTGCTCATCCCTTCAACGTCTCCAATCATAGCAAATTCAAATTCAGATGGGACAGTAGGAGCCGAAGGGGCAGCTTGTGATGTGCCTTCAGATCCAGATCTAGGTATTCTAACGGTAAAGGGAGGTACATTGGCCTCCCCTCGTGGTGAGACTTCTGGAATAGTAAGAACTTCACGTGTTTGGACACAAGGAGTCGAGCCCCTCATGCGCTTGGATTGATGTGTGGTAGTCTTGAGTCTCTTAAACATTTGTAGTTGTGCCCAAGTTAAAGCACGTTCAATGGGTACATCATATGCTAAGCATCTGTAGATAATGCGTGTGATTGCACAACAACCAATCACCACTAGTTTTCTAGATGACCTTTTATTCGCTTCATACAACTGCTCCACAATCCATATAATCGGTAACGCACCTATTTCCGCAAAGTAAAGAGCGAACCATATTCTTTTGTGGGGTTGTGTGAATCGATCTTGACCAGGAAAAGCAAAATGTTGCATGCACATATGGAGAGGGATAGACACATTTGGTGTGAGTGCCGCCATATCTTTAAGCTTCAGTAGTTTCCTATCCTTCATGTTAGTGGGAATGAGAGCATCCTTCTCAGAAGGTACATGTGTGCCATGCATATTCAAAGCAGAGCTCACCAATTCCAGGGTAAGTTCGAACCTTTTCAACTCGTTGTTGCCCAGCAAAGAAGGAAGCACGAACGTTCCTGGTTTGTCCTTTTCTTCATTAGCCTATAATGTTGAGACCAAATAGTAACATCGGAGGAGATCTGGTTTGGTAAGGGTGCCTCAAAGTACTCAGCTAGCCCTGCACGTTGCCATATGGTATGAAGATCTTGTGTGTTCTGGAGAGTCCCAAACTCCTTAGAGAAGAATTGAAATCGGACCCATGATCTGTCATACTCGCACTTGGACTCCCAGATATACTTGGCCTCCCCTAAGGGCCCTGGCATGCCATTGAACCAATGAGAATTTGCATGGACTCTCTCTGTTATTCCTGTGGGAGGGTCTGGTATAGGTATTGGTTGGAGGTGTTGCAGCTCTACCCGTCGTTCAGTTGGTGGCACTTCAATAGGTAGACTCTCCACATTAATCCCTGTTGTACTTACTCTTGCTTGTGAGCTCGAACCTGCTGCTTCTGCCATGAGATTACGTGTAGCTCTTGATGCTTATCTGCTAGAAGAAGAGAGGCACATTAGCATTGCATAGGAAACAGGATGTTACGGTGTTCCCTCCACAACATTAACATGACATTTCAAGTGGTTAAGGGTTAGTGGGTGGATGGTTTGGTGATGTGTGAGAATGTTGGTTAGTGGGTTAGTGTTCATCCTAGATGCATACTTTGGATGTGCAATGTACTCAAAGTGCACCTACATTAGCGGGGACTGATTTACGAAATTGGGTCAGGCGGTTTGATACGGGGTTTAAGTCTCCAAACTTTGATGGTGGAATCGTAGTTTGTATTAGTGAAGACACGAAAAGGTTTGTGGACTGGATTGTGTTGGATTTGGGACCTTTTGGGTACCCATTTCCCGACATTCCTAGGTGTGACCGAAGATGTAGTGGTGTGGAGTGTAGATGTTTGCCTTGGGATTTGTGCCAAGGGTGCTTGTGAGTGTTGATTCAATCTTGTGAATGGGGGTGAAACTATTTGAGCTCGTAAGCAGGTCTTGGGCATCCATATCTATCTAGCCTTTGGGATGGCCTTCATTGATTGCTTTGGAACCCAAATAGAAATGGTTGGCCTAGATTGACGCCTAGGATAATCCTTCATTGTAGTTCTCGCCAGTGTAGCTCGTTTAGGTGTATCCTTGGGATTCTATCTCCAAAGGTGAGGGTTGTTCACCCTTGCGTACCCAGATCCGCTTCTATGCCACGAGGTTCTCTATGTGGTAAAGGTTGGTGCTCATGCTTCTTGATCCTAGACCTCCCCTGTGTCGTGTGTTGCACAGCTTGCTTTCCTCGAATCCTCTTTGGAAAAGAAGGGAACTCCTCATTGACTTCTTCGCCCTCTTCATGAGTGATAATCTTCTGCACCATAGAACTTTGGACAAATATAGCATCGTTATCTTCATGTGGGTTCCTGGAGGGACCAGGATTTGGTGCCTCTTCTAGTGGCCTAAGTGCTTGATTTTCTAATTCCATCATGATGCGGTTTTGGCCTACCCAAGCCTGAAGAAGTCCACTTCTTAGGTTGAGGTTGACTGCATGATCATAGATCCAGTCTTGCCCAAGACAAGAGGTTTGATAAGATCCTCGTCTTCACATACTAGCACTTTTGCTGGCATTAGGACCTCCTGAATGTAGAGGGGAAGTTCCACCTCTCCCATGCAAGGGGTTTCAACACCTCCTAATCCTATCAGATATGCTTCTAGGGGTTTTACCTTCAACTGCAATTCATGGGAGTAAGAAAGTCGCACTGCACTAGTGGCTACACCTAAGTCGATTAAAGCTCTCACGGTCCTTGCACTCTTTCCTTGTCCTACCTCTAGGGTCACAAAGGGTCGTCGATCGACTATCCTATGGGAACATTCACCTGAAGCCTCGCACATGGCCATATGATAACCTAGAGCTTCTTGAGTGTCAGGCATAGGCTGATCTCTACCTTGTCTTCTCAATTTCATTCATTGGATGCGTTCTAAAGCTTCTGCCTGTGCTTCTTCTCGAATTCTCTTTTCCTCGTCTTTACACTTCTTTGCAGTATTGAGTTGATTTAACATCTCCTCAGTGAGGGGTTCTTGATATAACTTGACTCTACAACCGCTTATGTAACTCGGTAGGATGTCACCTTCTAGAGTGGCTAGTTGTACTACTCCACTTGTGGAGATCCTATTGATAATCATTGGTCTATAGCCTCTCTTCTCTAACTTCCATGCATGTTGCTTCAAGGTGTAAACTAGGACTAGGTCTCCTGCTTTCAAGCCCTTATCCTTCACGTGTGCATCGAAATATGCCTTTTGCCTCTTCTTGGCTGCGTAAATTCATGTTGCAGCCCTCAATCGTGTTTCACCTAATCGTTCAAGCTCGAAGATTCTAGAGGATAGCTCATGGCCTATCCAATCATGCTCTTGTGCTACTTTCAACGTAGGTATCAAAAAGTCTAATGGTAGCACTGCATTTTGGCCGAAAACCATTTGAAAGGGCATGGCTTGGAGTATCGTTTTATAGGCAGCTCCGTATGCCCAAACAACATGGTGTAGCTGTTTGTCCCAATCAGAGCATTTATTATTAACCAATTTTGTCAATACATTGCATAGAATCTTATTTGTGCTCTCATCTTGGTCATTAGCTTGTGGATGATAAGGAGCCGACTTCTTATGTACTACCAAGAATTCTTGGAGAAGGTTTTCAATGACTTCATTCAAGAAGTGAGTGCCTCTATCACTTACTAGCTCTATAGGTAGCCCGTATCTTGTGAACACATTCTCAAATAAGAATTTTGTTGTCGTTTGAGCATTGTTCTTTGTCGTGGCTTTTACTTCTACCCACTTGGTTAGATAATCAGTGGCCACAATAATGTATTCAGCATGCGAATCCTTAGCTGGGGGGTTAATAGGACCAACAAAGTCTATTCCCCACTTAGAGAATGCACGTCCACCCATAATAGGTTTCAATGGCATCTCATCTTTTCGCATAGGATACTGAGTTCATTGGCAAACATCACACCTCTTCACATAGGTATGTGCATCCATGTGAAGTGTGGGCCACCAAAGGCCTGCAAATAGTATTGCCTTGATCACCCGATCTGGTCCAAAGTGTCCTCCTGCTACACCTTGATGAGCAGTCTCCAAGATCTTCAGATATTTGCTCTCATGGACACACACTCTAAGATACCCATCCTCAATGAGAGTATAATCTAAAGCTTCTTGTTCTAAGCTCCTTTGTCTGGCCATTGTCATCTCCTGAGGGAATGTTTTTGTTCTTAGGAAGGCTAGTAATGGTTCACTCCAATCTGGCACTAAAGACACTCGATAAAGAGTGGCATGTTCCACTAGTGGTTTAGTGCAGCAGATTGGGCATTCCTTGCACATCCTATGGACATCTGCTTCCATAGTTGGCCAATGCACTCCGGGTCTCTTTATTGTCTGTAAAGTCCTTTGCCTTGAGTAGTGTTGCTCTAATGCCCCCACATGTGCTAATTGCAACCATTTCGCGTATTCATCCTCTTCCACACAACAAGATAATATTCCTTGATCCGTGTACTTGTACATGCTCCCTGCCATGATATGGTACTTTTGGGTCCTTAGTACCTCCCTATCTTGAGTGTTGACTACTAGAAGTTTAGGTCCATATGTTAGTACTGGCACTAAGGTCGCCCTAAGCTCTTGTGATGACTTGCACCGGAGCCGTGGAAGTCACACTTCCTGTGGAGTCTACCACTAGCCCAATAACATTGGTAGGGGCAATTTTCAGCATATTGGCGGGGTTCTTGGGACACTCTCATAACAAGTGCTCCTTTCCACAATCTGGACAAAAGCCTTGAATTGTCATAGATTGGGTTTGTGTAGGTGCAGGTAGAGGGCAATCACGAATGAGGTGATCTCCCTGACAGCGATAGCATGGCCCTCTAGGAAATGGAGGTCTCATCGGCCTAGGCTGGGATCTCGAGTTGGGGTTTGCATACATGAGATTTGCATATTCTGGCTCCCAACTGGACTCACTCGGTTCTTCATAATAGTATGACTCATTATGCTCGGGTGATTGCATGTAGTAAGCTTGTGGGCTATCGATATGGGTAGAGTCAAAACTATGATCACTTGGGTCACTTTCTGAAAGCGGGGGTGTCACTGGCACTAAAGCTCTATTTAGATTATCTTCTAGAGCTGCATACTTCACTGGAATCACATTGGTGGGGGCAGGGGGGTTGCTGCGCTAGGACTGGTTACAGTCTTTGTTGCCCTTGATAGGGTGGTTGATAGGTTTGCTGGGGCCTAGCATACTGTTGTTGTGGGTACTGATTAGGGTACTTTCCTTGTTGTGGATATGGCTAAGGATAATTTTGTCTAACAACTTGTTTGTTATATGGGCAGTCTTGTGCTGTGTGATTGGTGTACCTCCTTTTTATGGTGCAGTACTGGTTGTTGGGATTAACTTGGGGTTGAGCCATGATAGGGCACACATTAACCATATGGTCTCCTCCACAAGTGCAACATCATTTTCCTGGGGCAAATCTAGGAATTTGCTTGCTAGAAACACCTTATTTTTGAGCCACCTTTTTTGCTAGATCCTCAAACGACGTGGATTGTGAGGAAGTGAGGCTAGTAGAACTATCTGAATCTTTATAGATCTTTGAGAGCTCTAATTCCTCCCCTAGATTATCCTCAATGTCTATGCACATGCGTACACATTCTTCTATGGATCTAGGGTCCTTTAAGTACACATATGATCTGAGTTTGGTGCTTAACAATCCATCTAGAAATAAGGCCACTTGCTTGGTTGGAGTGGGTAACTTTGGAGCGGGGCATCTCTCTAGGTATTGCCTAAACCTTCTTCCTGCGAGCCTCACAGTCTCTTGAGGTGTTTGCTTGAAGCAATATATCAAGGAAGATGTGTTATGCCTAATGCCACTCTTGGAAAACTCAGTGATGAATGCTTCAAGCAGTTGATCTATACTTCTGTATTGATCTTGGTGAAGTGGTTGAAACCAAGCCAATGCAGTGTTCTTGAGTGTTAGGCCAAAAGCATTGTATTGAGTGAACAAGTCTTCCACTTGTTCAGCTCTCAACACTTGCCTAAACTCAGCTACATGGTCATATGGGTCTCCTGTGCCATCGAAGCAATTCTTCATAGACTTAACCAATTGTGTAGGCCTTAAGGTTCTAGCATGTTCTCTAGGTCTTGGGAGAGGGAATTCATCTATATTTCTTGGATTCCTTGGATCCCTATGTCTCTCCCTATCCATCCTATCAGTCTCTGTCCTCGTTCTTTCTCTTCCAAGTGGATTGACAAAGCTCACCTCGGGTCTATCTCTACTCCTCTCTCTCTGAGTTCCATGAGCCTGAGATGTTCCAGCTCCTTGGTGACCATAAGACACAGTGGATCAAGGTTGGGCAAAAACAAATTCTCCCTTCCAAGTGTATGCGTGTCTTCCATGCTCTGAGACCACAAAGATCCTCTCAGAAGCATCATCTAAGTACGTCACTTTGCCTGGGATATCGGGATCTTTGAATTCATAGATTGTAAGTGCTCCCACTTCGTTAGGCTTCTCAGGCTTATACCTCCAAAAATCCTCATCCATCTCTCGATTCACAAGCAAATCTATGCTCCTATTGTCGTGGGAAACCAACTCGGGACTGATTATTCTCGTCAGAACCGACTTGCCGCGAAGGGTTTTTGGCTCCTTTCCTAAGTTCCCTTGCTCTATGTCTCCTATTTCGACCTCTGGGATTATGTTGCCAAATTCATCTATCCTTTTAGGTTGGTTGGTGACCACATACATTGTTCCTTCTTTATCTATATAGGAACCATTTTCAAACTTGACTACAGGGTGTTCTAGTCCAATGGGCTAATCCGGGTTTTTAATTAGGACAACAAATCTTCTCAGGCCATCCTCATAGATGCGTGCACCTAAGCGGTTGGTCCTGATGTATTCCAATTGAGTTTTGTAGGGACCCTCAGGTCTTTCTAGGTATGCCACTCCTGAGCTACCTACAGGTCTCTCCATGTTGTAAGACATCTCTGAGTCACTAGTTTCTGAGTCTAGAGCGTAGGGGTAATCGCTCAATTGCTGAGGCCAAGATCTGGCTGTATGGTTGACACTAGCCTCAGATGATCTAATACTCTAACAGTCTCTCCCTAAGTGTCTTCCTGATCTAAGGTTCATATGCCCTTCCAATTAACCCAATGATCCTTGTACAACCACGTTGCTGATTCTTTGATACCAATCACTTGTTCCTTTTGAGTTCCTGTGTATGCGTTTTCTTGTCTTTAATTAAGCGTCGTCAGGAGAACTTAAGTGTGTCGTACTTGATGTTTTTTGTCCACTTAGTTTAATTTCTTTTTCTTTAAGTTGTCCCTTGACTGCAATTTAGCCTAACCTTGGACTTGAGAAATTAAAGGCTCTTCAAACTTGAGTATTCCTATCGTATCCCTAGTCAATTTGGACCACTACTTGCACTTAGCCTATGCTAAAAATGGAATGAGGGGGTTAAGAGATGTTCCAACCTCAAGTCGCTTCTCCTTGCTATGCTCGTCTGCCAGGAAGCACGTTCCCAGACTTGCTCACACTGGCACTTGCTTTGATTTCTCCAAGAGCTCTCGATAATCCTATAAAAATCCCAAGTTTAGCTCCAACTTGATCCTTCAATTGCCAGATAATTTATCTCAGACACTTTTAATGACCCTTTTTTTCCCCTTTTCTATTGCCAAAAAATTTCCTCTAGAGCTCTTTTGGTGTACCTACCCCATAGAGGGTCAACTTCAAAATAACCTATCTGAAAATCAATGCATTACTCTTATAAAAAACAATTGGAGGCGTGTAGTATATGCCACGAGCTTTCTGACAAGCCCTAGAGCTCAAAAAATGGATTTCATATGAAAAAGTTATGACAGTGCATGGTTTAAGGGGCTAAACAGACAAACACAACCTTTCAAGAGTTTAGTGTATTTTTCTAAGGTCTTTGTGAGTGTAGTGGTAATTGAGTATGCAAATATGCCCAATATTTTGCCCAAATTTTCAAAAAATTACCCCTCTATTTTTTTTGCCGAAAATGTCTGTCTATCACGACAGACGGTGTCTGTCGCGATAGACACGAGCTGTTGCGTGGGGCTGTCTATCACAATAGACAGCGTCTATTGCGATAGACGAGGTCTATCGTGGGTCCGGTCTGTCACGATAGACTGAGTCTGTTGTCTATCGTGCTTTTTGGTTTATCGCGATAGACGGTGTCTGTCGCGATACACGGTGTTTGTCGTGATAGACTGAGTCTATCGTATATCGTGCTTTTTGGTTTGTCACGATAGACGGTGTCTGTCGTGGGTCTCTGTCAGTCGCGATAGACGGGTGCCTGTCGCGATAGACGGGGTCTATCCTCTGTCGTGGGCCTGTCTGTCGCGATAGACGGTGTTTGTCGCGATAGACAGAGGCTGTCGTCTGTCGTACCCTTTGGTCTGTCACGATAGATGGGTGTTTGTCCCGATAGACGGCCTCTGTCGTGGGGTGCTATCTGTCGCGATAGACGATGTCTGTCGCGATAGATGCTGTCTGTCGCGATAGACTGTGTCTGTCGTGATAGACTGAAAAAACACAAATTTTTTAGAATTTTTTAGTGATTTGGAGTGCTCTCATGGTGTAGGTTATCGTGACAAACATGCATTCAAAAAATAGTAAGTTTTTCTGTCTGTCGCGATAGACATAGGTCATCGTCCCCGGACCTACGTAGAGTGTGTCGTACCTGCGCATGCTGCTCGCGATGGTGGTACAACTAGAACCTGCAGCAAAAGCTCAAAAAACACACAAAAACAAATAGCATGCAAGCTCTCTCTCACAAGTGAAATGAGGGAAATGAGGTGGGGAGTGGAATATGACCAAAAACTGAAATTTTTGTGAAGATGGAGATGGAGGTGGAAGATGGTGGGGATGATGATGGTGATGCAAAAACAAGAAAAAATGAAGAAAAATAGGGAAAGAAAGGATATTACCTATGAATCCAATGTCTCAACTCTACCTCTTACCATCACACGCTCGTCCTCGAAGCTCTCTCCCCGGCAACGGCGCCAAATTTGGTGTCACTCTAGCACAATGGTGAGTACCGACATGAGAAGATCCACCTTATAATTGTCAATCCGTGGAGACGTGAGGACGAGTATGAAGACTATGAGCAAGTGATGACACAAGTGTGTGAGTGAGAAGCACACATACATGCACACACATACACACACGCGCACACAAGGCAAGAGCAAGGAGAGGAACAATGGAGTTCTTTGCATTAGTCAAAAAGTCTCTTACATAAGCTCAATTCACAAACAATCTAACCCCCAAAATGAGCTCTCTAGCTCTTTTTATAGTTTTTTGACTAGCTTTGGCCTTGTCCAGACCTAGTGTCCGGCTTAGTTAAAAATGAGGTTCTAGAGCCTATTTGAGGGCTCAAACGGAGTCTAAAAATTATGAAAATTGGTATGTAGCTAATTCTAATACTCCTCAAGCTCGAGGACTCCTCGGATTGAACAAAATGGAGTCTATTCTACCAAAAATGGGATTTACAATGTGTGGGTAGTGATGAAAATAACTTGAATTGGAAATACTTTATGGAAAAAAATGATTGGGCCTTGTTGTCATATTGTGCATGACTGCTCCGTTGTGCCTGTATGCTCTTCTTATGACTTGTATGCCAACAGACTCCATCAAAGTGTTTTTAAACACCTCAAAGACTTTAGATCCATAAGCATCTCCACAAAATGGACAATGAGATAAACATTGTATGGAAGAACCGATACAAAATATTATAAAATGAACATTGTCCTCCATCATTATGCATGTTCTATGCCATCTGAATTCAAAGAATGCATAGTATAATAAGATTATTATTATTATTTTCATTATTACGATTATTATTATTATTATTATGATTATTCTAGACATGCTGAGATGTTCCTATCAAGAATAGTGAGAGAGACCGGATTTGAACAAAGGATAAAGTATTTTGAATACATGAGAAAAATCGATTATGAACTGAATTTAGAATCCGTATGATGCATTTTTTTTTAAGTATTAGTTTGTTGAATCGATGTTTTTTTGTAGTGTGATGATGTTTAGGTTATTCAATATATCTTAAATGAAAAAGCACATCGAAACTTGCATGGAATTGCGGAGTACTGACTTTCATTTTTCACACATATATATATATATATATATATATATATATATATATATATATATATATATATATAGAGAGAGAGAGAGAGAGAGAGAGAGAGAGAGAGAGAGAGTCGATGACAAAGACACGATTCACATGTGACCATTGCGAATGTGGATTACATCTATGTACTTTTTTCATTAAAAAGAAATAAAAAATAAAAAGAGACATGCACATCTTTCAATAAAAAGGAAAAGAGACATCATAATGTTGTAGTACATGGGGACGTCATTATGTCCTGTGGCGATGCTCATGCGTGGGCGGCGGTCCTCTCCTACACAATGTGAAAACTACACCGCCACAGCCATCAATCACTTAATATTTCTTTTTCTCAGGAAAAGCAAAATGAAAGGCATGAGAAGGGGTGCTCGTCACACGTTTAACCCAAAAATAGTTTACAACTGAATAAATAATAAAATAATAATACAAGAATAATGATAATCAATATATTTTTATGAGGCCAACAAACGTGCAACGCAATCGTGAAGGATTACGTGAAATTGAAATCAAGTGTATGTTTGCCACGTGGCACAACTGGCCAATCAGGCGATTGCTACGTGGTGAACGTTGTGTTTTGAATAATTAAAGTAATCACAAGTCGACGGGCATTTATGGTTTATTGGTAACACATTGGACTTCGGGTCGTTGGCTTCACAAGTATGATAGACCATTTTATGTCTTCTTCAATGGATTTCCAACATCATGATGATTCAAGAGTAAATTTGTTATCATGGGAGTGACAATAGGTTTGCAATCGATGAATCAAAACAATCCAATAATGTGTCAATATATTTTGTTTGACACAAAGCTATTCTCTCATCAACTTGCATAAACGAAATACTCAAATAATGATGCAAATGTCTTTAATATGACATCTCAAAAGAAGCATGCAAATATATGTATTCTGGCATTTGGATTGATTTGATCATGAATCAAAGAGTAGAAGCAAGAATCTAATATGAATTCAGAAGATCCTAAAGAAGAGTCTCCAAAAGTGAACTATCTTGCAAAGCTGCTCCTTCAAATCTTTGATCTTTGTCACAAAAGTGTCCATATAATCTTGTTCATTCATATGCTCGATCTTGAACGATTTCCGAAGGTAAGCAACATAAGCCTCGTTTCTTTCCTGGTATAAAGTTGGGAGTGTATCTCAAGCATCTCTTGCTATCTTGCAGGAGTGAATATGAAGGATAATGGCACATTTGACAAACAAGGCTATCAATGAATGTGCCTACGCATCTCTACCATCCCATCGAAGTTGCTCTATAGTAGGTGCAATATGAGCTGCAACACAACTAGGAATTGAAGATCATCCTCTTTAACACCATCTCCATCATCTTCAATAATTGTATTCATAGGTGTGGTAGGATATTTTTCAACACCGTGCATAATATTCCACAGCTTGTATTGGACAACCAAAGCTTGTATATATTTTCGGCAAAAAAGGGAAAAATTTCTTGCACAATTGCTATGATAGTGTGTTTGGAGGCCAAAACAAGCTCACATCAAAATTTCAATGCCACAAAGCAAAGGTTATTGAACTTCTAATTGCCCCAAATATAAGCATCAATTTTCATGCAATTTTGAGGCTGTGACCAAAGGGGTGTCAACAACAGCCTAGATAAAGCAACGACCTACTGTGATAGCAATTTTTGGAGTTTGAGCTCTATGGTAGCATACAAACAACACAAGAAAGAAGAGGAAGCTTGGAGCACAACACAATACAGAATTTATTACCAAGTGAATGTACAAAGATGAGTGATCCATTAGAGTTATAGAAGTATATACAAGCAAGAGGGAAAAAACCTCCTAGAAAGGAGATAAAAAACCCAATGATCCTAAGTATGTTCACACACATCACTATGGAAATATATCAACAACATGGCATTTGTATGTGTTGGAGTTAGACATCTGCGGAAGCATGTGAACAACACAAGGAAGAAGAAGAAGCTTGGAGCACAACACACAATACTGAATGTATTACTAGAGGATGTACAAAGATAAGTAGCCCATTCGGGCAATAGGCGTATATACAAGATGGGGGAGAAAACCTCCTAAAGAGGGAAAAAAGTGCCATGGCGGTCCTAGTGTGTTCACACACATCACTACGTAAATATATCAACAAATACCCCCTGGGAGTGATGTAGTGAACAAAGAGCTGGCACTCATGTATAAGGATGTGCGAAGCTATGTGGAATCAATCCAAAAAAGGAAGTAAGCCCAAAGTTTTGCGGAAAGCTTCAAACTTCTCCCTAGGTAGAGCCTTCGTGAAAGGGTCTGCAATGTTCTCCTACGTGGGCACATACGCCAAGCTAATCTCCCCAATAGAGAACCTCTCCCTGACATAATGATAATGCACCTCAATGTGCTTAGTGCGAGCATGGAACATAGGGTTCCTCACAATCGCCAATGCGCTCTGACTATCAATGAAGATGGTGGTGGTAGAAGACTGACCAACACCCAAATCAGCCATAAGGCATCTGAGCCAGACATACTCAACAGTCGTTGTGAAAGCTGCCCTATACTCAGGCTCACAACTGGAAGTGGCCATAGTAGGCTGCTTCTTTCTCAACCAAGATATACATGAGCTACCAAGCATGAAGCAAAAGCCACTAGTGGACACACGAGTGTCATAACAACCATCCCAATCAGAGTTAGAAAAAGCATGCAAGTCTGGCGGTAGTGATCCCCCCTTGGGATAAAACAACCCAAGTAGCTCAGTACCACTCAAGTAGCGAAAGATGCACTTAACCGCCTGCCAATGCTTGACACCTGGGCAATGCATAAACATGCTCATCTATGAGACAACAAACTGAATATCTGGCTGAGTAATGCATAAGTAAATCAAGCATCCAACAGCTTGCTGATAGAGAACAACATCAAATGCATCTCCAACATCTTGAAGACTCAATCATAAACCTGTCTCCATAGGAGTGGCAATAGGCTAATAGTCTTCAAGGCCAAAATGCTGCAATAAGGTGTCCATATATTTCATTTGACACAAAGCCATTCCACCATCAACATGCATAAACTGAATGCCCAAATAATGATGCAAATGCCCCAAATCAAACATCTCAAATGAGGCATGTAAATCAGCCTTAAAATTAGCAATATGCCTCTCATGAGGACCAATGAGCATCATGTCATCAAAATAAACCACAATGATCAGAAGTACATCATTAGCATGCTTAGCATATAAGGTGCTTTCAGTTGGACTATTCTCAAAACCATGTGCAATCAGATAGGCATGTATCTTTTCATACCAAGCACGTGGTGCTTGCTTTAAGCCATATAATGCCTTCTTTAACCTACACACTTGGTTCTCATGCCGTGTGTGCATAAAGCCACGGGGCTGAAAAACATACATTTCTTCATGAAAGTCGCCATTCAAAAATACTGTTTTGATATCCAACTGATGTACATTCCAACCATGATGAGCTGCAAGTGCACAAATGCTACAAACAATAGTCATTCGGCAAGTAGGTGCAAAGGTCTCATCAAAATCAATGCCTCTTTCCTGCGCATAACCCTTTGCAACAAGCCTACCCTTATACCTGTCAACTGTACCATCAGGTTTACGCTTCAGCTTGTATACCCACTTAGTCCCAATGGCCTTCTTGCTAGGAGGCAAGTCACATAAAGACCAAGTACCATTCTTCATTATAGCATCATATTCAGATTGCATAGTAGCCATCCAATTTTTTGAATTTTGTGCTTCATCAAACGAAACAGGCTCATTCTCATCATAGAGATTAGATGCAGCCATAGCATAGCAATCTGATGCAAAAGAGGCACTATGAGAGCCTGAACGAGTATGATATGACAAAGGTGCATCTAATTTGCTGTCATGCAACGTTTGCACAACCATTTTGGCATAGTTTTTGCCTGCTCAATATCAGCTCTTTCATCAACAAGTGCATCATGTAAATCTGCATTAGAAATGAAATGATCTGCATCATCACATGAAACTTGCAAAAGGTTGAGACGTTGCCTCATTAGGACCAACACTAGACTATCCACCTGTAAAAAGAGGCAGCAAACTATCATACATGTCTTTAGCGCTAACAAATGTCTCCTTAGTACATGAAAGCAATGGCTGAATAGCATCTTCCACAAAAACAACATCACGGCTAACCAAAATGCGTTTAGTCTGTGGATGATAGAGACAATAGCCTTTACTTTCAGAACTGTACCCAACGAAAATACATTTTACTACTTTATCATCCAATTTTCTGCGATGTTGTTCAAGCACTAATGCATATGCCAAACAACCAAAAACATGCAGATGAGCAGATGGCTTGCAATCATGCCAGGCCTCATATGGAGTGATAGACTGCAACACTTTAGTGGGACACCTGTTAAGTACACATGCTACACACATGACAACCTCAAGCCAGAAACTATGTGGTAAAGCCTATTTTATCTCACATTCAACCAAAAATGCATTAAAATAAGAAGACATATATTCCCCCCTCGATCAGAATGGAGGGTGCCCATTTTACACTCGTGTTTTATCCCACGTTAAGCGAGAAATGTTTTAAAATCAGAAGACATATACTCCCCCCCTCGATCAGAACGGAGGGTGCCCATTTTACATGCTGACAGATTTTCAGCCAAAACAAAAAACTGTTTGAAGTACATGAACACTTCGAATTCAGCCTTCAATGGATACACCCATGCATGCCTAGAAAAATCATCGATGAAAGTCACGAAGTAAAGATAATTTCCAAAAGAAGGTGTCTACATAGGACCATAGACATCACTATGTACAAGGTGCAATTTCTGAGTAGCCCGAATGGAACCATCTTTTGGAAAGGAGGAATGCTGCATTTTGCCCAAAATACAGCTTTCACAAACATGTTTTTTGGGTGCCTCAAGTCTGGGCAAAGAGGACACCAATTTAGATTTCTACAGGCATAGCAAACTAGCAAAATTTAGACAACCAAAGTGTGCATGCCAAAGTTTTGCATCTGACATAGCCTGAGAATCATGTACTGCACATGCCGAATCATTTATAGACTTTTCATAGTCTATGAGCTTACATAGCCCACGACATAAAATGCCAGAAGCAATAATAACATCGCCATTTGACAGAACATGAACTGTACATCTGTCATCAACAAATTTCACAACCAAGCGAATCTTGGCTAATGTAGAAAATGATAACAGATTTTTCTTGATCCGTGGCACAAACGAAGCATCTGACAAAGTGAAAGAACTACCATCAGTAGTAGTCAAAATGATCTTACCAACCCCCATAACAGGATAAGAGGAGTTGTTGGCGCATGTAAGAGTATTCCCTGTAGGGGCAGGCTCGAGTGAAGAAAAGAAATTGTGCTATGAGGTAATATGTTTGGTCCCCATTGTCAAAGTACCAAAAATCTGAGTCTACTGCAGACATGCATTGCTGATGAGAAGATGGGTCAAAATTGCAAATAGTAGTAAACACCCACTCTTCTTCCTGCACAAGATTAGTAGACTCTATTTTTGGTGTAGAGGCCTCTACAACAACCATTCCATCCTCTTTCTTCTTTGCCTCTTTAGCAGCCAATTTCGGACAGTTCTTTATGATATGATCATTTCCTTTATAGTACTTGCAAAACAATTTCTGCTAAATTTCTAATTTCTTTTCATCTTTGTCTTCCCTCTTCGATTGTGCAGAATTAGCAAATTTCTACTTACTAATTGAAGAGTTCCATTTTCCTTTGTCCTTCTGACTAGCCAGGAAAGCTTGATCTACAACATGCATACTGGACCTATTCTGCTTGGACTGATCCTCCCGCAATAGAACAGAGACTAACTCCTCAAATGACAAGGCATTTCGATTGCCTTTCATCATCAACCAAAGAGTAGAAGCAAAACTCTGATATGAATCGGGAAGGCCGTTCAGAACAGTCTGCACAAGTGAGGTATCTGGTATAACCTCATCAGCAGAAATCAACCCTTCCTTCAAGTCTTTGATCTTTGTTAGAAAACTGTCCATAGAATCTCAATCATGTGCTCACTCTCCAACTGTTTTCGGAGGTAAACAACATGAGCTTCATTCCTAGCTTGGTACAATGTGGTAAGTGTATCCCAAGCATCCTTAGCTATTTTGCAAGAGCGAATGTGAGGAATAATGGCATGTTTGACAAACAAAGCTATCAATGCATGTGCCTGAGCATCTTTGCCATCCCAACGAATCTGCTCTGCAATAGGTGCAGCAGAAACCACGGCATGAATAGGAATATGCAAAGTATCATCATCTTGAACACATTCTGCATCAGCTTCAGTACCTGCAGTTGTAACAGTTGCAGGTGTGATAGGACATTTCTCAACACCTTGCAAAATGTTCCACAGTCCTTTTGCAACCAATACATGTCGCATCATATAAGCCCATAATAGGTAGTTGGTACCATCCAACTTATCCTCAACAGCCAACATATGGAATACATCACTGCTTTCAGCCATGGTGGGTGACTAAAATACCTTGATGCAAAAAACTGACTGTATCTCAAAAAGTTGCACAGGATTGCCTTGCTGAATTCTACTACACTTGTAGTAGACTTTGAGATGCTTATACTGGCAAACCAAAATTGGTATATACCTTTGGCACAAAAAGATGAAATAGCATGCACAAGCATTGTGATAGCGCATTCAGAGGCCGAAACGAGCTTAGATCACGATTTCGGCACCATAGAGTGAAGCAATTTTGACCTCGGAAACACATTGAGTATGCTCACCAAAATTCATGCGATTTTATGACTGCAACCGGAGGAGTGTTGACGACGCCCTAGATGAAGCGGCGACCTGCTCTGATACCAATTGTTGGAGTTAGATGTCTGCAGAAGCATGTGAACCACACAAGGAAGAAGAAGAAGAAGCTTGGAGCACAACACACAATACTGAATGTATTACTAGAGAATGTACAAAGATAAGTAGCCCATTAGGGCAATAAGCGTATATGCACACCGAGGAAAAAACCTCCTAAAGAGGGAAAAATGTGCCCAGGCAGTTGTAGTGTGTTCACACACATCACTACCTAAATATATCAACATTATGATTAAAGAACATGTGAAAGATTTTAAATTTGTATCATCAAAAGAATATGTAAGTTCAATTTAATACAGAAGATATCAAGACTTTTAACATAAATATTAGGAGAGTCAATGTCAACTTTAACTAAATGAGATAAACATTGACATGATAATATAAGCTAAATAAGGAGAAAAAAAATAAATGTTTCATAGAAAAGCGTTACCAAAGACCATGTATCATTGAATCGGTCTACCACACTTTTATGACGTACATATTGCTCTCACATGGCGACTCTATGGAAGAACCAAAACAAAATGTACATATAAAATGGACATTGTGCTCCATCACTATGCATGTTCTATGCCATCTGAATTCAAAATATTATTATTAATGTCATTATGCATTATTATTATTATTATTATTTATTTGTTTATTATTATTATTATTATTATTATTATTCTAAACATGTAACATGTTGACCGGATTTCAACAAAGGATAGAGTATTTTGAATACATGAGAAAATCAATTATGATATCAATTTGGAATCCGTATGATGCATTTTTTTGACGTATGATGCACGTTAATATATTTCTTAGAAAAAGAAAAATGAAAGGCATGAGGAGGGGTGCTCATCACACGTTAACCCGAAAATAGTTTACAATTGAATAAATAATAAAATAATAATACCAAGAATAATGATAATCAATATTTTTATGAAGCCAACAAATGTGCAACGCAATCCTAGAGGATTACGTGAAATTAAAGACAAGTGCACGTTTGCCACATGGCATAATCGGCCAATCAGGCCACTGCTATGTGGTGAACGTTAAATTAAAGTCAAGAGCATGTTTGTCACGTGGCATAAATTGGGCAATGATTGATTCTCAAGGGCACTATTGTGAAGAGATGGATAGGTATGTGCTTGAAGATGAAGAGGTGTTGCAAAATCCTTGATCTACACCAGCCAAATGAACTCCAGGAGTATGTGGTGGGCCCTTTTAGCTTGCCAATGGATGTATTAGACACCCTATGTACCTTGGAAGATCACTGTCAAAAAGATAGATCAAAACAGATAAGTTGGAGTTAGCTTGGAGGTGAAGAACTTGCTATTTTGGTTCATACACCTGTCTAGTGTTTTGCATAATTCTCTAAGCACATCAGCATTTAGTTTAATTCCTCTTGGGGAAGTCTTGATTACTTAACGAGTTAACTTTCAAGAGTAATCTCATAAATAATGAACCATACAATGAGAATGATGTTTAACAAGAGATTACATAATCCCGATTTTCACGGGCTGCTACAGTTTGAGACCATTGAGCAGAAAAATGCACATAAATCCAGATTTAAGAATCCAATGACTGTGAAGGTTTGTATGCTAAATCCAACAAGCTTTAAATCATTGCATTGGGGTAAGTACACACTGAGAAACAGCTCTGACAAGATGAGTAAAAAGTCAGGTACCTGACAGAGAAGTGAAAATGAACAAACACTGTTGACTTCAACTGAACATAACTGAAGATTGAAACACCCAAATGAAATGAAAATTGGTGAGCATATAGTAGACTTATAGAGCTAACTTTACCAAGTTAAATCATCGAAAATGATGCACCAAGCTCAGAGAAACCATCTCTGCAATCTGACTGAGAAAACTGAGAGATATGGTAGTGAGTAGTACACTTCACAAGAACATGGAAATATGAACTCAAATGATCATGAAAATGAAAATATATTGCTTGTAAAATACAATGGACTTACTGATACATATGTGTGCCTTGGAATCACACCTTGATATGGCATAAAGCTCAGCTCTTGGAGGTCTTCACATAGGTCTCTCTAACAACGACTAAAACTACCATCTATTTATAGTTGAGCTTGGGAGGCTAACTTCCCTCAATCACTCTCCAATCAATTAGTGATTGATTTTATTCTCTACCTACCACAAATCACGAATTCGTGGCTCCTCTTTCCCTTTTTGATCAAGTGGACTCAACAACTTAAGATTCTTTCACTTTTACATTAAGTAAAGTATTCAAAAGTTACGAGAGGTAGTTCACAAGTGAACTTTACATAGTCTTCATTGTAAGGCTTCTTCTATGACTTTGTGGGACTCAAGCTAATACTTAGGCTTGTCATAGACTTGTTCCAACAGCTCCCCCTCAATCCAAGTATGTTTGAGGTCTTCAATCTTCCAAGATTACTTGTAAACCAATCATAGCCTTGAATTTGCAAAGCTTTGTACCATCCAATGCTTTGGTTAGAATATCTGCACATTGTTGATGAGTGGACACATATGATATTTGAATCTCTTTGCTTAGAACCTTCTCTCGTACATAGTGATAATGAAATTCAATATGTTTAGTCCTTGCATGAAAAATAGGATTAGCAGCCAAATGAATAAAACTCATATTGTCACAAAAAATAGTTGGAGTTCCAAACTCCAATCCAAGATCTTTGAATAATGTCTTCATCCACATAGCTTCTTGTGTAGCTATGGCAAGACCTCTGTATTCAACTTTAGACAAAGAGAGAGCAACTGGGGGTTGCTTCTTGGATGACAATGAAATAAGCTTTGAACCTGCAAAGGTAAGATAAGCTGAAGTGCTCCTTCTATCTTCCTTGGAGCCAGCCCAATCTGCATCAAGAAATAGCTTCAAACCTAAATCAGATACATAAGGATAATAAAGTCCTTCATTTATGGTTCCTTTGAGATACTTGAGAATCCTTTTGGTGGCATCCATATGTGGTTTCCTTGGTGTGTGCATAAATTGACTTAGCACACTCACACTGTAACATATATATACTCTTGTCAATGTGGCATAGTTGAGACTACCCACTACTACACTTTGATATGATGTGATGTCCTCTATGAGTTCACCTTCATGTGAGCTCAATTTGTGATTGACCTCCATTGGAGTACCTACAATCTTACAATCTTGAATCTTGAATTTTGCCAACATGTCCTTAATGTACTTTCTTTGAGTGAGAAACAAACCATGATCTTTGTAGACAACTTCCAAACCTATGAAGTAGGTAAGTGAACCCAAATCAATTATCTTGAACTCTTCTCTCATCTGATCTTTGATCTTCTTCATACCATCTGCATCATTTCCTGTCAATATAATATCATCTACATATACACATAGGTAGATGATCTCAGAATTACTCTTTTTAATAAAGAGTGAAGGATATGCCTTGCTTGGTTGAAAGCCTTTGTCCTGCAAGAATGAAACAAGCCTAAATTTCTAAGCTCTTGGGGCTTGCTTGAGACCATACAATAGTTTGTTAAGCTTACACACATAATCAGGATAAAATTGATTCTCAAAACCAGATGGTTGTGCCATATATACCTCTTCTGTTATCCAACCATTCAAGAATGCATTCTTTACATCTAGTTGAAGTATCTTCCAATTCTTGGAAGAGGTAATACTAAGCAAAACCCTAATAGTAGGCATCTTTGCCACAGGAGCGAAGGTCTCCTCATAATCGATTCCCTGAGTTTGTGCAAAGCCTTTTGCTACAAGCCTTGCCTTATACCTGTTAATGGAACCATCAGAATTCTTCTTGAGTTTATAGACCCATATTGAGCCTATTACCTTCATGGATGAAGTCTTGGGCACCAAATCCCAAGTGTTGTTTTCCTCAAGTGCTTCAATCTCTTCCTTCATTGCATGCTTCCATTCTGTTTTTGCTTTGGCCTCTTCAAATGATGATGGCTCCTCTTGGTTTATGTCCTGTGCTATGTAGATAGAATGTTTAGTTACTAATGAGGTGTCAAACCCATATCTTTCTGGTTTTTTCTTTTCCCTCATAGATCTTCTTAGGCCATGATGCGATGATTCTGCCTCATGTCCAAGTTCCTGCAATTTTGCTTTACCTTTAGACTTCCATGCTTTGATCTTTTCCATATGAGATTCTTCATCATCCTCCGAGGTGTCTTGTTCTTCAATCTTTGGTTGTTTTCTACCAAGCTTTGGAAAATCTTCTTCAAGATCATATGGTAAATTGACATTCCTGCATGAATCTTCATACCATGAATTGTTTTCATCAAAAACTACATCTCTGCTTACCAAGAATCCTTTGTTGGTAGGGTTGTATAACCTATAGCCCTTTTGATTGTTGTCATATCCAATAAATACACACCTTTTTGCCTTTGGATCCATCTTGCCTCTAACCCGTGAATGAACATGAGCAAAAGCAATACATCCAAAAATTTTACAATGATCTAAGCTTGGTCTTCTTCCATTCCAAGCCTCATATGGAGTCATCCCATCAAGGTATTTTGAAGGCAACCTGTTAATCAAGTAAGTGGCTGTAGATACAGCCTTAGCCCATAGATAATTAGGTAAATGCTTTTCATTTAACATGGACCTTGCAGCTTCAACAATTGTCCTATTCCTCCTTTCTGCCACTCCATTTTGCTCAGGAGTGTACCTTTTATTTACCTCTCTTTTGATTCCTCTTTCTTGAAGAAAAGAATCAAACTCATGGGAGAAGTATTCTCCCCCTCCATCTGACCTTAGCCTTTTTAGTGATTTACCTGTTTGATTCTCCACAAGAGCCAAATATCTTTTGAAACATGAAAAAACTTCATCTTTGTGTTTCATAAAGAATAAGATAGTCCATCTGCTGCAATCATCAATAAAGGAGACATAATACCTTGATCCAGATATTGAAGATTCCTTGCTAGGTCCCCATATATCTGTATGAAGCAACTCCAAGAGATCTCCATGCATATAACCTTTCTTCATGAATGGTAACCTATGAGACTTTCCAAATTGACGTGCACTACACTTATAAATCATATGTTGTTTTAACAAATTAGGGAGTCCAAGTACACTTTGGTCCCTGCAAATTTTCTTTAATGACCTTTCACCAATATGTGCTAACCTTTTGTGCCATACTTCCAATTCTGTGAGTGTCTGACTACCATAATTAAAGAGAGCAGTGTTTCTAGTGTCTTGTAATTCAAATGTGAACAATCTACCTCTCTTTTCACCTTTTGCAATTCTTTTGAATCCTTGACTTGGATCTTCAACAAATGCTCCAGCTTTTGTGAACCTGACTTGCAACCCTTTCTCTACTATCTGCCCAACACTTATCAAATTCTTTGTAATGGTAGGGACATAGAGTACCTTACTGAGTAGGTTGATGTTTCCATCAGGTGCTTTGATATTGCCTATTTTCTCCACAGGATGTTTTGTGTCGTCTCCTGTTTGTACCTCATGCTTATTCCTTGGATCTTCTAAATATGATAGGAGTGCCACAATTCGTGCCACATGATTTGAACAACCTGAATCTGTGCATGCTCATCAGATTTACCTTGTGGCATAACCATGTTCATGATCAATAATGAATCCTCTTTGTTTGAGTCTTCTGTGTAGTTATTGAAGTCTCTCCTTCCTTTGTAGCCTCCTTGATGGTTTGAATGATTGTAGTTGTTGTAGTTGCCATGATAATTGTTGAACCTTCCTCTTGAGTAGCCATAACTTCCTCTATTGTATCCTCTGCCTCTTTGATTCTTGGAATTCCTAAAGCAATTTTCAGTTGTATGATTAGTTAATCCACAAATAGAACATGACTTGGAGTCTTGGGATCTCCCCCTGTCTTGTCTACCTCCTCTTCCTCTACCTCTGCCATGTCTTCCTCTACCTGCATAGTTAGCTTGATATGTACCTGCTTCATCATCCACTTTCTTTGCCTTTCCTTTGTTATCTTTGGACTTGCTTTTATCAGTGTATAAAGTTGAAGATTGATTACCTTTAGAGATTTCTCCATTTTTGATAAGCTTTGCCTCTTGAGTAAGTAGTTATCCAATGAGTGTATTGAAATCAGGTACATGCATGTCCATGTACAAATCCATAGCTGTGGTGAATGCTTCCCACTTGTCATCTGCCTTCAAGCCATTGATGACCTGCCTTACAATTTGCTCTTCATCTATTACCTCTCCAATGCTTCCCAAATGATCTGCTATGTCCTTAAGCTTTGTGAAAAAATTAGTCACATTTTGTTTGGGAGCCTTCTTGAGGGTTGTGAAATCCAGCCATAGTTGATGCTTCCTAGCTTTAGTACTTAAAGAGAAGAAAGCTTCAAGTGCATCCCACACTTCCTGAGATGTCTTACAACTTCTAATGTGAGGCAACAAAAAATCTGAGATAGATTTGAGGAGATATGACCTTGCAAATGCATCCTTGGAGCACTATGTGCTCAATCTTTCTTGCTCTTCTTGTGTTGGTTGACTTTTGTTCTTGCAACTTGGCATAAATTCATCTCCAACCACATAACCATATAAACTTCTACCTTGGAGATAAGCTTCCATTCTTAATGACCAAGCTCAGTAGTTACCTCTGTCCAATTTTTCAATTGATGAAGGAAATCCATCTTCCATGTTGTCCAACCTTGCTCTGATACCACTATGAAGAGATGGATAGGTATGTGCTTGAAGATGAAGAGGTGTTGCAAACCATCTACACCAGCCAAATGAACTCCAGGAGTATGTGGTGGGCCCTTTTAGCTTGCCAATGGATGTATTAGACACCCTATGTACCTTGGAATATCACTCTCAAAAAGATAGATCAAAACAGATAAATTGGAGTTAGCTCAGAGGTGAAGAACTTGCTATTTTGGTTCATACACCTGTCCAGTGTTTTGCATAATTCTCTGAGCACAGCAGCAATTAGTTTAATTCCTCTTGGAGAAGTCTAGATTACTTAAAGAGCCAACTTTCAAGAGTAATCACATCAAAAATAAGGAACCACACACTAAGAATGATGTTTATCAAGAGATGACATCATCCCGATTTTCATGGGCTGCTATAGTTTGAGACCAGTGAGCAGAAAAATGCACATAACTCCAGATTTAAGAATCCAATAATTATGAAAATTTTTATGCTTATACTAGACAGTATGCTGAATCTAAAAAGCTTTACATCATTGAATTTGGGTAAGTACACACTGAGAAACAGATCTGACAAGATGAGTAAAAAGTCAGGTACCTGATAGAGAACTGAGAGATATGGTAGTGAGTAGTACACTTCACAAGAACAAGGAAATATGAACTCAAATGATCATGAAAATGAAAGTATATTGCTTGTACAATACAATGGACTTACTGATACATATGTGTGCCTTGGAATCACACCTTGATATGGCATAAAGCTCAGCTCTTGGAGGTCTTCACATAGGTCTCTCTAACCATGACTAAAACTGCCATCTATTTATAATTGAGCTTGCGAGGCTAACTTCCCTCAATCACTCTCCAATCAATAAGTGATTGATTTGATTCTCTACCTACCATAAATGACAAATTCGTGGCTCCTCTTTCCCTTTTAGATAAAGTGGACTCAACCACTTAAGATTCTTTCACTTTTACATTAAGTAAAGTCTTCAAAAGTTACAAGAGGTATTTCACAAGTGAACTTTACATAGTCTTCATTTTAAGGCTTCTTCTATGACTTTGTGGGACTCAAGCCAATACTTAGGCTTGTCATAGACTTGTTCCAACAGCTCCCCCTCAAGCCAAGTATTCTTGAGGTCTTCAATCTTCCAAGATTACCTGTAAACCAATCATAGCCTTGAATTTGCAAAGCTTTGTACCATCCAATGCTTTGGTTAGAATATCTGCACATTGTTGATGAGTGGACACATATGATATTTGAATCTCTTTGCTTAGAACCTTCTCTCATACATAGTGATAATGAACTTCAATATGTTTAGTCCTTGCATGAAAAATAGGATTAGTAGCCAAATGAGTAGAACTCATATTGTCACAAAAAATAGTTGGAGTTCCAAACTTCAATCCAAGATCTTTGAATAATGTCTTCATCCACATAGCTGCGTGTGTAGCTATGGCAAGACCTCTGTATTCAGCTTCAGTAGAAGAGAGAGCAACTGTGGGTTGCTTCTTGGATGACCATGAAATAAGCTTTGAACCTGCAAAGGTAAGATAACCTGAAGTGCTCCTTCTATCTTCCTTCGAGCCAGTCCAATCTGCATTAGAAAATAGCTTCAAACCTAAATCAGATACATAAGGATAATAAAGTTCTTCATTTATAGTTCCTTTGAGATACTTGAGAATCCTTTTGGCAGCATCCATATGTGGTTTCCTTGGTGTGTGCATAAATTGACTTAGCACACTCAGACTGTAACATATATCTACTCTTGTCAATGTGGCATAGTTGAGACTACCCACTAGACTTTGATATGATGTGATGTCCTCTATGAGTTCACCTTCATGTGAGCTCAATTTGTGATTGATCTCCATTGGAGTACCTGCAATCTTACAGTCTTGCATCTTGAATTTTGCCAACATGTCCTTAATGTACTTTCTTTGAGTGAGAAACAAACCATGATCTTTGTAGACAACTTCCAAACCTAGGAAGTAGGTAAGTGAACCCAGATCACTTATCTTGAACTCTTCTCTCATCTGATCTTTGATCATCTTCATACCATCTGCATCATTTCGTGTCAATATAATATCATCTACATATACACATAGGTAGATGATCTCAGAATTACTCTTTTTAATAAAGAGTGAAGGATATGCCTTGCTTGGTTGAAAGCCTTTGTCCTGCAAGAATGAAACAAGCCTAAAATTCCAAGCTCTTGGGGCTTGGTTGAGACCATACAATGCTTTGTTAAGTTTACACACATAATCAGGATAAACTTGATTCTCAAAACCAGGTGGTTGTGCCATATATACCTCTTCTGTTATCCAACCATTCAAGAATGCATTCTTTACATCTAGTTGAAGTATCTTCCAATTCTTGGAAGAGGCAATACTAAGAAAAACCCTAATAGTAGGCATCTTTACCACAGGAGAGAAGGTTTCCTCATAATCAATTCCCTGAGTTTGTGCAAAGCCTTTTGCTACAAGCCTTGCCTTATACCTGTTAATGGAACCATCAGAATTCTTCTTGAGTTTATAGACCCATCTTGAGCCTATTACCTTCATGGATGAATTCTTGGGCACCAAATCCCAAGTGTTGTTTTCCTCAAGTGCTTCAATCTCTTCCTTCATTGCATGCTTCTATTCTGTTTTTGCTTTGGCCTCTTCAAATGATGATGGCTCCTCTTGGTTTATGTCCTGTCGTATGTAGATAGAATGTATAGTTACTAATGAGATGTCAAACCCATACCTTTATGGTTTTTTCTTTTCCCTCATAGATCTTCTTAGGCCATGATGTGATGATTCTGCCTCATTTCCAAGTTCCTGCAATTTTGCTTTACGTTTAGACTTCCATGCTTTGATCTTTTCCATCTGAGATTCTTCATCATCCTCCGAGGTGTCTTGTTCTCCAATCTTTGGTTGTTTTCTACCAAGATTTGGAAAATCTTCTTCAAGATCATATGGTAAATTGACATTCCTGCATGAATCTTCATACCATGAATTGTTTTCATCAAAAACTACATCTCTGCTTACCAAGAATCCTTTGTTGGTAGGGTTGTATAACCTATAGCCCTTTTGATTGTTGTCATATCCAATAAATACACACCTTTCTACCTTTTGGATCCATCTTGCTCTAACCTATGAAGGAACATGAGCAAAAGCAATACATCCAAAACTTTTACAATGATCTAAGCTTGGTCTTCTTCCATTCCAAGCCTCATATGGAGTCATCCCATCAAGGGATTTTGAAGGCAACTTGTTAATCAAGTAAGTGGCTGTAGATACAGCCTTAGCCCATAGATAATTAGGTAAATTCTTTTCATTTAACATGGACCTTGTAGCTTCAACAATTGTCCTATTCCTCCTTTCTGCCACTCCATTTTGCTCAGGAGTGTACCTTCTAGTTACCTCTCTTTTGATTCCTCTTTCCTCAAGAAAAGAATCAAAGTCATGGGAGAAGTATTCTCCCCCTCCATCTGAACTTAGCCTTTTTAGTGATTTACCTGTTTGATTCTCCACAAGAGCCAAATATCTTTTGAAACATGAAAAAACTTCATCTTTGTGTTTCATAAAGAATAGGATAGTCCATCTGCTACAATCATCAATAAAGGAGACATAATACCTTGATCCAGATACTGAAGCTTCCTTGCTAGGTCCCCATACATCTCTATGAACCAACTCCAAGAGATCTCCATGCATATAACCTTTCTTCATGAATGGTAACCTGTGAGACTTTCCAAATTGACATGCACTACACTTATAAATCATATGTTGTTTTGACAAATTAGGGAGTCAAAGTACACTTTGGTCCCTGCAAATTTGCTTTAATGACCTTTCACCAATATGTGCTAACCTTTTGTGCCATACTTCCAATTATGTGAGTGTCTGACTACCATAATTAAAGAGAGCAATGTTTCTAGTGTCTTGTAATTCAAATGTGAACAATCTATGTGTCTTTTCACCTTTTGCGATTCTTCTGAATCCTTGACTTGGATCTTTAACAAATGCTCCTACTTTTGTGAACCTGACGTGCAACCCTTTCTCTACTATCTGCCCAACACTTATCAAATTCTTTGTAATGGTAGGGACATAGAGTACCTTACTGAGTAGGTTGATGTTTCCATCACGTTCTTTGACATTGCCTATTTTCTCCACAGGATGTTTTGTGTCGTCTCTTGTTTGTACCTCATGCTTATCCTTGGATCTTCTAAATTTGATAGGGTGCCACATTTTGTGCCACATGATTTGAACAACTTGAATCTATGTAGAAAACATGCTCATCAGATTTACCTTGTGGCATAGCCATGTTCATGATCAATAATGAATCCTGTTTGTTTGAGTCTTCTGTGTAGTTATTGAAGTATGTCCTTCCTTTGTAGCCTCCTTTATAGTTTGAATTATTGTAGTTGTTGTAGTTGCCATGATAATTGTTGAACCTTCCTCTTTAGTAGCCATAACTTCCTCTATTGTATCATCTGCCTCTTTGATTCCCGGAATTCCTAAAGCAATTTTCAATTGTATGATTAGTTAATCAACAAATAGAACATGAGTTGGAGTCTTGGGATCTCCCCCTGCCTTGTCTACCTCCTCTTCCTCTACCTCTGCAATGTCTTCCTCTACCTACATAGTTAGCTTGATATGTACCTGCTTCATCATCCACTTTCTTTGCCTTTCCTTTGTTATCTTTGGACTTGCTTTTATCAGTGTATAAAGCTGAAGATTGATTACCTTTAGAGCTTTCTCCATTTTTTATAAGCTTTGCCTCTTGACTAAGTAGTTATCCAATGAGTGTATTGAAATCAGGTACATGCATGTCCATGTACAAATCCATAGCTATGGTGAATGCTTCCCACTTGTCATCTGCCTTCAAGCCATTGATGACGTGCCTTACAATTTGCTCTTCATCTATTACCTCTCCAATGCTTCCCAACTGATCTGCTATGTCCTTGAGCTTTGTGACAAAATCAGTCACATTTTGTTTGGGAGCCTTCTTGAGGGTTGTGAAATCCAGCCATAGTTGATGCTTCCTAGCTTTAGTACTTGAAGAGAAGAAAGCTTCAAGTGCATCCCACACTTCCTGAGATGTCTTACAACTTCTAATGTGAGGCAACAAAAAATCTTAGATAGAGTTGAGGAGGTAAGACCTTGCAAGTGCATCCTTGGAGCACCATGTGCTCAATCTTTCTTGCTCTTCTTGTGTTGGTTGACTTTTGTTCCTGAAACTTGGCATAACTTCGTCTCCAGCCACATAAGCATATAAACTTCTACCTTGGAGATAAGCTTCCATTCTTAATGACCAAGCTAAGTAGTTACCTCTGTCCAATTTTTCAATTGATGAAGGAAATCCATCTGCCATGTTGTCCAACCTTGCTCTGATACCACTGTGAAGAGATGGATAGGTATGTGCTTGAAGATGAAGAGGTGTTGCAAAATCCTTGATCTGCACCAGCCAAATGAACTCCAGGAGTATGTGGTGGGCCCTTTTAGCTTGCCAATGGATGTATTAGACACCCTATGTACCTTGGAAGATCACTGTCAAAAAGATAGATCAAAACAGATAAGTTGGAGTTAGCTCAAAGGTGAAGAACTTGCTATTTTGGTTCATACACCTGTCCAGTGTTTTGCATAATTCATTGAGCACAGTAGTAATTAGTTTAATTCCTCTTGGGGAAGTCTAGATTACTAATTTCAAGAGTAATCACATAAAAAATAAGGAACCACACACTGAGAATGATGTTTAACAAGAGATGACATCATCCTGATTTTCATGGGCTGCTACAGTTTGAGACCAGTGAGCAGAAAAATGCACATAACTCCATATTTGAGAATTCAATGATTATGAAAAATTGTATGCTTATACTAGACAGTATGCTGAATCCAAAAAGCTTTAAATCATTGAGTTTGGGTAATTACACACTGAAAAACAGCTCTGACAAGATGAGTAAAAAGTTAGGTACCTGACAGAGAAGTGAAAATGAATAGACACTATTGACTTCAACTGAACATAACTGAAGATTGAAACACCCAAATGAAAAGGAAATTGGTGAGCATATAGTAGACTTATAGAGCTAACTTTACCAAGTTAAATAACTGAAAATGATGCACCATGACTTATCATTCAATTGATTGACGTGCTCTGGTTCAGTGGATTCTTGGCTCTTTGCCTGTCCCTGTTGGTTGTCTGGCGTGACTTCGCCTTGATTAATCTCTGTCCATTCTTCATTGTGAGTCTCTGTCCTTATATCAGTGTCCAGAGTGTCTTTTTCATGACTAGATTCTGCATCAGAGCTCAAATCTTCTTAACCTAATTCTTTATATCTGGCCACTTGTTCAGGGGTCTGTTCTTTATCTTTCTGTCTCCTTTCTTTGCTTGCCTGTCTGTAATGGTGACCTTGAATATTTAAATTTACTTGCCGCTGCATAAACTGTTGTGTTTCTTCTAGGGCAACATAGAGATCTTTTTTCGTAATTGGTTGTTGGGTCCCAGGAATCTTTGGCAATGTGTGTGTCCTCTTTGATTGGGGTGTAGCCTGGGCTTCTTCCTCTCTAAGGCACTTTGTACCCCTCATGGGTTTCTTTGAACTGGTTCCAACTTCTTCAATAGGGATGGCCGTTTTCTTTTTCTTTGGAACAGTCGTTGACTTGGCATATTTGGCTAACTCTGTTGAGGTTGGCATTACACGCAAGTAGTTCTTCATATCCAGTGCCTCATAAATAAGTAGGGTCAAGACCGAACTACCATTTAGAAACTTTTTCTGACCCCACTTCTTCTTTGCTTCAAATAGACGGTCTTGAACATATGGAGTCATATTTACTTGATTGCCGACTTGCCTCATAGCATGTGAGAGCAGTTGCACCACGATCTTTTGAGGTGCTGTATATCTATGCATGCTTGGAAAACAAAAGTGCTGGTGCACTAAGCGAACAACATCTTCAATATCCGTTCTGTTGATTTCCAAAAAGGTTTTCTTTTTCGGATCATGACATTCATCTTTGATATTCGTCAGCCCTTCTTGATTCCACCCGAAAGCTCTGTTAATTAGCTCATGAGTGAATTGAATCGTTTTCCATGTACCCACTTTATCCAGTACTCGTGCCTCTGGGACTGACATCTTATTCGATGCAGGCTGAAGTGTATTCATCACTTGCATACACCTCTGGAAATCTGGTAGATAAATAGGTATTCTGAGAAATGCATCCATTCTTGCTTGTGTCCAGACATCTGTCATGCGAGGTAATCCTTGTACGATAGTGTAGCTCAGTGATGAGTAGCACCTCCTTTAATGTCAATCTGGGAAGACGTGAGGATGGTATGATGACCTCGAGCAAGTGAAGGCACAAGTGCGTGAGTGCGAAGCACACTAACATGCACACACATACACACACACGCGCACACAAGGCAAGACAAAGAGTGAGTAGCAATGGAGTTCTTTAGATTACTTTCAAAAAGCTCATACAAGTTTAGATCAATTACAAGCTAACCTCAAAAATGAGCTCTCTAGCTCTATTTATAGTTTTTGACTAGGTTTTGGCCTTGTCCAGACCTAGTATCCGGACTAGTAAAAAATAAGGTTCTCTACCCTATTTGGAGGTTCAAACGAAGTCTAAAAAATGTGAAAACTGACAGGTAGATACTTCAAAAGCTCCTCAAGCTCAAGGACTCCTTGGCTTGCACAAAATGGAGCTACAAAAATGTGAAATGGTATTTACAATGGTTTTTAGTGATGAAAATCACTGTTTTTGTAGGGGATTCTTCTGAAGATTTGACATACACTTCTTGGAGCTCCCTACTTGCTCCTTCTCCTTGTGTGTCCACCTCTTTTATATGCATTAGTGTCCTGAAAAAATGTTGGCCTACTTGCCAGATCGTTGTTGACTGCTCTGTCTGCTTGTACTTTCTCTTCTCTCTGACTCCCTTCTTAAGCTTCCTTGCCTAGTGAGTCCTTCAGTTCCAACAGATAGTCTTGAAATCTTGCGACATGATAGGGAAGTAGTGATCCGTGTCCATGATTTTGATGGTCGCCATGAAAATGAGATCCGATACTGGTTGGTCATCCAAAAACCAATGGCCTCTTGCTTTTGTTATTGATTCCAATGGAAGAAGTTGGACCTCTTCCTCTTGCGTAGCTTCGAAATTAGTAGATGCCATCTGCACTCAATATAGAGTATGAATTAGTGGCAAGATAGTATCAAAAATCCTCCTTCATTTGTCTTTCATAAGGTTGGCAATGCTCCGCGTGAATGGTGTCGTCCCCCGTGGGTGTGAGAAAGGTAATACATGGGATTTTTCCTATTTTTATATATTTTTATGTTTTTATCTGAAAGAAAAGCAGAAAAGTTAGTTCATACCCGAAGTGGTTATTAATTTTTTAGTAATTTTCTTTAGATTATGTACAAGTGCTCTCCTATTTCCCAAGAGGGAAAATGTGCTTCACTGTCCTGAAGTAGAAAAATAACGTGCCGAATGCTTGGCCTTGTAATGTGGCCCTATTATGCATACTTTGGGTTCTGGTAACTCCAAATGTGTGCAACTCGAATTACTGGGTTGATGCATGCAACCAGTCTTTCCTTTCGGCATCCAGATTTGCTTCACACTATTGGGACAGATTGTATTCCTAACATTCCTGAAGAATATGGTGCTCCTCATGTTGTACATCTGCTTTTTGAATCTTGGAATGGTTTTTGAAGCACATGTAGGCTCCTTTTCTATTTTGTAATAGTTTCGTTTCTGTCGTTTTGCCTTTAGATCATACTGATTCTCCTTGAGCATTGGTTCGTCCTTTTTGATGATTGTCATTTGAGTACATGACTTGGGAATCCATAGTTGTGTGCGGGCTGGTTGGGCGGCTACCACTTTCTTTGGAATCCATATTCTAGCAATTCGTTGTGGACCTCGGTGTCCAAAGTGATTTACTCGCTTGTTCGATGGGTCGTTCTGGTGTCGATAATGTTTTCTGTTGTTGAAGATATGCAGCCACTTGATCCTTCCTTATCCAAGCCTGTCTAGTGTAAGGAATGGGGTATATTCTAATAGGTACAGACTTGTGATTACCCAGAGAACTAGTCTCTCTTGTGTGTGGTTCTTTGCTAAGGCTGTTTTTAGATAGAATGATACTCTTGTGACTTGCTAGATCGGAAGATGGTGTGCAAGCAGAATTCAGTGTATCCTCACATGAAGTACTCGATGAAGGGGTTTCCATAGTGCTAGTGAACATGCATTCATCACTGTGTTCATTTGAGTGAGTTTTCGGTTCTATACTTGTGGCTTTGATTGGTGGTTCATCTAGCATGCTGAATACTTCACGATGTCCTATCTTGGCCGAGATGTATCCTAAGGCTAATTGAATAGTTACTTCATATTCGTATATCGAGTCTTGACCTAACACGAGCTCTTCCAATAAGTCCTGATCGAGACACACTAAAAGCTTCTGTTCCATAGTGTTGTTTCCGAGGTGTAGAGGTAAGATAATCTCTCCTATACACTTGGTGATCTTTCCTCCTATTCTAATTAGCTGTGCTTTTGATGGATGTAATTCCTCCTTGAGTTTTTGAGTCAATGAAAATTTGATACAACTTACGGCGGCTCCTATGTCAATGAGAGCATCCACTAAGTGGTATTCCTTTTTTCCGACTCCCAAATTCACATATGGTTGTTTCCTTTGTTGCCCTAGGTTTTCAATGGCTCTAAAATTAGCCATTGGGACGAGCTCCTCTCCTAGTCGATATCTCTCATCTCTTTCTCTCATCCACTCTTTCTGTTTTCTTATTCGTTCTAGCACTTCTTGTCTGGCTTCTTCTCATATTCCTCTAAGCGCCTATTCTTACCCATTATCAATCGTGACATTATTTCCTTAGTTAATGGCTCTAGATATTTTTTCACTCGACATCCACTGATATAATTTGGCAATACGTCTCCATCTAGAGTTGCTAAGCTGATGGATCCGCTGGTGGATATGCGGTTGATGATTAATGGGCCATATCCTCTTTTTTGCAGTTTCTTTGTGTGTTGTTTCAGGGTATATACCAAAACTAAATCTCCTTCCTTCAAATTTTTATCTTTAATATGAGCATCAAAATATGCCTTCTGTCGCCTTTTGGCAGCATAAATCCCTGCTACTGCTTGTAACCGAGTTTCATGTAACTTCTCTATTTGATCCAATTGAGCTGAGAGTTCATGTCCCGTCCAATCATAAGTTGTTGCTACTCTGAGAGTGGGTATTAAGAAATCAATTGGCAAAATAGCATTTTTTCCATACACTAAGTTAAAAGGAGTAGTTCCTATGGCGGTCTTGTAAGCTACTCGGAATGCCCATAAAGCGTAATGTAATTGTTTATCCCAATCAGATCTACCATTGTTCACAATTTTAGTGAGAATTGTGCACAAGATTTTATTTGAACTTTCGGCTTGTCCATTGGCATATGGGTGATATGGGGCTGACTTCTTATGAATTACCAAGAATTCATTCAGTAAGGATTCTATAAATTCATTCACAAAGTGTGTGCCTCTATCACTCACAATTTCTATTGGCAATCCAAATCTAGTGAAAACATTCTCGAAGAGAAACTTGGCCGTAGTTCTTGCATCATTTTTCTTGGTTGCTTTGGCTTCAACCCATTTGGTCAGATAGTCTGTGACTACAATTATATACTTGGCGTGGGATCCTTTAGCTGGGGGGCTAATAGGTCCTATGAAGTCTATTCCCCATTTTGTGAAAGCTCTGGCACTCATCATGGGTTTTAGTGGCATTTCATCCCTTCTAATTGGATATTTTGTTCGTTGACAAGTATCACATCGTTGCACATATGTTGCTGCATCTTGATGTAGAGTTGGCCACCACATTCCAGCAAAGAGAATCATTTTTGCTGTTTTATCTGCAGAAAAATGTCCTCCTGCAGCTCCTGTATGTGCCATTTCTAAAACAACAAGATACTCATCTTCATGAATGCACATTCGTAAATGATTATCCCTTCCTCGCTTAAAGAGTTTTTTTCCTATGAGAGCATAGTCCTTGCTTTGCTCTATCAGTGCACATTTCCTTGCTAGAGTGGCTCCTTCTGGGTACTCTTGAGTCTTTAAGAACTTCACCAGAGGCATGCTCCATCTTGGTGCTATAGTGGAGTAGCATAAATTAGAGTTCTCTTTTGGATTCCATTCTTGACAAGTTGGGCAGGCTGATACATAGTTATATGTATCCCTTTGCATGGTTGGCCAATATATGCCTAATCTCTTCAATGTTTGCCATGTTCTGTTTGCATTTAAATGAGTTTTCCATTGATTTACATGTGCTTTTTGAAGCCACATTTCTTGTTCCTCTTCTTCTACGCATCTCATGAGTAATCCACTTGAGTCTTGGTGATACAAACTTCCAGCAATGATATGAAGGTTTTTAGTCTTCCATAGGTCTTGGGTCCGGTTTGGTGTGATCCCATTTTTAGGTCCATATGTGAGTATTGGGATCAACTTTTCTGCCCATTGGGGACATACTTCGAGGCTGAACAGGTACGTGTCAGGCAGATCATCTGGTAATCCTATGGGTGGTTCTCCATGTGTCATTCTTGATAGGTGATCTGCTCTTATGTGGGTATTTCCTTTCTTGACTACTACTTCAAAATCAAATTCCATCAACAATAGAAACCATCGTACTAGTCGTCCCGTATTACAAGGCTTATTGACTAAGTACAGTAGGGCTTGGTGATCAATGAAGAATTTGAATTTTTTTGCCAATAAGTAGTGTTGAAACTTCTTTACTACGTATACCATTCCTAGACCTTCTCTTTTAGTCATGGTATAATTGCATTCTGCTTGATTTCAATTGTCTACTGGCATAGGCTATAGGGTGATCTAACTTTCCTGTATCTGCGGGTTGAGCTAGGATGCAACCAATGGCAAAGTTGGAAGCATCTACGTGAATGTGAAATGGTTTGTTCCAATTAGGTACTCGCAGGATTGGGGCTGAACTCAATTGACTCTTTAATTCATTAAAGGCCTTTTCACATTCTTCAGTCCAGTTAAACTGAGTCAATAACGCATAAAGAGGTCTAGCAATTATGACATACATATGTATAAATCTTCGGTAGTATCCACAATGTCCCATAAATGCTTGTACTTCTTTAGCAGTCTTTGGTCTTGGCAAATCCAGAATCACTTTAATTTTGTCTTCATCAGTTGAAATTCCATTTTTAGAGACAATATGTCCTAATATCTTTCCTTGTCGAACCATGAAGACACATTTTTCTGGGTTGAGGCATACTCTATATTGTCCACATTTGGCAAAGATCTTTCCTAGTTCAGGAATATGCTCTGATCGTATAGCTGAATAAGTGCATAAATCATCCAGGTATACCTTCATACCCTTTCTCAGGAACTCCTTGAATACATGGCACATCAATCTTTGGAAAGTGGTTGGGGCATTGGTTAAGCCAAAAGGCATAACCCTAAAGGCATACACTCCCCATTCAGATGCAAAGGCTGTTTTATGCTGGTCCTCAGGAGCAATAACTACCTGATTATAACCTGAAAAGCCGTCCAAAAAACTATAAACTTCCTTCCCTGCCACTCTTTCCAAAAGATGATCCGTGATGGGTAATGGGTAACTATCTCTAATGGTGGTAGCATTTACTTTTTTCAGATTTATGCATACTCTTAACTTACCATTCTTTTTCGGTACGACCACCAAAGGTGATACCCATTCCGTGTGTTCAATCTCATATATGAACACAACATCTAACAGTTTATCTATCTCTTCTTTGATCTTTGCTGAGTAAACATCGTTATATGTGTATGGTCTTTGTTTGGAAGGTTTAGCTTCAGATGTCATAGGGATTCTATGTGCACATATAGATGGATCTACTCCTTTCAGATCCTTATATGTCTACGCAAAGACATACCTGTATTCCCTTATGAGGCGGATTAACTCTTGTTTTTCCTCCATAGAGACATCCTGTCCTATAAAAATACATCGTTCTTCTCCTTCCTCTAAGGTTACTACTATTTTCTTGGTCTGTTCTTTGTTGTCGTATGCTATTCCTGGCTGTGCTTCTCGTTTCGACATTTGAATAGCGATTTTCCTCTCTTCTACTTCATATTTTTTGAAGTGGGCAGGCACTTCAAATTGGTCTTGAGGCTTGTTTTCTTCATCATTTTTTGCTTTGTCTAATCCAAGCTCCTCTTCCTGTGTTGGTTCTTGATTTATTTCATTAGCTATGACACTTACTTCTTGATTTCCACTTTCTATTTCCATTTGCTCTTGCTCCATTTCAATGCTCTCGTAATCCTCTTTCCATTCTTTTTCAATTACTTCTCCTTCTTCAGCCTCTTGAAGAACTACCACGTATAGATTAACATCATATCCTTCCTCATCAATACATTCATTCATGGTTATCACCTCTTCGTTTACACACAGATCTAGGGTGGCTAAAATCTCCATCCAACCATGAGGTTCGAATTCTTCATCTAGGAATATTTGAGGCATATAGGCTGGATCCTGTACAGATCTAGTGATTCCCTGCATTTGCTGCCATCCTTTCCTTCTATCTTCTTCCTTTTTCATGGTTTGGCATATCCATAGATGAGTGTCTTCGTTCATCCACGATTGATCACTTGAACCTATACTATGAATCGACTGATTATCTTCCTCCTTATGAATCTGATTCCATTGTAAGGGGGGAACATCTTGATATGTATATGTGTGGAGATTTATTCTTGTGGTGGTTCCTTCATGCTGTAGGTATACTGCGTCTTTTCCCCAATCTTGCACTACCTTTAGTTGTCTCATGAAAGGTTTTCCAAGTATCATTTCATAATTGCTAGGCCTTTCAAATTGACATATCGCTAAGGTGTGCTCGAATTCAACTCCGCAAGTGGTAAACTTTACCCGTTCCAATAATCCCAAGGATCGTTCAGTGTGTCCGTCTGCCATTTGTATCTTCATGCGCGTTGGTCTTAAAGCTGGTTTTCCCCATTTTTCCCAGATTTCTCTAGTAGCAATTCCTACTCCAGCTCCAGAATCTAAGATGGCTTTAGTAGTGTAACCTCGATGGGTTCGGTTCTTTTTTCCTTATCGAGGGAATGCAATATAATTCCGAATTATGTTCGTACTCTCCTGTGTAATTTGGCACAACCTTTACACTGTCATTTTCTTTGTCACTTGGATCAATTGGTATTATTTCTTCTGAATTCAGTTCAGGTATGGAGTCTTCTATTCCACCTTCTGCTTCCGACTCCTCAAAGGGTGGTTCTATTCCTTCCACTTTCTTCCATCGGTCTTCTTGGAATCTTGCCCACAAATCTTTAGGCCATTCCCCTTCTACTTCGGGAACAATGGATCCTTCCCTTTTATCCTCGCAGAAATTTCCATTATGTGTCCCACCTGCTTCAGGTTTCTCGGGGTCCTTAGGGATGACACATTCTTGGAATTCTCTTTCGGGAATTCGCGAGTTGGGTAATTGAACAACAGGTTTTTCTAAGGTCTGTTGAGCTACTTCAATTAATTTCTTACATATCTCCAACCTTTCTTTCTCTAGGTCACCTCTAGGATATTCTCTTTCATGTTGTTCGATGGTAGGTCCTGCTCTTATTCGTGCCTTGTATGCCTGAATCCACATGGATAATTCTTCAGGCATGGGATCTGCTAAAAATGATCCTACCTCTTCTTTTTTTGACTTTCCTTTCCAAATTTCTTCTTCCTCTTCTTGTTTCTCTTTTGGATTTTGTTTGCTCTTTTCATTTTCCTTCTTTTGTTGTGGTTGCTTTTCCTTCATCCTATCTCTACGGTTCTTCCATCTCTGTGTTCGTTTACTTGTAACACTTTTCTCAGGCTCCTCCGAGTCTTCAACTATTTGAGGTGTAGGTATGTTCTTTTCTCTGTCACCTTGATCATTTTCTTTAGTTTTGTCTGGGGTCTCTCTAGCTTTGGCTCTAGTTATTGCTTTCAATGGTACAGTGTACTCCTTATCACTCCCTGATGACTCTATCACTTCTATCACGTTAATCTGCACGTTAGAGTTAACTTTGTTGGGGTTTTTGGGGCAATCTCTGAAAAGGTGTTCTTTACCACAATCACTACAGTATCCTTCCCAGACTCGCTGTGGTGGTGGTGGGTTTGGTAGTGTATATTCTCTGATATAATGATCACCTCCGCATCTATAACATGGTCCTCTAGGCACAGGCGATCTGTTCATAGGTTGGGGGGGTATGGCTGCCCTGGGGGCTGTGTACATCGATGACACATAGTCCTGCTCGTATCCATAAGAACTATCTGGTGCTTCCATGCCATATGCATATGGTTCGTACATTTGTCCATATTCTATTACAGTGCTCTCATAACTGGGATAGTTTCCTTGACTAAGGTCATAAGATGAGTCATATGGTTCATTACTAGGCAGTGGTGTGGCTGGGACTATTGCTCTCTCTAAGGTTTCTTCTGGTTGAGCTATTTTCACTGGGACAATATTTGGAGGATGGGGCGGCTGTTGTCCTAACACCGGTTGTGGTTGAGTGTACCCTTGATAAGCATATGGTCGTGGTACTGGTGCCTGATGCTGATATGTGGGATATTTAAAGGCTTCACCTCCTTGATCTCTCTGAGGGTATCCGTAAGGTCTCATGACAGGTTGTACAGGTCTTGATTGCCTATTGTAAGGACAGTTTTCCGTGCCATGATTTGTATACTTTTGTTCTATGCTGCAATATTGTAGAGGGCCCGGAATGGGTGGTCTATTGTAAGCATAAGCAGGTGGTGGGACTACTCCCCTAGTGCACAAATGAGAGGGATGATCACCTCCACAATGCATACATCTTCTAAGCATGGGCACTCTCATTGGGTTGTTGGGGTAGTTCCTCTGTCCTTGAACATTCAACTTCTTTGCTACTAAGTCGGCTATTTCCTCTACATTGTTCTTAGGGTTTGATGTGCTGCTGGCTGAATCTTCACTTTTGATACTACCTTGAGGTATTTTCAGATCCTTCGCTAGATTGTCTTCTAGGTCAATACATTCTTTCATACATTCTTACAAGGTTTGAATTCTTTTCACGTATACCAAAGATCTTAATGATCCATTCAATAATCCTTCCAAAAATGATGACACCATTTTCTTTTGAGTAGGTCTCTCTTCCACTGGACATCTATCCACATATTGTTTGAATCTTCTTGCTGCCAGTCTCACTGATTCCGTCGGAGCTTGTTTAAAGCTATGGATCAATGATGACGAGTTGTTTTTAATCCCAGACTTAGTGAATTCTTCAATCATTTCTTGATAGACTTGTTCCATGTTTTGAAAATTATTAGGGTCCAATGGCTGGAACCAAGTTAAAGCTGTGTCTGTCAAAGTTAGACCAAAGGATTCATATTGGATCAAGAAATCTTCGACTTGTTCGGCTCTGATTACTTGCTTAAATTCAGCTATATGATTGTAAGGTTGACTAGAACCATCATAATGGTTTCTCATGCATTTGGCAACTTGAATAGGCCTTAATCTTTTTCCTCCTTCAGGCGGTCTAGGCATAACTGGGAAAACTGGTCTTCCTATCGGTATACCAGGTCCTCTTACCACATGTGGTCTATTTGGGATGGGGATTCTATTCCTTGGGTCAACAGATGGCTGAGGCCGATAGTTCAGATTATTTGCAGGCATAGCAAACTGCACATGGGGTCTCACCAGGATTTGTGTTTGTTGTGTTTGTCCTGACTGTTGATATGAATTATCTTGAAAGGTTCCTTGAGGGTTCTGAGAAGTAGTGGCTTGATCCCTCGGGGGAAACACTGGAATGTTCTGATATTTCAACCCAGCTCTTTCTGAATCTGTTAGGGGCCAATACCTTCTCTGGTTTTTGTCCAAATACGTGATGATGGTGGGGAAGTCAGGATCTTGTAACTCATAGACAATCACTAGGTTAAGGGCTGCTTCCCATAATGAAGAGTGGGCTCTGAGGAGATTCTCCATTCCATTGATCAAGTACACATCCATCAAGGAGTCATCTTGAGGAACTAGGTCTGCTCTCCATACCCTAGCAACAGTAGATCTCCCCCTAGGGGTGGTCACTACACTTCATCTCCTTCTTCATTAAGGTTATGAGCATTGTTTTCTTCCCCAAGTTCATTGATGTTTTCAGGATGTTCTGTAACTACATACTGGATGTCTCTCTTGTCCATATAAATTCCTCTTGCATACTTAACTGCTGGCCTAGGCACTATGTAAGCATCTGAAGCTTTCTTCAGCCTAGCCACTGATCGGTTTAGACCATCCAAGTAGATAGGTATCTCATTTTTGTTGGTGTTCACATATTCCAAGGATGTCCGATATTCTCCCTCAATAATTGACATCATGCCAATCATTGGTACCGTGTTTTGCATATCCTCTAAAGCCATAGGAATTTCTTCTTCTGACTCACTAGAGGTTTCAGAATAATGTGAACGGCTACTTAGTTCGGCTACGCTTCCTACGGAAGAGATCACACTTCTTCGGCTTCCTAGGGTTCTCCCAGATCTCAGGTTCATTCACTTTAAAGTTCTGTTTGACTTTAGCCAACCTCCAGCCTCTAGAGTTCTTCACTAAGGGTCAGAATTCTAGAAAAATTTGATCGGGAAAGGATTGACTGTGAAACCTGAAGTCACGATACTTGACCCCAAAAAAGTTCACGAGACTCGATACTCGATGAACATGATACTTTGAGCCAGATGATACACGATACTTCACAGAAGACGATATACGATACTTGGATAAACACGATACTCGATAGTTGCCCAATATCGTGTGCCAACACGACACTCGATACTTGAGGAACACGATACTCGATACTCAGTAGGTATCGCAATCATGGATCTTGCGATACACGATACACGATATTCACCAAGAAAATGACAATACTCGATACATGACAAGTATCGGAGGCAATTCAAGACGATTCTCGATACTCGTCAGGTATCGGGAAAATGGTCTCCGCGATATACGATATCCAGCAAGTATCGCGATCCGAAACTCACGATACATGATACTCAACAAGTATCGCGACCTGAATTTCACGATACACGATATGCAATATCCAACAAGTATCGTGAGAAATTCTCAACGATACTCGATACTTGGCATGTATCGTTAGACCCGATTCAACGATACTCGATACTTGACAGGTATTGTGAAAAGCATTACACGATAATCAGTACTCAACGAGGTCAGGTATCACGATATTCAACCACAGGAGATCATGATACTTAGGTATCGCGATACTCGACCGCGGGAGAAAAACGATACTTGACACTTTTCAATTTTTGCAAGTGTTGTTTTTGGTTTTTGAGTGCATACACATGTGTTTTGAGTGCATCAACCCTTCCCTCTTAGCCTGAATCAGAAAAATATTTCTTCCCTACCCTGATATGGCCAACACGATACTTACCGCAGATCGTTTAGCTAATTTACTTGATTTTGTTAGCTAAAATGGATGATAGAGCAATGTGCTCACCTTAGATACTAGCCTTCGACTATTCACTCTCCTCCCTAGCTCTGAGCAGCTCAAACACCTTCGTCTAAGATCGTGATAATTGACTGTGAGCTCCCACGATACTTGTTTCGAAAACAAGTGACTTACAAAAGGCAATTTTGGACTTTTATACTTTTGAATATTCCTACTCACTGAAAAAGAACGACAAGACAAGGATTGAAAGCTACTCTAACTACCTAACCTACTCCCTTACTCCTCCTACTCTACTCATTCCACTCACTTCCCTAGATTAATAACTCACTACACACACTTCAAGAGTGAGAAGTAGTAAGTGCGGATGAGTGTGACTTACCAAAGAAGAGAAAATCACCATTCCTTCACTCACTTCAATGCAAAAAGCTACTTACCATCACACGAATGCCTCAGTTTGATTCGACACTCCCCGGCAACGACGCCAAAAAACGTGTGTACCTAAGATCCAACTTAGGGACTTGTGGAGAAAGAGACTATACCTCAATCCCCCTCAAGTGCATATATTGGGGATTCACGCTTTAATTATCAATCCGATGAGTATCAAAACCTAGCCGAGTGTATGAGGACATGCATTCAAATGATGATCAATGCAAGTGTACTTTTCAAAGAGTGCAAACAAGGCAAAGGTTAATCCAAACAAGCTTCAACTGTCAGTCATGGTGTCGTGATACTTGGAATAGCAACCAACAGTAAATTGAGATTTTTCCTCAACTCCGAACTCCAAATATAGCAAATAGCATATGCCTTTTGAAGCTCTCAAGAAGATGCATCCAATAGTGGTGTTTTCACTCAATTCTGACGCTTTTACTTCAAGTTATGGGCAAAATACTGAGTCGCGGGAATGACCTTCCTACACTTCAACACTTTCTACACTTAGCACACACCTTAACCACAACAAACAAACACTTTTATGGATAGACAACACTTCCTAACACTCTTTTCAAGCAACACACATGCATACAAGCTCACAAAGAAGAAGATACAGAGAGGAGAGGACACAAATTCAAAATTCTGTGCTCTTGATTCTCACAATGGCAAAAAGTCTTTACAAAGAGTCACAAATTGACTTATATACATGTGCCCTAAAAATGGTCCTTTCACACAAGAGACCGGCACTTTATTCACTAAAAGACTAATTTCCTACTAATTTACATGGGTAAGCTACTAATCTCCATGGGTATGCATCTAGAGAACTCCTCTAGTGCATTTACAACGGAAAATGTGTTACAAAAATGGTTATAATACAAAAAATTGGGTGTCCAAATCGGAAAATTTTGGGGCCCATCTTTTTCTCTGCCTTATGCTCTTCTTTGCTCTGCAACAACTCACTTTGAGACAAGTATATGCATCTGGTACTCCTATCATGAGTAATGCGCATGCCAAGAATATATTTGGCATCCCTCAAATCCTTCATATCAGATGTCTGACTCAACTTCTTTTTGAGAATTGACAAGTCATAAGAGGACTTCCCAACAATCAACATATCATCGACCTAAAGTATCAAGCATACCAAGCCACCATCTAAGCATCTCTTTGTGTAGAGACAATGATCCTCGTTGTTTTAAGAATAGACTTGAGACTTCATAAAAGCATCAAACTTTTGGTGCCATTGTCAAGGGGACTGTTTAAGTCCATACAAGCTCTTCTTGAGTTTACAAACTAGAATTTCCTTGCCAGGAACTACATAACCGTGTGGTTGTTCCATATAGATCTCATCTGTAAGATCTCCATGCAAGAAAGTAGTTTTCACATCCATTTGGACTAGTCCTAAGTCCTCCATTGCAACCAATCCAAGCAACATGCATAGGGTAGTCATCTTGACCATTGGACAGAAGATTTCCTCAAAATCAACACCATGTTCTTGCTTAAAACCCTTTCCAACAAGTCATGCTTTATACTTTGGAGAAGCACTATCTAATGTGAATTTTAGCTTATATACCCATTTACATGGTAAAGGTTTCTTGCCCTTTGGCAAAGGTACTAAATCCCAAGTACCATTCTTGTGGATAGAATCCAACTCACTCTTCATGGCATGCACCCACTTGACATGGTCCTCTGTCTACATAGCCTCTTTGTAGCAAGAAGGCTCACTGACATCTGTTAGCATAACAAAATCTAACCTAGAACATATCTATCAAGTGGATGTGAGACATGTGTGGAGCGTCTCAATGGTTGCTGAAGAGGAGCATTTGTAGACTGATCTGATTGGATATCTCTTGAATGTTGCTATGTGCAACATTTTTATGCATGCTAACTAGAGGACTAGCATCCTCAAACACCACTCTTCTTCACTTCAACCTCCTTAATGGGGTGTTTATGCATCTTAGACTCATTGAAAATGACATCACTACTTCTTATCATTGACCGTGTTTCAAGATCCCATAAGTGATATCCAAATTGTCCTTCTCCACCATATCCAAGAAAAATGCATTTGTTTGACTTATGGTCCAACTTTTGTCTATGATTCTTGGGTATATGAACATATGCTTCACACCCAAAAACTCAAAGATGATCATAATATGATGGCTTCCCTGTCCGTAGCTCTTGTGCCACTTTAAGACCTTTGACAGTATTAGGTGAAAGGTTGATCACATGGACTACAATCAATACTACTTTTTCCCAAAAACCTTGTGAAAGTTTTCATGATGTAGCATAGAGACTACTCTATCCTGAATAGTTCTATTCATCCTTTCAGTTACACCATTTTGTACTGGGGTATAAGGAGCTATAAACTCTCTACAAATTCCTCTAGACTAGCAGAAAAGGCTGAATTCATGTGAGATATACTCACCCCTATTATCTGAATGTAAAGGTTTGAGCTTAGTTCCTTTTTCAGTCTCAATTGAAGCAAGCCATTTTCTGAAAGTAGGGAATACCTCATCCTTTGATTTGATAGGATATACCCAAACTTTTCTAGTAGCATCATCTATGAAAGTGACAAATTAAAGAGAACCACCTAATGAACTTGTGGGCGTAGGACCACACACATCTATATGAACGAGATCTAAAGGCTGAGTTGAAGATTCAATGTGCATTCTATGCACATTTCTGGTTTGATTTCTATATTGACAATGCTCACAAAATGAAAAATCAGAGAAAAAATAACACATGTAAGTAGTCAGAACCATAAAGATTTTCCCTTCCATTATGAGATATATGGCCCAAACAACCATGCCAAATACAAGCCATAGGTTATTCAATAACAGCTAACAGGTATTCTTTTTGTGATACAAATAAAGGATAACGTGAGTCAACTTTGCTTCCTTTTGCAATAACCAGATTTCCCTTTGATATGCAAAAGGGTTGAGCATAGAAGTCCACCTTGTAACCAAGGTCATCAAGTTGACCAACTAACATCAAATTGTGTGATAACTGGGGTACATGGCACACATTATGCATAGTAAAATTTGAATCATCAATGAACTGCACAACCATATCTCTAATCCCCACAATGCCACATTGGTAAGAGTCAATAAGTCTCACGACACCAAGACACTTTGCTACATAATTAGAGAACTGTTCTTTGTGTGGTGTCACATGGAAAGAAGCACCATAAACTAGCATCCGTGTGTGGGAAAGAGAATCAGCCATAAGAACCTCAGTTGGCACAGTACTATCAAGTGTCAACACATTAGCATCATCAAAAATAGCATTAATTTCGTCAATCTTCAGAATCGAAGTAGATGGTGCAGGTAACTGTTTAACATGCCCATCAACATTCTGTCCTTTACCTTTAGCATTCTTTAATGCATAACAATCTTTCTTCATGTGTCCTTTCCTATGACAATAATGGCATCTGATATCCCTCTTCCTTGATTTACTTCTACTCTTATTCCTTTGACCATTCTTTTCCTTGCTCTTGCTCCTGCCATGTTGCTGATTCTTTCTTTGGTAAGAATCAGGGACATTATATGCATCTCCACTCTGAGTGCCAACCACAGATTTTCTACGAATCTCCTCACTCAAAAGTGCTCCACATATGTCATCATAGACCAGTTTAATACCTAGTGAACTATTGCTAATAGCTGTGCAAAACGTATCGCATGATGATGCCAAGGTGCATAACAACAAGACTGCTTTCATTTCATTATCCATATCCATTTTTTGAGACTATAATTGGGAATATAGCATCTAGATGATTTAGATGAGCACCAACAATATCGATGTCCTTCATGCAAAGGTAATATAACTTTCTCATCACATACACTTTATTTGATGCCATCTCCTTTTCATGTGTATCGCATAACTTCTTCTGAAGCTCCTCTACACTTTCACAATTTAATATTGTAAAGTAAACATTATTTGTCAGGTGCAATTGAATGGTAGACCTAGCCATATCATTTAACTCATGCCAATCATCTTCATCCATGTCATCAGGCTTCTTTGAGATTCCATTTACTGGCTTCCATTGCCTCCTTTGATCAACACGACTTTGCTCTGATTCTTCCATAGAGCAAAGTTTGTGCCATCAAATTTTTGGATCTCAAAATAGTCTTTGTCGTGCAAGTTATAGCTCCTCCTCGGAACACTCAGACTAGACCTTGATCCACCAGACGTGCCTGAGACCTTTGATGCCATGATGGTAGACAACTGAATAGAGTGATAATGGAGCTAGAAGAGTCCTAACACCACTAAGTCCTAACACATCTCCTATGGTGAGGCTCGGTAAGTCTTCCACCTACATTACGGAAAATATCCTTACATTTGGGTGTCTCCTAGTTAAGAAAACCTCACGATGACCTTGTTTATCAAATGTAAAAGGCTTTATGCGAAAACATAACCACTATATCAATGACCACATGGACGTACATAAACAGTATCCATAGAAGCATACATAATGTATATGCACTCAATATATGAAGTAAAATGACATTGAGAGGTTAAATGCCAAAAACTAGCCAACAACACCTGCAAGTGTCTATCAACTCTATCGTTTAGGTTCAAAAACCTGCATAAATTTGTAGTGGCTGCTCCCACCACAAGTGAAAACCTTCAAGAAACTTGTAGTTTTACGGGTGTGGCTAAAAGCACGGCCCCAAAGGTAAATACTTATTTTTAGAGAAGTACAAAGAACACTCTTCTTGATGTTCTTGAACCTGTGTGAAGAGAGCTATGCACGAAAGTACTCCAAAATGGCTCCAAAAATCACCCCAAAAATGCTTCAAAAACAGGCTTTGAAAGCAAAGAATGAAGTTTTGAGGGACCAAAACATGTTCAAGGTAATGTTAACCTTAGTCTTTCCCCTTCTTCAGACACCACAAGAGTGTAGCTTAGTGGCAAGATATTGCCACAGTTAAGCGAGCTTTGGGGGGAACAATACTAGGATGGGTGACTCCGAGAAGTACCAGGAACCTCTATCTTCCTTGATCATTGAGGTCCTCCCTTGCATGCAACAACGACACCAGTAGTGACTTCGATGACTCGGATGACAAGGTATGCCAAGGTCTATGCCTTCATCGCCACCTTAATTGTAAGCCTTAAGTGGGAGGGCAGATGCTCGCTTCGCTCGCACAAAAGGAACAAAGCTTTTGTGTTGAAATGCTCTGATCAATGAAGTATTTTGTTGGTGATGCACCATAGTGTGCTCTCCTTCTTCAGAGATCCATGATGATATCCTGAAAGTAGAAAACTGAGCTCCGAGCCCTGCACACAGTACTCTGCACAGAGGCTGTTGAATATGCAGAAAAACATAGTACACAGGGAGCACGAACACAGACTTCTTAGGCTTTACAAATGCGATCAAACTTATAGTCTATGGCTGACTAGACCACTATATGTTTTATTAAAGAACATATACACAAAAGTGTCTAGTTGCCATTTGGCCTTTCATATGGACACTAATGGTAACATAGGAGCCTTACTTTGAAACAACTTGTTTCAAAGTATCAAAACTTTCTTGTTGCTCTTGCTTCCATGCAAATGATACTTTTGCTCGAAGCAAGTTTGTCATAGGTGCTACTATCGATGAATAAGACGATATGAATTTCTAATAGAAACCAAAAATTCCTAAAAAATGATCGTAACTACCCCTCATCCTGAGGAATAGGCCAAGCTAGAATAAATAAGACCTTCTTGGGATCCATTAAAGAAAGATATGAAGTGCTAGGGAAATGGCTAGCACTATGCTAGACAACAAGAATCTACCCTTCAAGTTTTTGGAAGAATCCATTAAAATCGATGTGCACATCCTCAATCAATGTCTTACAAGTGCACTTTCCAACATGACACCTTTTGAGACTTACCTTTAGTGCTTGGTAGACCCATTCAAAATTTCAAAAATGGAGCTATAGAGAAGGTGTTGAAAAAATGATCTCCTAATTTCCATATTTGCATCCATTTATCTATTGTAGCTCATTTCTATAAGAGCATCTTCATTTTGTTTTTATTCCTATTTGGGGCATGATATGTAGCTTCTACTTTTATCTTGGTTAGAAGCTTGGGAGCTCACTTCAAGCTCTTGGAAAGCTCACTATAATCCATATGTGATTTTTCCATTTCATGGTCTCCTCACTCTTTTTAGTCTCACATTTATTTCATTTGTGAGTACAATTATAATTCATTTTGCTTTTGCATGCATACTCTCAACAGGATAGGGTCCCGAAAATAAGCCATTGTCCAACTGAAGAAAAAGGGGTGGACATATTCATTAAGGTTGTTGGGAGGATGATATAGATTTGCAAAAGTCAAGGTGCTAAGCCTTGTAGGCCCTTGGATCACTCTTTGATCGTGTGACACATGATGAAAGGTGGATCTGGGCATGCGACATCCGTATGGGAAGGGAGCATTCAAATGTAAGCCCTTAGACTGGAGAGGAATCCAATGGCTAGAAATGGTGCATTAAATGCAATAGAGCCTTTAGCTATCATCCGTGCGATCCATGCTCGATCTAACGATCCTGATTGAGCCCGATTTTTTAAAATGCGCCATCCTTTGCCTACCGTTAGATTGAAGCGTGATCTCATGGCTGTAATTGATCCCAAAGATCAAGAAAGTGCCTTTAGATGCTCACCCTTGGATGCATATTATATCAAGGGTCAAGAATGACTGCACCATTTCTTTCTCTCACTAATGTCATGATCATCCAAAGGCTACGATATCTTCCCCATGCGCATTTAATTCGAAGGATTTATTCATCAATATTTTAATGTACAAAACCATTGGTGGTTTTCCATGTCCCCTTAAGCTTGTACAAACTTAATTTTAATCCCTAAAAATTAGGGATCCTTACAAGGCCCAGCCAGGGTTCAGTTTTTTCCCTAATGTTGGTATAAGAACAAGGAATTAGTTCATCCTAGGGTAGAAATTGATGGACAAGGGGGGGGTTAAATATACCCAATAATCCACCCTCAAGTAGCCATAGATGATCCATGGTGTTCTAAGTTGTAAGGACACCCCATTATGAGGATGATTTTTTGTAAGATCCCATACATTTATAGAATCCTAACCTCCGAGTTAGTTGAGGTCTATGTGTGATCATTGATGGTAGATGAGTTGTGTGAGCCTATCCATGAGGTTAGTTAGGGCATAGACATCTAGGCCATTGGGTTTCCATTCAAGAAAAAATAAAGGCCTTGTGGCAATGTGTAGTTTTACAATAGAACCTTACTTGGGGGAGTGCAAAGGTGGGTTTACCCCCTTTTGCAAGGTCCCGAGGGATGACCCCCCTCCTTTAGTATGGCTAAGATCGTAGAACTTCTTTTCATCAAGATAGTTTTGGAAATTATATTTTGTTGAGTATTTTACCTCTATTGACCATGTTTTTCTATAACAACTCTCATTGTAAAATCTGTATAAGCATGGCCTACGTGAATCTTTACAAGCCATTGTGAGTTAGTAATCCCTTCATCTAGAGTCTTCCTAGACCACCATCTAAGCTCCATATTGAAAGTGCACATGTAGATAGCATCATGTTTTGCACCTGCATTCCTCTTGGGAATCTGAGAATTTTAGTTCTCTATCTCTCACGCTCTATTTTTCGCATGTCTGTCTATTGCTCTATTTTGCTGTGCTAGTTGGTCTATTTTGCTTTGCTATTTTTAGTATAGTTCGATGAGAAGTTTGAAGCAATTAGTAGTATAACTGATGAAGATCAGATTACTGACATACAATATGATGAAAGCAAGCAAATAATCATGATCATAGGCATAAAATTTGTTATGTATTAAACTTTGATGAAGCCCATTTGCCTCAAAGAGGAGTGTATATTTTCATACCATGCACGAGGTGCTTGCTTTAGACTGCATAGTGTTTTATGAAGTACCACCAAATCTATGAAAAGAGTTATTGAATGATCATGAACCACTAAGATCTAGCAAGGAAAGGGTGGGAAGCTCGGAAAGAGAGGTGAAAAGAGGGTGGGAGGGCAAAAAAATGAGCTACAACACCTTTCAAATGTGCTCTATGAGAGTGTAACGATAACTTTAACTTCTATCTATCAATGAACAAGCACTACCACCAAGAGAATGCAACCAGAAGCACCATCACCACCCCTAGGAACACCACATCATCAAATTGACCACCAATACTTAGAAATTTGATATCATGTAGAGAGAGTACATATGCAAAATAATGATACTCTTGTGGAAGTCCTCATTAAGAAGGTTTCTCTAAGCTCCCTTATATCCATCACGGAAAATCCCATCTTTATGAAGCCCAAATGCTCTAATTGAGAGAAGCCTTTATCTATGTACTTCCCACCCTTATGACCTACTCTTGTATTTACAACATGTGATGGGATACCTAGGTATCTATGATTTATTCATGTATTAACAACATCCGGTTGGATCCCTAGGTTCCTACATATGAGCCCTTGCAAGCTTGTTTTTCCTCTTTGATTCAATTGCCTCCAAAAAGAAAAGTACATTCATCTAGGCTCGATTTCAAAGGATGTTTGTTCCATAAGGCCACTATTTGTTAATGTTACTAGTTCTTCTTCTTAGGCAATGTATAAGAAACTCAATAAATTGGGATCCTCAAAAATCATGTGCACTATATAAAATTGTACTTAATCCGATCCTCAAAATCATGTGCCTTATATAGAATTGTAGTTAATCCGATTCACAGACACAAGAAGGCAGAATCCATTGGCTAGTTATTTTTTATATGAAATTAAAGGAGGTTCGGTCGAGGCCTACTCCTCTATGCTTTAACTTTGAAATTGCAATTGTATAAGGAAGGGCATAGTACCCATGGGACCCCCCTTATCCCACAAGAGCAAGGGTTTACATAGCTGGGTTAAACTACGGTCACATCTATCGCGTGGTAGGACAAATGGTGGCACATCAACCACAAGGTACAACTTTCCAAGTTAAACATGTCTCTTACATGGTGCTGATGCGGGTGCCAATGGAGGTTGAACCCTCGCCCCCACCTCAAGAGCAAATTTGATCTTTTAGAAGAAGTTTGATCTTACAATTTTCTATCTTAAAGAGTGAAAATTTGAAAGAGCAAATTCTCGCATTCAAAGGCCTCGTTTATCTATCATTACTTGTAATTCTTATGAATTATAGAAGCATTTTATATATCTTTTTTTTTGTTTTTGAAGCAATTCAATTTTATGATCTACTCTCCTTGTATGCTTATTATTTATGATAACAAACTCATACACTCACAAGACTTTCTTTAACCCCACATCAAATACTACTTTTGGGCCGATGGTGAAACTTGAACCATGGATGTTCTCTATCATTTGCCTCATTTGGGGGCTTTTGAGTTCAAACCTTGTGGGCTACATTGGCAAGACACCCCTCATCCGCTTATAATGGTGAGAAAACAAATTAATTAGTTCTTCTTGGAGATTAATGGACCTTTTCACACTCTCATCAAACATTGGTATTGGTGGCAAGGGTCATGCTCATTGTGACATGTTTCAACCAATTCTTCTCGTCTAGCTTTAAAGCTGTCCCTATCCAATCTCTACCCTTAGAGAGCCTTCTGACTCTATCGCTCCTAGTAGGTTCTAGGGTTTCAACCCAAACTTGTGTAGAATTTAGGGGCAGCATGGGTGCTATGCCCTTGAATGTTGAACGCTTGCACTTAGTAATTTAAACTATAAAAAAGAGGAAATAGCAAGATCGAAATTCCTTTTACTCTTTCTTATGATTTAAAATAATTGCAAGCGTTTAACATTGAAGGGCATAGCACCCATGGTGCCCCTAAATTATACACAAGATCGAAATTCATTGTCCAAACCCTCGTATCTTAGTGGTTTGATGCCTTGAATCTCTAAGAAAAAACCGTGAATTCATATCTTTGCTTGACATATCTATGAGTTCCTCATAAATGAAATGAGTGCTTCTACCTTACTAAATTGAGTGTGTGAGTGTGTTTCTAATTCATTGTAGTCTCAAAATAAAAAGATCAAAATTCTTTTATGGTTTCAAAAAATAAATCGCTTCTCGAGAATTTCATGATTCTCTTTTTTCAAGAACCTCTTGACCTCCAATTACAAAAGGTATAAAAAGTAGTGCAATGCCGTGTCGTAACCGTGAGGCATGCTCACTTGGTCAGCTGGCAATCAGACAGATCGCGTGAGTGATGCGCTGTGATAGATCGCCATCGCCATCTCCATCTCCATCGCCCAAAAGCAGATGTTGACGCAGTCTATTGACGCTGGTCAGCAGCGGTTCACTCAAGCACGTTGTCGAATTGGTCACACTCTCATTCTCGAGGGAATACGTCACTCATATTCTCCACCCACAAGTCTGCTCGCTTGTCGGAAGTAACGCATCGTCAACATGCTCGCCAGGCGCAGCCAAAAGGGTCTGCCTCTGCTCCTTCCCTTTCAATATTGATGATATTATATACTTGTTTTGGCCATGTCCTCTCTGCTGCCGTCGATCGACCCACTTATTCCAATTGTCGGCCGTGGTCCACAGAAATGTGTCGTCTATCTTTAAAGTGTACTCTTGCAGAGTTGCATGTGTATATTCTCTCTCTCTCTCTCACACACACACACAAACACACACACGCATACATAATCATATTTTTCTTTAAAATGCGTCGTGTTTCTTTAAAGTGTACTCTTGCAGAGTTGCATCTGTATATCCTCTCTCTCTCTCACACACACACACACACGCATACATTACCAATTTTTTCTTTGAGGTCTCCACTTCAGGTCCACATTCGCGAATGTTTGTTCTATCATATTTGTTATATTTATGAAAATAAATAATATCTAACATATATAATAAATTTATGTTATTATCATATATGTTAGATAAATAATATCTAACATATATTATATTAGATAAATAATATATTTTATTTATGATAAATATATCTCATATTTATTATATTTATGAAGATAAATAATATCATATATATTATATTTATGAAGATAAACAATATCTAATATATATTATATAATATCGAATGTGATTAGCGATGTGAGCATAACGGAAGGAGATTTATTTGCGTGCTCTGTATAACTCTTTAAGTTGCATGCACTCAGACCTCTATCCATATCTAGGCAGACTTGTACTTGCTAAAACATCTTCAATTCTAGAATGGACTGAGAGTTGTACATATTTTGATTTTTCTTTTTAATTAGAGCTACACCAGATTTATAAGTCTTATTCACTTACCTTCCAAGCAGATGATTACCATCACATAAGCTCGCTAAGAGTTGTTGATCCTTAGAAAGAGTGTCAAAAAGTGGTTTGTAGGAGAAGATGAATTACCAGTTTTGGGAAGAATAGATCTCTAAAAACTTAGTGTCATCATAAATGATGGAGATGGGCTTCTTATAGTGACCATTGTACCTATTTTACAAAATATAAATATAAATATTTGCAATATGAGACTCCTCTAAAAAGATATAATTGTCTTAATCTATAATATTTCATCATACTCCATTCGAGCAAAAACTTTTGACATTGTCCAAACGGGTGTGGTATAGCGGTATGTCTTGAATGTCATGATGTAGAGTGCTTGGGTTCAAGTCTCACACAATGGACACTTCAAATTTCATGTACTCTCAAAAAAAAATAAAAAATTGACATTGGTCTTCTCCTCCATCTGCAGTTTAATCTTCATACAACATACATTTTAATCAAGAATTGATAATTCTACACCTCTCCAACCAAATAAGCCTTTGAAATTATAAAAAAATATAGTCCATAGGAGGATTGTGATAGGTCGGGATCTTACTTGAGTAAAAAATTATTCTTACTTGGTGATTCATTAACTGAGGCATGGATGCTTGATTAGTAGTGTTTTCTTGCATCATAATGTTTAGGATCTCTTTTGTGGGGGGAGAGTAGGAGTCTCTCCTCCTCCCTATAAAATTTTGAAGAAAAAACTAAGCATCAAAGGAATCCATAAAGTTAATAGATAGTCATACACACACTACAAGAAAATTGCAACTTGTTCATAGTGATGTATGTGGTCCGATCAAGACTCCATCTTTTGGGAAGCATGTATATTTTGTTACCTTCATTGATGATGCTACTCTCCATACATGGGTGTATTCTATGAAAGCAAAGAATGAGGTATTTTCTTCCTTCAAAGCATTTTTAGCTATGGCTGAAAATTTTTCTTCACAAAAGCTTTTGACTCTATGCACGGATCGTGGTGGTGAATACATGTCACATGAGTTTAATGTTCTTCTTCGTGAAAGAGGTATTTCACACCAATGTACGGTGCCATATACACCTCAACAAAATGGTGTTGCCGAGTGTAAAAATAGAACTTTACTTGAAATGGCACGATGTATGGTTAAAGGAAAGCGTCTTCCTCATAAGTTTTGGATGGAAGCGGTCATGTGTGCAAACTATGTGTTGAATCGCTGCCCTACAAAAGCATTGAGAGTCATCACTCCTTATGAGGCTTGGAACGGTCATAAACCTATGGTTAGTCATATGCATGTGTTTGGTTGTTTGGCATATGCTCTTGTGCCATCACAACAACGTCACAAACTTGATGACAAGGCAAAGAAATGTATATTTGTTGGTTATAGTGCTGAAAGTAAAGGATATAGGTTGTACCATCCATTGACGAACACAATTATTGTGAGTTGAGATGTGGTATTTGCTGAAAATTCAGTTCTCCCTCTACTTGAATGCAAAAAACTACCAACAGCTAGCTCACAAGATGTGTTCGATACACTCATGCCTTTGTTCCAAAATGGTGCGCTTGACTATGGCCATGTAGACCAGCCAACTGAGGTTCAAAGGGCTGAAAAATTCTAGCCAAATAGGGCTGAAAATGCAGAGAATTTCCAGCCAAAAAATGGCTAAAAAATTTTAGTAAAAAAATGTCCAAACTGCTGGAAATTTCCAGCCACATATGGCCGAACATTTGCATCAAAAAATGGCTGAAATTGAGCATGAAATTCAGCCCACACATGATATACATATTGAAGATGTTTTACATAATGAATGCATGTCTATCAAGAGTGCACAATCTATGCCAAAGTGGCTGAAACAAACTTTGCAAGACATCAAATTGAGTGCACCTTTACTTGGTAGAACAAGATCAAGCTCTCACCATGCATCAAGTAATTTTGTGGATTATTCTCTTATTGCTACAACATGTAATGAAGAGCCACTTTCTTTTGAAGATGCATGTGATGATCCACAATGGATGAGTGCTATGCAATCAGAAATGGATTCCATACATAGGAATGGTACTTGGGAGTTATGTGAATTGCCAAAAGGAAAGAATGCCATTGGTACAAAGTGGGTTTATAGGATTAAGAGAAAATTTGATGGTAGCATTGATCAGTAAAAAGCTAGATTGGTTGCCAAAGGATATGCACAACAATATGGCATTGACTATGAGGAAACTTTTGCACCTACTTCATGCATGACTACTATTCGTACCGTGCTTGCATTGGATGCCCATCGAGGTTGGAAAGTGCATCAATTGGACATAAAAACAGCCTTCTTGAATGGAGATTTGCAAGAAGAGGTCTATGTGAAGCAACCTCTTGGATTTGCTATGAAAGGGAAAGAGCATATGGTTTGTCGCTTGCATAAAGCTTTGTATGGTCTCAAGCAAGCTCCACGTGCATGGTATGATAAAATGCATAAGCACTTGATTGCTCTTGGCTTCATATGTAGTCCGATTGAAAGGACACCCTATGTACGCAAAAATGGGGATGATCTTATAGTGCTTGTTCTTTATGTCGATGACATACTCTTGACTAGGTCATGTGATGCAAAACTTGAAATTCTTATGGCTGATTTGCAGCATACTTTTGATGTCACTTATCTTGGTCTTTTGAGGTACTATTTTGGCATCCAGTTTGTATCCATTGAGGGGGAATTGTTATGCATCAAGCAAAGTATGTTGAAAAACTACTTCAGCGTTTTGAGTTTGAGGATTGTAAGCCAATTTCCACACTAGTTGAGAAAGGATTCAGGTTGTCAGTTGAGGATTCCAGTGATGCATTTGAAACTTCTCTTTATCAGAAAGCTGTGGGATGTCTTATATATGCATGCAACACAAGGCCGGATATACAGTATGTAGTTTCCCAGTTGAGTCGATTCATGCATAGCCCTGACACTAAGCATTGGCAAGTGGTGAAACGTGTGTTTAGATATCTCCGAGGCACTTTGAGCTTAGGTCTCTTTTTTTGGCAGAGATGTTCAGCCATGCTTGCATGCTTGTACAGATAGTGATTGGGATGGTTGTTATGATACTCGCGTGTCCACTAATGGTAATCCTTGGAGACTCATGCATATCCTGGTTGAGTAAGAAGCAACCTACAGTGGCGACATCAAGTTGTGAAGCTGAGTAGAGGGCATTTTTCACAGCTACAGTGGATTGTATATGGCTGAGACACCTATTGATGGATCTTTGCATGGAGATTGATGCTGCTATGCATATTCTCACAGACAGTCAGAGTGCTTTGGCTGTTGCACGAAACCCAGTGTTTCATGCACGGAACAAACATATCGAGGTGCATTATCACTATGTGAGAGAGCGGCTTCATGCAAGAGATATTGATTTGGTATGTGTGCCTACACAAGATAATGTGGCAGACATATTCACCAAAGCTCTTCCGAGGGAAAAGTTTGAAGCTTTTCGCAAAGCTTTATGCTTGTTACCTTGTGGGGGGTGATCTGTCACTCCCTGTATGTGTTCACATCAGCTCCAGGGTGGTTTGTTACACTTATGTGTTCCTCGAGTAGCTTTGATGTGAACTTTTTCCCTATACATGGGCACTTTTTACTCTAGTGCTGGCTAGAGGTTTTTTCCCCATGTTACCACATACTTGATACTCTCATATGTGGTGGTATTTTGTACTTAGGGATATTATTCAGCTCTTACTTCAGTTCAGTTCATCAATCAATAGAGAGAGCTATTCAGCCATCGTCTTCTCCATGTGTCTTGCTGCGTTTGTGCTCCTTGTGTGTCTCTCGCACTTCTACACACACCCAACATTAATGAGGGGGTTGAATGAAGGAAAATATTTAAAAAACCAAATAAGGTTACTCTTTAGAAACAATTTTCCTTCAAAACGATATCAACACAGTATCTATTAGTCTATCATTGCACTTTAGGCACAATTAAAACCATTGGGGATAAGCTATTCTTTAGCCATTGCTTTAAGGTTTCAATAGGAGGCCTTTGTTTGAAATGAATCTCCAACCTTATGAGTTGCACATGGATTCTCAATGGTGCCAAATGGATAGAAAAGGAAAATGAATAAGGTAATCATGTTTGAATTCCCTCTCAAGTATCTCAACAAATTTCACTAATCACACTTATGTGGGATAATTAGAAGAAAAAGTGATCATATTATTTCGGAGATCTTTTCTAGATTGAGTTGAATTGTTAGCTTTCCATGTCCATTGGGTGCATATAGAGTTTGAATAAGGGAATCAATAAAGCCCCCTACCTGCTTACATTCAATCTTTAGGGTTTTGTATATATTTGCCTAATCAAACAATGCTTAAGCTTAGTATTTGTGAGTGGTGAACAAATATGCTTCTTCATATTGTATCATGTTATTATGCCATATGGATTTTTGGAGATCTAATATGGTTCTTTGAAGTTGAATCGACTCTCCCATCCTAACTCTTCATGATGTTGCATTGAGGATTAATTGAACCTCGTCTCATCTATTGTGTCAGATCTACTCAACAGTTGGAGGACATCAAGAGGGACCAAGAGGAATGAATTGAAGTTGTTGAAGCAAAGAGAAGTTGCTGATTCAAGTTCAATCAAGAAATTCATCAATGTAGAGCTACTTTCGTGAAGAAAAAAGCCACCAAAACATCTCTTTGGAAGCTATTGGATCTAACAGGTAGAGATATGGTTATCTATCAGTGATATTGCATTAGAGAATAGTTAGAACGTATTTGCAAGGGAACAACACCATCTCTAGAGTAGTACTTGTTAGAACATAAAGCCTTCACCATGCTTGAGAAGGACTTTTTCTACACCTAAATTCATTGTTGAAGAGAGCCTTAGTGTTAAGGAATTCATTACTAATCTCTATTCTAGTAAAGGTTCATGATCACTTATGGTATCTCATGAGAATTCTCTATCCATGCATGAATCCTTAGTGTTATTAGATCTTTTATTCTTGTCAAATAATAAATATGGAAAGCCCAAAAAATCCACGAGCTTTGAAGTTGGTGTTCAATCAAGTACCAAACCAAAGCCAACTACCTAAATCACTTTTTGAGTTTGATTCTTCACTTCCTAGATTATAGGAAATGAGAACTTGATCTCAACAACTTAGCCTATGAGATATTTCGAATCCAAATTGATTGTAGAAGAGTCTTAGAATCTCCAAAAATTCTATATAAAGACTCACGAGAAGTTTTACAATATGTTAGATTAATATATATTTATTTTTCATCTTCACTTTGCTCATCTTCTATTTCTTTGCATCATCTTCTCCAAGATCTACTGACTTGGAGAGGCTGATTCTCACTCCATAGAGCGTCAAAGCTTATGAATAAGGGCTCATTTGAAAGATATTAGAGTCTAATTAAGTTTTACATGTATCATTTGGTTTAGTAGAGTGTGAGAAATAGAGAATTTAAGCTAGTTAGGGATACATCTAGTCAATTTTTGAGAAGTCAGGGATACACCTAGTTGCTAATCTTATAACGAGTGAAGACTAGATTATAAATTGTGTTCTTGTGCATTATCGCAACTCAACCCTTTAATCCACCGTCATCTAAGAGGAATTTAGCTAATTGTAATCAGTTTCGGATTACTAAACATTATAAGGCACACAATTCATGCATATATAGCAAGTTCTATGCTCTAGCTTTTGAAAAATATGTGTTTTGAATTATACTTTTCTCAGTGATCTTTCAAAGTGCATAGGGTGTTCTGTTGCACCCATTTGAAGCTTATAAATTGTATTAGACTCTCAAAAAGTAAAATTTAGGTTATCTATTGAGTAGTTGGACCAAACTTCAACACTTTGAAGCACAATCTTCTACAATTCAAACTTCTCAAAGTATTCACAATGGTATCACTAGAGCTATATCAAGATGGGTGATGGTTTTCCTTAAATGATTGAGAAGCTTGATAGGAACAACTATGATCATTGGAAAATGCGAATGGATGCTTACTTGCAAGGTAGAAATCTTTATGGAATTGTAGCAAGTGATGAAGTTATGCCTACTCCAAGATCCAAAAGAGGACATATAGAAAGAACATTGAGAAGCTTGAACTTTGGTGTGCAAGAGATGCTCAAGGCAGTTCTTATATCCTAAACTCTATCTCTGATTTCTTTTTACCACACATTAGAGGATGTAAGAGATCATGAGAAACCTTGGATGCATTTGAACCCTTCTTCTGTGCTAGCACCAAAGCTAGGAAGAACCATTTATGTAATGAGTTCAACCAAATGAAGAAGGCACCAAAGCAAACAATCATAGATTTTATCACTAAATTCAAGGAGGTTTTAGTTCAATTATCTTCAATTGGAGACCTAGTTTAAGAAGAGGGCATCATGAGGCAGATCTTAAATGCTATTAGGATTGACAATCAATGGCAATCATGAATGTGCAGAAACCTGACTTGAACATATTCCATGGACAACTCTTCAATCAAGAGGCCAAAAACAATATGAAGGAAGGTAACTCTACAAGTGCTCTCTATGTAGACAAGAAAGATAAGAGAAGGATGATGATGATGAAGAAATCTCTCAAGCCAACTATGAAGGCAAGAGCAAATGGAAAAGGAAGAAGAAAGGAGCAAAGCACGATAAGTCAAAAGGACAAGAAGTTTAACCTTGTGCCAACTGTAACAAGACCAACCACACCACTCAAAATCGCTCACTTAGTTGAAGGACTCAAAAAAGAGAAGGTAGAGGTGTATTTGGCAAAGCAATAGGTAGAGGTGGACAAAGCTACAAAAACAACAATATGAATAACAGTAAAAGGTATTTCAACAACTACTCAGAGGATCAATCACATGAAGATTGATTAGTCTTATGAATTTGACTTACAAAGAAGGTAAAGAAGATTAGAATTTGTTGTACATAGATTTTGGTTGTTCAAACCATGTTGCTTGCAATGTTGCTCTTTTATTTGACTTGGCAGAACCCAAGCATAAGCATGAAGTATAAAAAAGGGATGATACCAAACAAAATGTGGAAAGGATTGGCAATTTCAAAGTTCCCAATGGAAGGACAAACATTCTAACTAAGGTTCTCTATGTACCCATTATCACTAAAAACCTAATAAGTGTAGGCCAAATAGTTGAAAAGGGCTTACAAGTTAGCTTCATCATCCAACATGGATCTTATGTGGAAGTTCGATGTCAAGGCTTCAAGAAGATAGCCAGAGGTGAAAAACATGGTAGACTCTTTACTTTTGAAGTAGGAGAAACCAAGAATATTACTCTATTCAACTTTGGGTCTCAAACACTAAGTGATGTTGAAGTTTGGCATAAGAGGCTCACTCATGTGAATGAAAGAACGTTGAAAGATATATGCAGAGATCAAAGTATTCTATGTTTTCCAAACATTTCAAAGAAACACATGATCAATAGGTGTGATGCTTATCAAATTGGAAAGGCACAAAGACAACCTTTCAACCACAAAGGCTACATCCACAAGAATCTCTTGCATCTATTACACAATGATGTGTGGGGACCAAGTTAAGAACCTTCATTAGTAGGCTCAAGGTATTATGTATCTTTTTGTTGATGAACAAAGTAGATGGATCATTTTGTACTTTATAAAAAATAAGAGTCAAGTGTTTAAGTGCTTCAAGAAGTATCTAGCACATGTGGAAAATCATACAACTAGATCATTGAAGAAACTCATATTTGATGGAGGGGAGAATACATATCCAAAGAGTTTAATGAGTATTCTATGTTTTCGAAACATTTCAAAGAAACACATGATCAATAGGTGTGATGCTTGTCAAATTGGAAAGGCACAAAGACAACCTTTCAACCACAAAGGCTACATCCACAAGAATCTCTTGCATCTATTACACAATGTTGTGTGGGGACCAAGTCAAGAACCTTCATTAGTAGGCTCAAGGTATTATGTATCTTTTTGTTGATGAACAAAGTAGATGGATCATTTTGTACTTTATAAAAAATAAGAGTCAAGTGTTTAAGTGCTTCAAGAAGTATCTAGCACATGTGGAAAATCATACAACTAGATCATTGAAGAAACTCATATTTGATGGAGGGGAGAATACATATCCAAAGAGTTTAATGAGTATTCTATGTTTTCCAAACATTTCAAAGAAACACATGATCAATAGGTGTGATGCTTGTCAAATTGGAAAGGCACAAAGACAACCTTTCAACCACAAAGGCTACATCCACAAGAATCTCTTGCATCTATTACACAATGCTGTGTGGGGACCAAGTCAAGAACCTTCATTAGTAGGCTCAAGGTATTATGTATCTTTTTGTTGATGAACAAAGTAGATGGATCATTTTGTACTTTATAAAAAATAAGAGTCAAGTGTTTAAGTGCTTCAAGAAGTATCTAGCACATGTGGAAAATCATACAACTAGATCATTGAAGAAACTCATATTTGATGGAGGGGAGAATACATATCCAAAGAGTTTAATGAGTATTTTCAAGAAAAATGAATTAAAAGGTAAGTTTCTACCACTACTATCCTCAACTAAATGGTATTGCAGAAAGGAGGAACATAAATATAGTTGGATCAACAATTACTATGCTTGAAGAGAAGAAGCTACCACATTATCTATGGGAAGAAGCTATACCTAGTTTAGTGTATCTTGTGAATAGACTTCCATCCAAAAATCTTCAAGGTACGAATCTTAATGAAGCTTGGAATGGTAGAAGTCCAAGTCTAGGTCATTCCAAAGTTTTTGGTTGCTTAGAATATGTACATGTACCTTCAAAAATTAGAGAGAAATTGGATGAAAGGGCAACCAAGGTTGTATTCATTGGCTATGATTCAACTCAAATGGGCTACACATTCTATAATCCATCCACAAATCAATTTACCACGAGTAGGGATTTTGTATTTGAAGAACATAGATCATGGTATGAATAGCATAGATAGAAGGTAAATCTACCCTATGATCTTGATTCAAATTTTCATCCATTATGTAGCAAACATGAATCATATATGCAAGACTATAGAAGTGAATTAGATTATGATCAAGATGAAAAGGAGAGACACTACAAGCTCTAGAAATCAAGAGGAAAAGCCAAGATGCAGGAATGTGAAGAATGCTCCAAGCACACTCTGAGAAGGCCGACAAGGAAGAGAAAACAACATGAAAGGTATGGTTATGACTCTACCTTCATAAAAAATATATTATCTATTTGACAAAAGATTTAGGCTCAGAGGAATCTTCAACTTATGAAGAAGCTAAAGAAAACCATAGTTGGGAGAAAGCCATGAAGGAAGAAATAGAAGCTTTAAAGGAAATGGACACATGGAAGTTGGTTCCAATGCAAAGTAGTAAGAAGATAATAGGTTTTAGATGGGTCTACACATTGAAAGGGAATTTAGATGGATCAATTTTTAGGTACAAAGCTAGGTTGGTTGCTAACTGATATACTTAAACTTAGCGCATGGACTATAAAGAACTTTCTCTTCTATTTCCAAAATGACCTCATTATGACAGTTCTTAGTGTAGTTGCTACAAGAAATCGGAAGCTACTACAACTTGATGTGAAGAATGCTTTTCTCAATGGGTAGATTAGTGAAGAGGTATACATGTCACAACCCCCAAGGTTTGAAAACCCTAATTATCCTATTCATGTTTGTAAACTTAAGAAGGATTTGTATGGTTTAAGAAAAATTGCTAGAGCTTGGAACTTCACATTGGGGGCCTATCTACAAGATCAAGGTTTCAAATTCGGCAATGCAGATCCGTCCTTGTTCATCAAGAAGATCCATAATGAAGTTATCTATTTATGTGTTTATGTAGATGACATAAATATGACATGTGATGACATAAATGGAATAGAAAGGATCAAGAGATAGGAAGAATTGAATATTAGTTACCTTGGATAACTCACATTCTTCTTAGGTATGTCGGTCATATACACAGATCAAGGAATGTACTCGACTCAATGGAGGTACATTGAGGATTTACTATTGAAGTTCAAGATGGATAATGCAAAGCCTGTAGGTACACCTACGGAAATGAATCATAAAATTAGTGTTTATGAAGGTGAATAGATTGAAGATAAAACGAGTATCAAAACCTAGTAGCGAGTTTAATCTATGCTACACATACAAGGGTAGACATCTCATATAGTGTTGTAGTGCTAAGTCATCAATTCATGCACTCTCCAAGAAATTCACATATGTATGTAGCTAAAAGAGTACTCAAATACCTCAAAGACACAATCAAGGAAGGTATATTCTATTCATATACATCAGACTTAGGTCCCAAGTTGTAGTTAGATGGAGATTGGGTGGGATCCAAAGATGATAGGAGAAGCACTTCAAGTTTTTTTAGTATTTAGAGGATCTAAGCTTCTATCATGGAGCTCCAAGAAGCAACCTACTATTGCACTATCCTCAAATGAAGCATAATATAGAGGATAGATCATAGTGACTCAAGAAGCTATTTGGATGAAGGAATTGTATGCAGACATGGAACTTGTGAGTTCCAAACCTCACATATTTGGAGATAACATAAGCTTAATGCACTTAGTAATGAATCCTATATACCATGCAAGAACCAAACATATAGAGGTTCATTATCACGTCATCAAGAGAAGATCTTGGCAAAAGAAATTGATGTATCTTTTGTTCCAAAATAAAACCAAGTGATAGATATGATGATTAAAGCTTTTGGTGGAGTTAAGCTTTGCAGATTCAAGTCAATAGCAGTATTCAGATCATCTATGAAAAGAGAACTTGATCTCAACAACTTAACCCATGAGATAATTTCAAATACAAATTGATTGTAGAAGAGTCGTGGAACTTCCAAAGATTCTATATAAAGACTCAAGCAAATTTGTACAATATGTTAGATCAATATACATTCATTTCTCATCTTTATTTTGATCATCTTCTATTTCTCTACATCATCTTTTCAAAGGCCTAATGAATTGAAGAGGCTGATCCTCACTCCACAGAGATTCAAAGCTTATGATCAAGGTCTCATTTGAAAGGTATTAGTGTCTACTTTAAAGGCTTTGTATCATTTGGTTGAGTAGATTGTGAGAAAAATAGCATTTAATCTCTTAGAGTCAATCTCTACACATTCTTGAAAAGTTAGGGATACACATAGTCAATGATAAGCTTATAATTGAGTGAATACTTGCTTATTGATTGTGTTCTTGTGAATCGTAGCAAATTAATCCTATAAGCCACAATCCTCTTAGAGGATTTAGCTAATTATAATTAGACTCGCATGTTGAACATTAGAAGGTACATGATTCATCCATAAATAGCAAGTTCTATGCTCTAGTTTTTTTGCAAAGCTATCTATTTTGAATTATACTTTTTTCACTGATCTTACAAAGTGCATATGTGTTTTATTGCATCCATTTGAAGATTATAAGGTGTATTATACTATCCAAACATAAAGGGTAGCTCCTATGCTAGTTAGTTGGACCAAACTTCAACACTTTGAAGCACATATTTTTACTACTCAAACTTCTCCAAGTATCCATTGTACTTTGATTGAGAAGTTTGATACAAAAGAACTATCAACCTTGGTGTTTTGGAATGTGAATATTTCTAGTAGGTAAAGGTTTATGGGGGATCATTATTGGTATAGTTGTTAGGCCTAAATTGAGGCAATCCACCAACTATTAGCTAAGGGCATTCAAAGAATGGAATGAGAGAGATAAAAAGGTAATCATCATATTATCTCACCATATTAGTAATGTGATAATGCTATGATAGTATACATCCAAGATTTGGATCAATGAAGGTTTGGGAAACCTTAGAAAGACTATATTCTATATCAACCAAATCTAGGAAAATGCAATTGAGGAATGATTTAAAATACTTACACCTCATAACAAAAATGATATAATTTTGGAAGTGAAGAAAAATAGTGATTCGTTAGGCTCCATAGGTTTTTGCATAGATTTTCATGACCTAGTTACCTACAAACTCAATGGATTGAGGGACGATTTAAAGTTTAAAGCGTTTACAACTCTTGTTTATGTCAAAGATAGTCTACCTACTTTTGAGTAGCGTCTCTCCTTGATGGTTGTTGGTAGAAGCAGAGGAATCAAGAAAAGACTTGAAGTAAAGAGTTGAAAACTATATGGGGCTAATATTTTTTTTCAAATTGGGCTATGAAGAGCATGGTAGGTCCCTTGGGAAGAGCCAAACAGTAAAGACGATTTAGAGGAAGGAGAATTTCCACAATATGCCTATTTTTCTAATCAGTTTTTGTATATGTTTACCTATCTGATGAGGTTTATTGTAATTCGACTCCATTTGTGTAAAGTGCGAGGAGTGCTTGATCATCACGAATGTTTATCCAACCCTCTATAATTCGTTAGTGGGATGCATTTTGGTGGTTGTAGCTCAGTGATGAGTAGCACCTCCTTTAATGTCAATCCGGGAAGACGTGAGGATGGTATGAAGACCACGAGCAAGTGGAGGCACAAGTGCGTGAGTGAGAAGCACACAAGCATGCACACACATACACACACACGCGCACACACGGCAAGACAAAGAGTGAGAAGCAATGGAGTTCTTAGATTACTTTCAAAAAGCTCTTAGAAGTTCATTTCAATTACAAGCCAACCTCAAAAATGAGCTCTCTAGCTCCTTTTATAGTTTTTGACTAGCTTTGGCCTTGTTCAGACCTAGTGTCCGGCCTAGTTAAAAATTAGGTTCCAGGGCTTATTAGAGGGCTCAAACGAGATCTAAAAAATATGAAAATTGGCAGGTAGATACTTCTAAAGCTCCTCAAGCTCAAGGACTCCTTGGCTTGCACAAAATGGAGCTACAAAAATACGAAATGATATTTACAATGGTTTTTAGTGATGAAAATCACTATTTGTGTAGGGATTTTCTCTATTGATTTGTCATACATACCTTTGAGCTCCCTACTTGCTCTTTCTTCTTGTGTGCTCAACTCCTTGATGTCTGAAAAATTTAGATGGCCTACTTGCCAGATCTTCTTTGACTGCCATGTCTGCTTGTGCTATCCCTTCGCTCTGACTCTCTTCGTCTTGTGGCTCCTTCGGTTCCCTGACTGCTGCCAACACCCCCCCCCCACTCTCGCGTCTGTCGCCCCTGACAGACCCTTGTCTAGATGTTCATTGAACGTAGTATTGGACGACGTCGGAAGCGAGGTGATGTTCTTCTAATCTGAGCCCCCGTGCTAGATCTGTTAATAATGCGTCCCAATTCACTGGTCCTGGTACGTCTGGATGTGGCACCCGCAGTTGTTCTGAATGTATGGTTCTCTCCACAACGAATAAGTGGAGGAGATATGAAGGCCTGGGTACAAAAATTTTTGAGTGATATTCCCAGAATCCCGTTATGAACATCTCCTCAAATGTCTGTTTAAAACAAGCGGGGAGGTACTTTATTCTGGCGTGCCAAGCGTATATTACTTCTATTGATGGGGTGGTGCTCATGTCGTAAACTAGGTCTTGGTTGCCTGTAACGAAGCCTGCTCCTGAGAAGTGGGGATCCTTAATGTTCTTAAATGTCCTGAATGTGATCAGCATTAATTCAAATATTTTCATACACATTTGTGCCATCACATCGGGTGTATTGCGTAGTCGAGTGCTCCAGTGTCTGATAGTAGAAATCATGTAATTTACAGTGGGAGGTCCTCGTGGAGGTGCTAGATAAACATAATTTAGCCACTTGGCACAACCTTTGATGTTCTTGACAGCAATGGTGAATTCGGGCCATGTGCGTCTTCGTAGGACTGGGGCATAACAAGGATTGTACTTAATAAAGATGGGCATGTTATTCCAGGTTCGTACCATTTCAGGATAAGTCTCCGAGAGACGGATCCTCCAAGTGGGTTGATGAATAGATCCTCTTTTTGCACTCTCTGGTATATCGTCGGGGCCAAACTGGGTGGCAAAGGTGGGGGCCTTCCCACATTGTTGTTGGATCTCTGCGTTGTAATCAGCCAATAATATGCAATATGGCACATACTGATCATCATTGGTCCCTATCCACCTGTGATGGGACATACTTCTGAAATACTCGGACTTGATGACAGTGTCTTCTAATGTGGCTAATGATTGGATTTGTATTGCTACTCGTTCATCGTGGGTGTTCGCTGTCTTCTCTAACGACTGAAGCCATTCAGGTGCTTCCACTTCTAAGGTATCCATTCCCTCTGAGGTTTGTTGCCCTCCTGGCATTGGCATAGGAACGTATGGTTCCTCATACGAATCATCTACGTCAATGGGAACCAAGTCTTCTGGCTCAGGTTCTATAACTGGAGAGGGTTGCCTTTCATACTCTAGTAACTTTTTCTGGAGCTCAACCACCTGCTCTGTCAATGCCTTCACTTCCTCTGAAGTCGAGGCTGGTTCTATTACCTTGGTTGGAGCCTCCTGTTCCTTGAGCTGGCCACGTAGCTCATCACGTTCCCTTTCCAACTCATCATGAGCATCTAATAGATCTGCATAGCTTTCCAAGATAGTCTTCATAAATTGTCCTAATTATTTGTGGGTTGAGGTTGTAAGCACAGCCACATACTTGGTTAATAGGTTACCATGTAAAGCATTGCAGGGTATGACACCATATGAAGCTTGGTGGGGTAAAAGACCTACCTTGGATCATTGTAGAATATTTGGATGCTTGGCATATGCATATATGCCATCTCAATTGAGGCATAAATTGGAACCTAAAGCAGAAAAGTATATATTCATTGGTTATGATGACAAACAGATGGGTTATAGGTTGTGGAATCCATCCACAAAGCAATTTCTTGTGTCTAAGGATGTTACATTTGATGAGCAAGGTACTTGGTATGCAGGTACACTTAATAATCATGTAGATGTTGAAGAAATTGTGAATCAAAGGAAAGGTAAATCAAAAGTTCAAATATTTGATGAAGGTGAGAATAGTGAAGTACAGGTTGAAGTTGAAGAAATGCCAAGATTTGATCCAGAATGTGATGAACCAGAAACTTCAAGAAGTGGAGAAGTCAGAAGGTCATCTAGGCACAAATGGCAACCTACTAGGTATAGCTATGATACTTCATTCTTGACTACTAAAGACTATGCTTACATGTTAAAAGCAGATGAAGATCCATTCACATATGATGAAGCCAAAGGGAAGAAGAATTGGGAAAAAGCTATGCAAGAGGAATATGATGCATTGGTGGAAAATGAGTCTTGGGATTTGGTTCCTAAGCCAAATAGTCAAAAGATCATTGGATGTAAATGGGTATATAAAACAAAAAGGTTTGCAGATGGAAGTGTGTCTAGGTACAAAGCTATACTTGTTGTGAAGGGATATGCACAAACTTATGGTGTGGACTATGATGAAACTTATAGTCCTGTTGCAAAGATGACAACCATAAGGACTCTCATAGCAATTGCTGCTTGCAAAGGTTGGAAATTATCTCAATTAGATGTTAAAAATGCATTTTTGAATGGTTATATTTCAGATGAAGTTTACATGGAGCAACCAGATGGTTTCAAAGATAAAATGTATCCAAATTATGTGTGTAAGCTCAAGAGAGCTTTGTATGGGTTGAAGCAGGCCCCAAGGGCTTGGAATTACAGGCTTGTAAAGTTCTTAAAGGAACTTGGATTTCAAGCATCAAAGGCAGATAGTAGCTTGTTAGTCAAAGCAAGTGAGGATGGATTTATTTATGTTTGTATTTATATTGATGACATAATACTTACAGGAACAGCTGACAAAGGCATACACATGATTAAGAAACAGATGGAGAAAGAATTCAAAATCAGTGATTTGGGAAATTTGTCATTCTTCTTGGGAATGGAGATTTCATATGCTCAGCATGGAGTATATGTAACTCAAGAAAGGTATCTGAAAAAATTTCTAACCAAATTTAAAATGGAAGATTGCAAGATAGCACCAACTCCAATGGAAGTAAATCACAGGTTGACTAGATATGGAGGAGAAGAATTCAAAGATATGAAGCTCTATCAGAGTTTGAAAGGAACATTGGATTGCAGGACAAAGAGTACTTAGGTACATCAAGGGCACACTCAAAGAAGGTCTGTATTATGGATATACTTCAGATACAAGAGTCAAAATATACAGTGATGCAAATTGGGCAGGTAATTCTGATGATAGAAGATCAACACATGGATATTTGTGTTATGTGGGAGACAAGCTAATTTCATGGTGCTCTAAGAAGCAACATACAGTTGCTCTATCATCTACAGAAGCAGAATACAAAGGCATGGTGGAAGCTGCAAAGGAAGTAATATGGCTAAAGACACTTATGAAGAGTTTTGATGTTGTTCATAGTACTCCTATCATTTGTGGAGACAATATGAGTTTTTATACTTGGCAGCAAATCCTGTGTTTCATGCTAGAACTAAACATATTGAAATTCAGTATCATGTTTTGAGAGAGAAGGTTATTGATAAAGAAATTGAAGTCATGCATACTCCTACAAAAGATCAACTTGCAGATATGATGACAAAAAGTTTGGATGGACCAAAGTTGCAGAGATTTAAAGATATGACACGGATAAAGAAGATGCAGGTAATCACAATTGATGATTGAGGGGGAGTTGTTGGAGCAGAACAATCAACAATTAGTGATTACATAAAATCTAGAAGTGGAAAGATGAACGAAAGATTGAAGATTAGTTTCAAGGAAAGAGGAGATTCAGAAACAAAGTTCTTTTGTACATTAGTATTGTAAATATTTCAATGTATTTGGAAAAGATGACGACTTAGACTCGTATATATATATATATATATATATATATATATATATATATATATATATATATATATATATATATATATATATATATATATATATATATATATATATATATATATATATATATATATATATATATATATATATAGAGAGAGAGAGAGAGAGAGAGAGAGAGAGAGAGAGAGAGAGATACATGTTCATAGTCGACGAGAGAGATATAGAAGAGATAGAGAAGACAATAGATGTGAAGAATAGAAGAATAGCATAAAATGAGATGAACATTATGTATGTCATCCATCAGATGTATGTAAACTTATGAGAAGAAAAAGTTTTCAAAGAATTGCACGTCGATCTTTTCTCTGATTCTCCTTCTGTGTTTAATCTTTTGAGAAATCCTTTTGTACATGTCTAAATCCATAGTTAATCTATCTATGGTTAAAGTGTGAGAGTCTAATTGCAAACAGGCTGAGAGAATTTTGAATAGGAACATTCATATGTAAGAAAGTTATGAGTGTCTTCTGAAACAGGCGCAGATTCGATGATCAAAGAAATGGACAGTTCTCAGTGTATAGTGTAAAATTTTACACAAATGAGGATTCAAAATTTAAGTTGAGAGGTAAAACATCTATGGCTAAAAGCATTTGCTTAAACAGGTTCTAGTTTTGGAGAACCATGTCTTAGAAGTTGCAGGTGTCAAAGTCGACATTATAGAGAGACAGTTTCAGACATAGGTAAATTGTTTGAGTCATTTCTCACAATCTACTTGAGCATTTGAAGTATTTTAACTTGGAGCAGGTGCGCAAGCTCTAGGTGACACATTCGACAAAGTTTCATCAGAAACTTTACACAAATGATTAGTCAATGGTTGATTAATGTGCAGTAGACTTTTCTGAAAAACAAGTTTCTTCACAATTAGCTACTTTCTTGATAATTTGGTACTTGTCTTCCAAAATTGGTTGGAGTTTATAGTTGTTCTTGATATAGAGGTGGTCTAACATCAAGAATAGCTTGTTCTTTTGGAGATTAACACTCTCCATCAGATAAGTAAGTCATCTCTTTCTAGAACTCATCTTTATTCATTGATTGTGACGTGTTATGTGATTCATTGTCATACTCACTCAAGGTATTGAAAAAAGATCAAGGTATAAGGTTAGATGAAGTTACACTTTATGCACTACCCATACACTTTCTACTTAGTTTTGTTTCTAACCTTAAAAATCATAAACGTGATTATTTGAATGCACACACTAGTGGATGATCCACAAGCATTTGAAATGAATATATACTATGCCACAAGCACATGTTATGCACAAGCAACCTTTTTTCTTTGTGTTAATCAAAATTGAGAATCCATCAAGGAGGCTTGAGATCTCTACTAGAATAATCTTCTATTATCTTCCAAAAAGATAGAATTAATCCACTTCTAGCCTTTCATGGGATACATGCAAGGTTAGAGTTCTTTTTTGTTTATGCACAATCCAACATACACTATTTTTTTGTACAAACATACACACACATATCAAGTCAAAGCTCTCTCCTTGAAATCACCAAAGTGGAAACGAGTTTATCCTCTTTCTTCATGTATTGAGTCACAAGGCAGATGAGGCCACAATTAAGGAGTTAGTCCAATGCTCAATCTAACCAAATGACATGCTAGGGTTTTTTTCTAACAATAGATATCTCACTAGCCTGATTTCTCAAGTTTGCAAGGTCTTTTACGACTTCAACAAGTTCCACACAATTTTTAATGATTAGTATGCTCAAGTTTTAGGGTTATGTATTAGGCAATTTCCTTAGCCAATGTAGATATATTTAGGTAGCGATGTGTCTGAACACACTTAAGATCCTAACGCGTTACCTATCTTTGTATATTCACTTGGTAGTTCATTCATTGTTTTACTATGCTCCAAGCTTCTTCTTCTTCTTCCTTGTATTGTCTTGTGTGCTTCCACAAGCCTCAAACTCCAACGATTAGATCAGAGTAGGTTGTTGCTTCATCTAGGGCATCCTCAACACTCCTCTAGTCATAGTCGTAAAATTGCACAAAAATTGATTTGCACACTTAGGGCGACTCACACTTGAAAACTTATTTGCTCTAGGGCATCAAGATTTTGATCTAAGATTGTTTTGTCCTCTTAATGCACTATCCCAATACCTATGTAGGCAATTTCATCCTTTTGTGTCAAACACATATACATGTTTTGGTTTACCGATACAAGTAGCTCAACATCTGCTCTAAGTTTAGTAGACCTCAACAGGGTGGTTCTATTCAATCTCTCGATATACAACCATTTTTTTGCATTATGGTATTTTAGTCAGTGGCCATGGATGAAAGCAATGATGTATTTTTCATGTTGGTTGTTGAGGATATATTCGATGGTACGAATTACCCATTTTGGGCGTATATGATGCAACATGTATTGATAGCAAAAGGATTGTGGAATATTGTGCAAGTATTGAAAAACTTCCTTCTACACCTACAAATACAATGATTGAAGGTGATGTAGATGGTGTTAAAGATCATGATCTTGAAATTCCTATTTGTGTTGCGGTTCGTACTGCACCTACTACATAACAACTTTGTTGGGATGGCAGAGATTCTTAAGCACATGCATTGATAGCATTTTCTATCAAACATGCTATTATCCCTCACATTCACTATTGCAAGAAAACAAAGGATGCTTGGGATACACCTACAACCTTATACCAAGCAAGAAATGAGGCTCGTGTTGCTTACCTCTAAAATAGTTGGAGAGTGCACATATGAATGAAGGAGATGTGATTCCATCAAAATTTTTTTGACAAAGATCAAAGATTTGAAGGAAAAATTTCTAATGAAGTCTTGCCAGGTAGATCACTTAAGCAAACTGTTCTTAATGGCCTTCCACATTCATATTAGATTTTTGCTTCTACTCTTTGATTCATGATGAAAGGAAATTCAAATGCCTTAACATTTGAAGAGCTAGTCTTTGTTTTGTTGCAAGAATATTAGTCCAGACAGAATACGTCCATAATGTGCATTGCAGATCAAGCTTTCCTAGCTAGCCAGAAGAGCAAAGGTAAATTCAGCTCATCTACTAGTAAGCAAAAATCTCCTAATGTTTCACAATCAAAGAAGGAAGACAAGGATGAGAAGAAAACAAACGTCCAAAAACAATTTTGCAAATACTTTAAAGGAAATGATCATGTCATAAAGATTTTTCCAAAACTATCTGTAAAAGAGACAAAGATGAAAGAGGCTCGAATGGTTATTGCAGATGCCTCTACACCTAGAATAGAGTCTGCTAATCTTGTGCAGAATGAAGAATGGGTGTTTACTATTGTTTGCAGCTAGGACCCATCTTCTCATTAGAAGTGTATGTCTCAAGTAGACTCAAATGTTTGGTGCTCTGATAGTGGGGTGTTGGGTTGTCGGGTATGCACACATCCTGAATTGTGCATAGGAACCCTCCATTGACCATGAGAATAACCCTCTTTGTCTATACTTGAGTGTCACATGTGAACACTCTCCAAAAATCACTTTTTGATATTTCCTTATACCATAGTGTAGGTGAACCTTGGATATTTCAACTTTTTTTCTCGTCCAAGGAAATCCCATGTAGGAATTCCCATGCATGCATATTCTTGGGATATGGTTGTTGCAAGAAGAGATTTTAGAATATACTAGAAGATATGTTAGTTAGAGAGAGATCAACTTTTTGACTTTTCAAAAGAACGCATGGGGAATAGAGCTCAGCCTATAAAAAGAAGCTCATTTTTGTAAAGAGGGGAGCTTTTGATCGACGTGCTCTCATGTAATATCTCTTATCAATGGAAGACGGCTCTCATTTACTCCAAGACTTGTTACATTTACATGTATTTGTGTCTTTGTGAGTGTGTGAGAGTGGAGTGTGTGTGCCTATGCATGTCTCTCCTTTGTTTGAGTAGAATAGTTGCATTTGCTTGTATGTTCCTCATGGACTAGGATCCTTGACTCCATATTCTCCTTGTTTTCAAGCATGTGGCATAGCATGGGGCTGATGCCAATGGCTTGAACATGTGGGAGGTAGGGGTGGATGAGAGAAGAGTCACTCTTGAGCTTTCCTTCTTGCTTCCATGCAAGGTGGTGAGGGTTTTTGGTCTTTCCTTGCTACAACCTCAACACTTTTTGGCACCGTTGCCAGCGAGATCGGCCTTTCATCACTTGGATTGCTCAAGAACATGTGGTAAAGTATTGTGTTGCAATTTTCTTGCTCAATTGCGTAGGATTTGATTTTTTGCATGGCACTTTCACCCTTCCATTGGGCCAATTGCATTCTCTTGCTTTTATAGGGTAGATTTAGTTCAATTTGAATGTTTCACAAGAATAACCCCTAACCCCCTTCTCTCTCACTCTCACATTTGCACACTCCCACACATTCACTAAGTGGCATCACTCTCCATCCCTGTCACCTATGTTTCTGTGCATGCCTTGGAAAGGGGGATGGGTGATACTTTCTCTGCTCCCTTCTCTCTCTTCATTTGTTTTGAAAACCACTCAGAAGCTTTTTGTAAAATGTCAAATTTATGTGTGTCCCTTTTTATTCATACGAAACGTTGATTGTTGCCTAAAAACTGTGTTATGTGATCGAGATATTGGTTGGCATTTAAGCTCTTTAATGCCCCTCTCGCTCTTAATGAAGGATTTCTTTCCATTCTCGGGGTAGTTTAGGGAGTTAATCCTCCCACTTTCTCCGTTAGAGGGGAGTCAGGGGACTGCCCACTTTCGAAAGTAGTGGGGGAATCTTCCCTTCCTGCCCAATACCTCTGTCTACTTCCTTCCCTGCTTTTGCAACTAGGGGCTTTCTCTCCTCGATGATAATCCTTGGAGCTGAGCGCTATTGCGAGGGGTTTGAGCTCCACTGAGCTTCACTGAGCTCCACTGAGCTTCACTGAGCTCCACTACTCCATTTGTTGTCAAAATCTTGTTACATCAAGCTCCCCTTCTCGCAGGTTGGAGTGAGGTCTGTCGGGTAGTGTGGTTTTGGCTACTGCATGCGGAGGTGCTCCTTGTTTCCATCCATGCCGAGTCACCATTCTGACCCTCTTTGTCATCATTAAGATTCAGGGTTCAGCTCTTTGTGGCTTCCCCTCCACCTTCAAGTCCTGCTGCATGCATGGTCAAACCGTCTCTTGCTGCCTCGAGATTGTTGTTCTGACTATGTGTGGGTTTGGGGTGCATATCTCCCCCTCATTCATCCTCACTAAAAGTGTAAGTTTGAAGTTTGCTCCATTTCTTCTCGTACATGGCTTGGTGGAATCGGTGTTCCCTCTACTCAATAATCTTTTGTTTGCCACATTTTCTTGCTAATTGGTACTGTGTGGTTGAGCATTTTCTCCCCTTCCAGTTCTTTACAGCTCGAGGTTGACCATTTGCTCCCATTTGATCGTTGATCATTGCGTGTTGCCTTTTCTTGTTGTGAGTGTGGTGGATGTCGAGCGTTTGCTCCCTCTCAGGCTACTTCAGCTCGAGGTCGAGTTTGGACTGCTCCCCTCCTTGTCCATCCTTTCTCGGTTCATGCTTGTGCATGGCTACATCTTGCAGCTTGAGCCATATTCCCTACCATTCTTGTGCACTAGGATAGGCGGATGCCTAACATAGCTCTTTTTGATGAAGGGTCCATTGCATCGGGCTTCATCGGCCATCTCAGGTTTCAAAGACACCTGCACCCTGATTATCGGTGCTCTCTGTTGCTCCATAGATTACAGATCATATCTAGGGCTTCCTTCCGCATTTTATCTTTTTCAAGAAAGAGCTTGGATCCCCCAGCTGTTGTGCCTCTCTAGCACCCCACACTTGAGGTTGGTTGGGAAAAAATACCTAAATATTTGTAGTTAGCTTTTATTGAAAAATTGTAAGGATCTGTAGGCTTGTGAAACACGATAGATGATTGGCCACTGTGTGATGATGTGAGAATGGTATGTGTGCATTTTGAGAATATTTTTCCCAAGGTATGCATAACAACAGTCAAATTCGGATCTAGAGGTCATATAGGAGAAGTGGTTATGTCCTCCGCTTTCTCGACAAATTCTGTAATTCTTTTTGTTCTGCCGAAAGGATTATGCTTCCTTAACTTTTTTATTAAAGCATCTTGCAGAAATAACGGTTCTAAAGCTTGTTGTAAGGTGAGGACCTCTCACAAATCATGATTCTTTCCCCTCTCGGAGTTAGCACCCTGCACAACACTTCCGCACTAGTGTAATTGCTGATTTAATGCATGTTATACAGTAGACAAGCTTTCTTTGTGTGGCTTCAAAATTGTGTGGCTCTTTGTTCATATTATGATGGATCTCCTAAAACTGCAATTGCTTGATGACTACTGTATTCAACCAATTGATGGTGTCTAATGGATAATGTGCACGTTCATAATGTTTCTTGGGATATGTCTGATGATTTCTTGCACCATGGTTCAGCACCTCCACATGGGTAATTAGTTCTTTCTTGTGCCAACTGATTCACAAGTATCTTCTCTTCATACTCTTGATGACTGACTACTTGAAATCTCTACACATGACTTAGTGCATGTAACACAGATTGGGGTATTGTTTTGGAATTCGTCATATCTTTCACTCATATGTGCTGAAACACTAAAGGTTTTGTGGCATTTTATTGGCATCTTACACATGAGCTCGATCAAATCCACCTAAGGCATGAGCCAGTTAATGCATTAGTGAAATACTTGGAAAACTCCTAAGGTCTCGCAAGGGCATGATACACTAGCATATATATTGGCTAATTATCTTTCTACAGGTACAATGTTGACATGTGGTAAGTACACAAAATCATGATGTTGACAATTGTGTGATGTTGTTGGACCATTCAACAGTCATGATTATGGCCTGGATAAGGCTGATATAACAAATTAAATTGTTGTATTGAATGTCTTTCTTGCTAGGGTGCTACAATTATCCTGTCGAGGGATGTGTCTACACTACTTGCCCTTTGGTCATGGTAAGTTGTAGTCTGGTAGGTTTTGGTGCCTGTGGGATTTTTGTCCCTCCTTGCTCTTAAATGGTTGTGACTGCCCATACTTGCCAGTTGGTGTCCAAATTTTTAGATGCATCCATGAAGATTGGTTGATTCTCTTTTGCATTATTGATTCTTGCAATACTACATAACTTGTAAGTCAGTAAGACCATGGTGTAAAGGTCAATGTGTTTCCTTACTTTCATGTTAATCTTGTAACAGGTTTCCAAAGGATCTATTGCAGCCTCTGTGGAGGATAGGAATTGTTTCTTTTTCACCTTCATTTGCATTGAAAGTATCAGGTATTACAAACCTTGGCATCATGTGATTGAAGTATGTGACTACTCTATTGAGGGATTGTGTCCAAACTTCCTGCTAAAGGAAATTGTAGTGTCTGTTTCATGCCAATTACTGTTGCAGGCATTCGATTGAGCTACAGGATCTCTTGGTCTTGCAATAGTTCCAATTTAAAAATGATTATGTTTGTAGCATATACATAAACTTTGAGTTCATGACCTTGGTTTCCTGAATGATGTTTTGTATGACCGCTCTTTTGCACTCCAATGCATTTCTCCAAGCTTGCATTACTAAAGATGTTACACAACTACTCTCAACAAGAAAACCTTAGCAATTGTTGTTGAAAACCTTAGCAATTGCAGTTGGACATTATGCACATATGAATCCACTTCTTTTTTATTATCATCCCCAATTGTTTTTTTTAGAGGGTGTACTGTTCTTCAATGAGAATTCTGTAAGGCTGAGAATTGGGGAAGATATTCAGAAATAGCTGCAGTGCTTAAGAGGTTGTCTTTGGTTTATAGTTCACTTAAAAGATTACTTTGACTCTAGATGGCCTTTTGGTGATTGTGTCCAAAAAGGATTCCTCCTGAATTGGGCCACATATTATTTGTATGTTTGTATGCTCGGGCCATGATCAAATGATTTTGTTTTTACTATCATATGCTGATTGACTCATTTGGTTGCTCATATCACTCTTTGTACTCATGTTCACATGGAAAATTTATAGGCCCATGCACATTCATTAGAGGCACTAAAAGGGCAACAGTTATCTCATGTACAACCTGTCATAGTTGCACTTGCGGGATAACACCTCAGCTTTATGGCATACTTAAGATGAATGAAATATTGTCAAAAATAAGGTTGTGGTTTCTGAGTTCCTTGGAGCTATTTTTTGATGTGCAGGGATTTAGAGAACTTCTCAGACTAATATTCTCTACATGTCTGAGGTGGTTTTCAAATTTGATCGTGGTATTATGCATGTAAAGGAGCATAGGAACCATCATCAATGTCTGACATGCTCATGCTCACATGATTCTCCACTTCTCTATGTAGGCGACTGAAAGTTGTGCAGGTGCAACACAAACCCTAATATGCTTATTGCTATTTGAAACTTGTTTTGTAGGTGTCCCTATGATCCTCACATAGTGGGTGGTTGCAACTTACTTATCATTTACTCAATATTCATATGTGTGGTTGCCAAATAAATTTTTTGGTCAATCTAATGCATGATGGCATAGATCTCTGAGTCATATTTTATGTTGATTTCACACTTATAAAAGATTAACCATCAATTCTAGATGCTACACATGTTTATTAGACTTTGAGAAGTTTATAATGTCTGGTTCAGACCTGGTCCTCCAATGACGTGCTCACCAGCTGTGTGAGTTTTCCAATGGGTGGCATGATATTTGAAATGCATTATTGAGCTCTTCAATCTGAGAGGGAAATTTGAAATGCAGTAGCAACATTTGCTGAAAAATGTTGCCTTCTCTCTTTTGTGCATCAGGTGGAAGGCTCTAGTACCAAGGCACTTGGGGCGTGGCAATGATTTTTGCCAGACTTCTTGCTATCACTCAAAGGACATAGTAAATAATTTTGTTAATGGAATGACCTTGATGGTTTAAATTATCGGTGTTCTATTCTTCACAGGAACTTTTGGGTTTGTTCTGCCTTAGGGTGTCATGCATAAACATCTATATGCATTTTTGTGGAGTTTGGAATGTTGTTCTTAGGGATGCTATTTCTCACAAACAAACATGTTGCCATACGATTATAAGACCTTAACAAACAATCTGGACACTATGCACTAATGAATCCACTCATCTTTAATGTTTTCCAAATAGCTCTTTTCCAAAGGCTCATGGATTATTGTTCTTCAATCAAATATGCTTTAATTCTTCTAAGTGATAGTAGGATAGGTGGAGAGTGAGGTCTTGGTTGTGGGGACCTTCAAATATCTAAGAATCAGGAACCTTCTCTCCATGTGGACTTGTCTCTAGAAGAGACAGTCCTATAGGACTTGATGTCCCCTTAAGTGGAAACTAACAATTGAACTAAATATTATATTCTACCTCTTTTCAGAAACAGTCTACTCATCTTTTATATGTTTAATTTCAGGTTCTTGGGTGAGGCTCTATCAGTCCTACATGGGACTACACAATGGGATGCATGCTAGGCTGACCCCCACGGGGATTGTGTCGCCTAGCTTTGAAGATTGAAGATTTGTAGATTGAAGTAAAGACCAAAGACTTGTAGCCTGAAGCCTTGTAGAATGAAGAATTGCAGATTTTTGAAGACATGAAGATTTCTAGATTTGAAAGACTCCAAGTTGGAACTTTTTAGTTATGTATGCTCTTCTTCTTTAGCTTTGTCGGGGGTGACAAAGACTAGAGGGGGGAGAGTTTTGGGTTGTAGGGTATGCACACATCCTCAATTGTGCATAGGAACCCTCCATAGACCATGAGAATAACCCTCTTTGTATATACTTGAGTGTCACATGTGAACACTCTCCAAAAATCACTTTTTGATATTTCCTTATACCATAGTGTAGGTGACCCTTGGATATTTCACCTTTTTTGCTCTTCTAAGGAAATCCCATGTAGGAATTTCCACGCATGCACATTCTTGGGATCTGGTTGTTGCAAGAAGAGATTTTAGAATATACTAGAAGATATGTTAGTTAGAGAGAGATCCACTTTTTGACTTTTCAAAAGAACACATGGGGAATAGAGCATAGCCTATAAAAAGAAGCTCACTTTTGTAAAGAGGAGAGCTTTTGGTCGACATGCTCTCATGTAAGATCTCTTATCAATGGAAGAAGGCTCTCATTTACTCCAAGACTTGTTACATTTACATGTATTTGTGTCTTTGTGAGTGTGTGAGAGTGGAGTGTGTGTGCCTATGCATGTCTCTCCTTTGTGTGAGTAGAGTAGTTGCATTTGCTTGTATTTTCCTCATGGACTAGGATCCTTGACTCCCTATTCTCCTTGTTTTCAAGCATGTGGCATAGCATGGGGCTGATGCCAATGGCTTGAACATGTGGGAGGTAGGGGTGGATGAGAGGAGAGTCACCCTTGAGCTTTCCTTCTTGCTTCCATGCAAGGTGGTGAGGGTTTTTGGTCTTTCCTTGCTACAATGTCAACATGGGGCAACTAAACATATTACCTCGCAGTGCAGTTTCTTCAGTTCACTTGAGACTCAAAATGGTTATTTACATGAAGAAGTGCATGTATTTCAGCCTCATGAGTTTATGCAAAGATGATATGAAAACAAAGTGTGGAGGGTGAAAAAGGTATTATATGGTTTTAATCAAGTACCACATGCTTGGTATGAAAATATACATGCCTACTTGATTGCACATGGTTTTGAGAATAGTCCAACTAAGAGAACCTTATATGTTAAGCATGTAGATGATGTACTTCAGATCATGTTGTGTATCTTGATGACATGCTGCTCACTAGTCCTAATGAGAAGGATATTGCTGAATTTAAGGTTGATTTCCATGCCTCTTTTGAGATGTCATATTTGGGGCATTTGCATCATTATTTGGGAATTCAATTTATGAAAGTTGATGGGGAAATAGCTTTGTGTTAAAAAATATATATATAATTACTCATTATTGCAACATTTTATCCTTGAAGATTACAAACCTTTGCCACTCCTATGGAAACACGTTTACCATTGAGTCTTCATAATGCTAGAGATGCATTTGATGTTGTTCTCTATCAGAAGGTTGTTTGATGCTTGATTTACTTATGCATAACTCAGCCTGATATTCAATTTCTTGTCTCTTAGATGAGAAGGTTTATGCATTGCCCAAGTATCAAGCATTAGCAGGCAGTTAAGCACATCTTTTGCTACTTGAGAGGTACCCGAATACTTGGATTGCTTTATCCCAAGAGGGGATCATTATCGCTAGATTTACATGCTTTTTCTAACTCTAAATGGGTTTGTTGCTATGACACTCATGTGTCCACTAGTGGTTCTTGCTTCATGTGTGGTAGCTGGTTGAGCAAGAAGCAGCCTACTATGGCAGCTTCTAGTTGTGAGGGTGAGTATAGGGTAGCTTTCGCAACGATTGTTGAGTGTGTGTGGATTAGATGCCTCTTGGCTGATTTGGGTGTTGGTAAATCTTTTTCCACCACTATTTTCATTGTCAGGTAGAGTGCATTGGAAAGTGCAATGAACCCTATGTTCCATGCTTGCACAAAGCACATTGAGGTGCATTATCATTATGTTTGGAATAGGTTCTCTATTGGAGAGATCAATTCAACATATGTGCCCACACATGATAATGTTGTATACGTTTTTACGAAGGTTCTACCTAGGTAGAAGTTTGAGACTTTCCGCAAAGTTTTGGGCTTACTTCCTTTTGTGGATTGATCTCTTTCCACTTAGATCGACACTTCCTTATACATGACTGCCAACACCTTGCTCAACCCATCACTCCTAAAGGGGATTCATTGATATATTTTGGTAGTGATGTGTGTGAACACACTTAGGACCACCATGGCATCTTTTTCCCTCTTTAGGAGGTTTTCCCCCATGGCTTGTATATACACCTATAACTCTAATGGCTTACTTATCTTCGATCATTTAGTTAGTAAATCATTCAGTGTTGGGTTGTGATCCAAGCTTCTTCTCTTCCTTTTGTTGTTCACATGTTTCCGTAGACCTCAAACTCCAGTAACCAATTAGGGATATTGTGATGAGATTTTATGAGTTTTTTGAATTAACAATCTCATACAAAGTAATACACTAATCATTATGGGTGTCAAGCGTCAACACACAAAATTTAGTAGCACAACTCACATAATAGCCAGGGACTCCTAGTTGATTGCTCTAGCTAACAAGGGCAATCTTGGATATGTAAAGTGTGTTTTTGAATGTGATTGATGCTTGATTTGGTTAAACACTATGTCTTAGAGCTTCTCAAGTGAAAATCAAAGGGTTTCCTCTAGATGATTGCTCATGCCAATAGATTACTAGGGCAGTTGTAGGTGTGTCAATTGCTCCTTTTATAGGAGCTTTTGGAGAAATTCTTCCTTTCACTATGTTCCTTGAGTCATACAAGTGATTTTAATGCCTTCCATTGCTCAAAATCCCAACTAATTCTCTAGATGATTTCTCTACGCAAAACAATTTTGAGGAATATATGGAGTACTCTTAGGTGAAATTTTGTTTGGACACTCATTTAGAAGATGATCTAAGGTCACTTGTGAGATTGAAAGAGAGCCTAAAAATCCCCAATGGGAAACCAATGAGTTTCTACCATATCTCAAGTCAAGGAAACCTTAGTTGGGTAAAAAAATGCTTTTTTATTCAAATCTTTGACATAGAACATTGCCTGGTAAAGTTACCTACAACCTAGGTGAGCCATTCCTTGTAATCTTAGCTTAAGCAAGAAGATGAAATTCACTTGCCTACAAGTCTTATCGCCTTTCCTACTACTAAAACAAAGAAGGAGACGTGATAATGATGAAGAAAATGCAAAAAGCTCCTCAAAACATTCAAATGAAATCAGCAACATCTCCAAAAAAAATTTTACATGCCTTGCCCAAGCTTCAAGCTTCCATGGATGCCTATAATAACAACACATAGCTAGAAATGATACCAAAAGTTGTTGTAGACATCCTAGCACAAGGCATATCCGCCATTAGATGGCTCTAGATCAATGCTAAATTGTCAATCCAAGTATGTTTACCTCATTCAAGTGTAGCATGATGCATCCCCCAGACCTCTGGAGCTCAAACTTGCATTCTTGAAGAAAATTACCCCATAAAGATGGTGTCAAAATCAAGAAACACATGAAAAGAGCATGAAAAAACACTTGTGTGAGTTAGAAACGGTTTTGGGACAGTTCAGGAACACCACTAGAGCTCCAAATGAAGAAGGAAATGGAAGATAGAGACTCAAGAAGAAGGATGCACGAAAATTGCAAATTATTGAAAACGTTTTCTATAGCTTGAATAGTTTTGTCTATTATACCTTTGAGCATGAACCTTTTCACATAGTTTCTAAACAAAAGTCATTTAAAATTATTCCAAAGGCTTACTTAACCACTGTTGGCAACAGTCAGGGAGCCGAAGGAGCCACAAGACGAAGAGAGTCAGAGCGAAGGGACAGCACAAGCAGACATGGCAGTCAAAGAAGATCTGGCAAGTAGGCCATCTAAATTTTTCAGACATCAAGGAGTTGAGCACACAAGAAGAAAGAGCAAGTAGGGAGCTCAAAGGTATGTATGACAAATCAATAGAGAAAATCCCTACACAAATAGTGATTTTCATCACTAAAAACCATTGTAAATATCATTTCGTATTTTTGTAGCTCCATTTTGTGCAAGCCAAGGAGTCCTTGAGCTTGAGGAGCTTTAGAAGTATCTACCTGCCAATTTTCATATTTTTTAGATCTCGTTTGAGCCCTCTAATAAGCCCTGGAACCTAATTTTTAACTAGGCCGGACACTAGGTCTGAACAGGGCCAAAGCTAGTCAAAAACTATAAAAGGAGCTAGAGAGCTCATTTTTGAGGTTGGCTTGTAATTGAAATGAACTTCTAAGAGCTTTTTGAAAGTAATCTAAGAACTCCATTGCTTCTCACTCTTTGTCTTGCCGTGTGTGCGCGTGTGTGTGTATGTGTGTGCATGCTTGTGTGCTTCTCACTCACGCACTTGTGCCTCCACTTGCTCGTGGTCTTCATACCATCCTCACGTCTTCCCGGATTGACATTAAAGGAGGTGCTACTCATCACTGAGCTACACCAAATTTTGGCGCCGTTGCCGGGGATCGAGCTTTGAGGACGAGCGTGTGATGGTAAGACGTAGCTTGTAGGTAATTTCTTTACTTTTCCTATTTTTCTCTTTCTTACCTTACCACCATCATCACCATCTTCCACCTCCATTTCCATCATTGCGAAAATTTCAGTTTTTTGATCATATCACCTTCTCCACCTCATTTCCCTCATTTCACTTGTGAGAGAGAGCGAGCGAGCAAAATTGTGTGTGCTATTTTTGCATGTTTCTTGAGCTGTCTTGCAGGTACAGGCTGCATCATCGTCCCCAGCACTCTGCGCAGGTACGGAATTCTCGATAACTGTCTGTGTGTCGCCGACCTCTATCAATCGCGACCGACAGAAAAAATGCTCAAATTGCCAAACAAAGTGCAAAACCATGATCTACAGGCCTAGAGCTTCCCAAAAATGTGCTTAGATTTTTGAAACTCCTCAGATTTCTATCAATCGCGATCGCTCTGTCAATCGCGATCGACAAACCACGACAGACAGACCTGTCAATCGCGATCGACCAGTCAATCGCGACTGACAGCCCACGACGGCTCTGTCAATCGCGACCGACATAGTCAACGACCGATTGACCACGGCTGACGGATCATACGCGTGACACGTGTCAATCGCGATTGAGTCATCAATCGTGATTGACTCATCAATCGCGACTGACAGCCCACGACGGCTCTATCAATCGCGATCGACACGGTCAACGATTGTTTGACCACGACGGACAGACCCTCGCGACCGACCTGTCAATCGCGATCGACTCATCAATCGCGACTGACAGAGTCAATGACCCTTTGACCACAACTGATTGACTTTTTGAGCCACGTGTCAATCGCGATCGACACATCAATCGCGATTGACAGCCACGACGGACGTGTCGATCGCGATCGACACATCAATCGCGACTGATAGCCACGACGGACGTGTCAATCGCGATCGACACATCAATCGCAACTGACTTGTCAATCGCGACTGACAGAACTTGCGAACGCGTTAGAAGGGCAAATTTGGCCAATTTTCTAGGGTAAAGAATAGGGGGCTAATTTGGTCAATTGGTGGGACAAACACTCGGGGTTAGCATTGCATGTTGAGGCCGCAACCCAAGTAATTCAAGAATTTCTGCCTGCTTGATTAAACTGTTTTGAACCCTGTTTTAATCCCTGAAGCCTGAACTGACATAACTTCCTCATACGAAATCCAATTGCTGTGATTCTTGTTTTGTCGGAAAGCTCGTGAGGAGTACATGATTATTAGATAGGGTTTCTTGAAGTTAACCATACCCGAGGTAGGAAAACTGAGGGATCCTTGGGATTGTTTTTTATAAAGGCAAGAGATACTTTGGTCGGTGAGTCACATGCATGAAAGTGGTCTAATATGTCCTTTGAATTTAAGTCTGGAGCTAATCTTGGGACTGATGCAGGTCTATTGAGAAGCAATTGAGAGCGTTCAAGCAAGGGCTTTGTGCAAGCTTGAGAATCAACTTCTCGAGCACTAAAGAGCAAGGATCAGCAAGAAAGGTCGGAATATTCTCAACTCCCCTTCGTCAATTCCTAGCTTAGGCTAAGAACAGCTAGAGGTAGGAGTAAGTCAGGGCGACGAGAGGCAATTATCAAGTTGAAGAATACCTAAACTTTCAAAGTTCAAGCTAAGAACATAATCTTTGTACTGTCAAGAACTTTAAAGGAAAAGAACTTAACGTGGAACGGTCAACTTTAAGTGCGGAAGTACACTCAAGTATACCTTACGACGTGATATCAGACAAGAATTTTAACACGGTAAGCAACTAAAAAGAATCAAGTAACTGATACGAAGGAACTCTGCAACGAGGTTGTACTTGGGCAAATTTGGGTTATTCAATCAGGCTTATGAACCTTAGATCAGGGCGACATCTAGGGAGAGATAGACAAAGCCTTAGGTCTTCAGAGGCCAGTGTCAACCACATGGCTAGGTCTTGGGCCTAGCAGTTGAGCCATCATTCGTATTACCCTAGCTCTGAGACTAGTGAATCCGAGATGTCTCAAGGTATGCAGAGACCTACGGGAAGCTCAGGAGTGCCATACTTGCACAGGGTAGAAGGCCCGTACAAAACGGAGTTGGAATACCTTAGGACCAACCGATTAGGTGCTAGCATCTATGAGGACGGCCTAGGAAGATCGGTAGTACAGATTAAGAATCCTGACCAATCTATTGGACTAGAGCGCCTAGCTGTCAAGTTTGAAAACGGAGCATACTTGGACAAAGAAGGAACCATATACGTAGTCACCAGTCACCCAGATAGGACGGACGAATTTGGAAATGTGATCCCAGAAGCGGACTTAGGTGACCTAGAGCAAGGAAACATGGGTACAGAACCTAGAACCTCTCGAGGCAAATCAGTTCTCACTAGGATTATCACACCAGAGTGGATTCCCCAGGATAATAAGAGCATAGATTTGCTCCTCAATCGAGAAACTGACGAAGCCTTTTGGAGGTATAAATCTGATCAGCCAACTGATATAGGAACAATCATGATCTATGAGTTTAAGGATCCTGATAGCCCAGGTAGCGTGACCTACTTAGATCACGTTTCAGAGAGGATCTTTGTGGTTACAGAACATGATAGACATGCTTACACTTGGAAGGGTGAATTCGTTTTCCCCCAACCAAGATCGAATGTGTCCTATGGTCACCCTGGTGCTGGAACATCCCAAGCTCATGGAATTCAAAGAGACAGGAGTAGAGATAGGCCAGAAGTAAGCTCTGCCAACCCAGGGGGCAGAGAAAGAACGAGAATGGAAACGAATAGAGTAGAACCTGAGATGCTTAGAGCTCACAGGAATCAAAGACATGCGGATGAGTTCCCTCTACCACGACCTAGAGAGCACACAAGGACTTTGAGACCGACTCAGCTAGTTAAGTCCATGAAGAACTACTTCGATGGCACTGAAGATCCATACGATCATGTGGCTTAGTTTAGACAAGTCTTGAGAGGAGAACAAGTGGAGGATCTATTCACGCAGTACAATGCCTTTGGTCTAACCCTTAGGAACACTGCCCTGACATGGTTTCAGCCACTAAACGAGAGACAGTTCAGGAGCATAGACCAACTCCTGGAGGCTTTCATTATTGAATTCTCTAAGAGTGGCATAAGACATAATACCTCCTCACTGATTCACAGTTTCAAGCAGACCCCGCAAGAGACCGTGAGACTTGCAGCAAGGAGATTTAGGCAATATCTTGAAAGATGCCCTATCCCTGAGCTACCCACACCAGCTAAGCAAGTGGCTTTATTCTTGGATGGATTGCTAAGTACCAAATTAAGATCATATGTGTACTTGAAGGACCCTAGGACCATAGAAGAGTGTGTACGCATGTGTATTGACATTGAGGATAACCTAGGGGAGGAGTTAGAGCTTTCCAAGATATACAAAGATTCAGATACTGCCTCTAGCCTCTCTTCCACGCAATCCACATCAATTGAGGAACTTGCAGAGAAAGTTGCTCAGAAACTAGGTGTCTCTAGTAAACAAATCCCAAGGTTCGCCCCTGTAAAAAGATGCTATAATTGTGGAGGCGACCATATGGCAAATGTCTGTCCCATTATGGCTCAACCCCAAGTAAATCCTAGTGGCCAATACTGCACCATAGAACGAAGATACACAAATCACACAGCGCAAGATTGCCCATACAACAAGCAAGCAGTTAGGCAAACCTACCCTCAGACATACCCTCAACAAGGAAGATATCAGAACCAATGTCCACCACAACAGTATGCTAGGCCTCAACAAACCTACCAACCCTACAAAAACCAACTCAGGCCCCAGCAAGTGCTAGCACAACAACCTCTAGCTCCATCCAACGTGATCCCTGTAAAATATGCAGCTGCAGAAGAGAACCTGAATAGAGCTATAGTCCCTGTAACATCATTGCTTTCTGAAAGTGACCCGAGTGACCATAGCTTTGATTCTACACATGTTGATAGCCCCCAGGCCTACTACATGCAGTCTCCTGAGCATGGTGAGTCTTACTATAGTGAAGAGCCAAATGAACCTAGTTGGGAGTCAGATTACACAAACGTCATGTATGCAAACCCCAACCCTAGGCCTCAACCTAAGCAAGTAAGACCCCCATTCCCTAAAGGACCATGCTACAGATGTCAGGGAGATCATCTCATTCGTGATTGTCCCTTACCTCCACCTATGCAACCCTAGTCAGTAACAATTCAAGGCTTTTGCCAAGAGTGTGGAAAGGAGCATCTCTTACGAGACTGCCCTAAGAATCCTAATAATATGCCAAAAATCACTCCTATTAATGTTATTGGGTTAGTGGTAGATTCCACAGGAAGTGTCACTTCCACTGCACCCGTACAGGTAGTCACTAGAGCTCAAGCAGTGCAACAAAACCAAGGAGTAAGCCAGGAAAAGAGCCCAAACGCTAGCGATATTGATAGCCAAAATAAGAAGAGAACAAGAGCTTGGAGAGATAGCCGTGAACGTATGCAAAGGCAATGGGCAAAGAAGATGAGTGAACTTGAGGAAAGTCTACGAGAAACCAAGGCCAAAATCATAGAGATCACATCTCAACCGCACTCTCACACATTCCCACCGCTACCATCCCCATCACCCTCCATCCCTCCACCCTCTAATACACCCCACGTAACCCACCCACCACCCCAAGCAGGATCAGTATTAGCTGATCCCACTCCTAAAGACATAGACATGATGCTTAAAGCATATCAGGCTAGAATCCAAGAAGGGCCAAATGTCACGGATCATGACAAGTGCTACCCTAGAGCTGACCTAGAGATAGAAAGAACCAAGCTTTGCGCAAAAATGGTCGCATTGGCTCAGACTATGTTTGAAGCCAGTCGCCTTTTCAATTACTCGGGCTCAGCCAAGACGCAATTACACTTGGATGGACTTCTAGAGAAGTTAGAGGGCATAATTGCAAGATCTGCCAAGGAAGAAAAAAAAATCAAGAAAGAGATAAAGCAAGCAAAAACATGACCCATCCCCCATCGAAAGCTTATGTGCCCAATTCCACTGAACCAGACAACCCCCCCTCCCTAGAAAGAATAGAGAATCTAATTGCACAATCACAAAAGGAACCCGCCCCTCAACACCATGACAAGGCTAGTGAAAGAGCAGGTCTTCCTGCCCAGGAAGCTTATGTGCCTGAAGCCTATGTGCCTAACTCTACGGAGCCAGACACATCATCTTCTATGAATCAATTCACTCCAGAATTCCTACGAGAGATTCAAGAAGACAAATGGGCTAAAGAGAGTGAAGTACCTCCTCCCATTGAACTGGTGGATGACACACACGAACAATTCCCACAAGACCTTCCTTCCATTTATGGAGAGCAGGACAGTACCCAATCTCAAGGAAGATTAGACTTCGAGTCTAATTCTTTACAAGAGCTACCCCATTTCACAGGCCCATGGGAAGCTAAGTCCACCTGTATGAGAGCACCTACAGTCATGATAAGAAACGAAGATTCAGTCATACCTAGGAACACAGAGGTAGTGAAGAACACCAAAGTGCAGTGCAATCTCACTTTGGAAGAGCTGCTTAAGGTTAGACCAGAAGTGTGGAAACATGTAGCCAACCAAGTGCCCGAAATAGCAAAACCTCGTTCCTAGGTAGGATCACATAGGACAGTGCCAGAGATACCCTTGGATAAGATAGGAGATATGTGTGAAGGTGAAGAAGGGAACACCTATCTTCCCATCACCTACCAGGAGTACACCACCAAGGCAATTTTGGACTCAGGTGCAGGAGTTGCAATTGCCACCACTTCCCTATGGAAGTGTTGGGGCAAGCCAACACTTAGGCCAACGAGAATGAAATTGCAGATGGCCGATGGTCACATAGAGAGACCCTTAGGATTGCTAGAAGGAATAACTCTCACCACTTGTGGTGTCGAGTTTGAGCACACATTTGCTATATGTGACTTCAGCAAAAATCATGCCTATGAGATGATCTTGGGACGACCTTTTATGCGACAGTTGCAAGTGGTACAGGATTGGGGAACCAATTCCTTGTATCTGCAACACTTAGGTGTTACAACCAAAGTGAATCTCAAGGATTACTCTCATAGAGATGTCCCTCCTATCCAATGGAACCCCATCCATAGAGCCAAAGATGATACGGAATCGGTGCATTCCATAGGATCAGGATCCTCATGGATGCATGAAGACACACACTTATGGATGTGCAAAGTAGCAGTAGAAGAAGAGAAGAGAGAAAAGGCCAGAGAAATAGGTGCAAACGAAACACATAGACCCATTCAAGACCCAGCCTATGCACCTGTAGTCTTTCCTGACGAAGAATTTGAACCCCACGGTTGGGCAGAAATCCTAGCAACAATGGATGTAGCCATCAATGAAGAACAATGGACACCCCACTGTGATGAGGATGGCTATGACATTTCAGTCTTCTCCATAGAGCCAATCATGGGAGAGGCAGTTCTAGAAGAATGCGAACCTAGCCCTGATGCATTTGAGGATGCAAGTGACTCCGATCTAGAGTCAATCATTATGGACCCACCTTTTGCATCAGATGAAGAATACTTCCATGAAGTAGAATTTCAACCCCAGAGGCATGGAGAGCTTACAAATGATGTAAGATTAGCCACACATGTGACCCCGAAGGAAGAAGGAAAGAAAAGAAAGAAGAGAGAAGTCACACCAGAAGAGGAAGAATCTTTGTTTGAGGTCCCGGAAAATTTTAAGAAGTATGAGATAGACCACAGGAGAGTCATGATAAGAATGCCTAAACGAGAGGCACAATCAAGAGAGGCGTATGATAACAAAGAAACCACCAAGAAAATAGTAGTGGCCCTAGAAGAAGGAGAGGAGAGATGCACGTACATAGGCCATGACCTAACAGAGGAAGAAGAGCATGCGTTAATAGCCTTGCTAAGAGAATAGAGAGATGTATTCGCTTGGAGTTACAAGGATTTGAAAGGTGTTGACCCTGACATATGCTCACACACTATCCCCATGACCTCAGATGCTAAACCCTCTAAGCAAAAGCCCCATACATATAACGATAATTACGCTGCCAAGATCAAAGAGGAGATAGATAGACTGGTTGAAGCTGGATTTATCTATGAAATTGAGCACACTGAGTGGGTATCCCCCATCGTAGTGGTGCCCAAGAAGAATGGCAAGTTGCGTGTATGCATTAACTTGAAGAAGGTCAATGCAGCCACAATTCGAGATAACTATCCGCTTCCCATCACAGAACATCTCTTAGAAAGAGTAGCAGGCAAGGAAGTGTACAACTTCCTCGATGGATTTTCGGGCTACAATCAAGTAGCCATAGCTCCAGAAGATCAGCATAAGACAGCTTTTGCCACAGAGTGGGGTATATTTGCCTTTCGTGTAATGCCATTTGGGCTTACCAATGCACCAGCTACCTTCCAAAGGCTGATGTGCCATGTATTTAAGGAGTTCCTGAGGAAGAATTTAGAAGTCTATGTTGATGATCTTTGTGCTCATTCCAACATTAGACAAACCCATATTCCTGAACTCAGACAAATCTTTGACAAATGTAGACAATATCAAGTGTGCCTAAACCCAGAAAAGTGCGTTTTCATGGTCAGGCAAGGCAAGATTCTAGGGCACATAGTGTCAAAGAATGGCATATCTACTGACGAAGAGAAAGTGAGAGCCATAGCAGAGCTACTTAGGCCAAGGAATGTCAAGGAAGTATAAGCTTTCATGGGACATTGTGGTTACTACCGCCGGTTCATTCACATGTATGCTGTCATTGCAAAGCCCATGTACGGACTTCTAACAAACTTTGAGTGGACTGAGGAATGTGAGAATTCCTTCAATGAGCTTAAACGGCGATTATGTTCAGCACCAATCTTAACCACACCGGATTGGAATAAGTCGTTCCATGTTCATGTGGATGCATCCAATTATGCCATTGGATGTGTGCTTGCACAACCTACTGGTGAAGGTAATATGGATCTTCCAATTGCCTATGCTAGTCGACAATTGAATGCAGCTGAACGAAATTATACCACTACTGAGAGAGAAGGCTTAGGCATGATATATGCAGTTAAGAAATTTAGACACTATTTGCTTGCAAATAAGTTTAAATTTTTTACTGATCATCAGGCATTGCTATACCTCGTAAACAAGCCATGCAATACAGGAAGATTAGTAAGATGGTTTCTCTTGCTAATGGAATATGATTTTGAGGTTGTGGTAAGGAAAGGGAAGACTCATTTGAGAGCCGATCACCTCTCTAGGCTCACATCTGGAGAAGCCCCACAAGGAGTGTCAGATGATCTTCCTGATGCTTACTTGTTTAATTTGGAAGTAATACCTCAGTGGGCTAAGCCATTAGTGCCAGTATTGACATACGAACCTAACCATCCAGTAATAAACACGCAGGATAGAGAGGTAGTAAAAGCCCAAAAGTATCACTTCATGGCAGGAAGTATGTACAAGCACACAGATCAAGGAATCTTGGCTTGTTGTGTAGAAGAGGACGAGTACACTAAATGGTTGCATTTAGCACATGTAGGTGCATTAGAGCAACACTACTCAAAGCAACGAACCTTACAGGCACTAAGGAGACTAGGAGTACATTGGCCAACTATGGAAGCTGATGTCCAAACGTTGTGCAAGGAATGCCCAATCTGCTGCACTAAACCACCTGTGGAACATGCCACTCTTTATCAAGTGTCCATAGTGCCAGATTGGAGTGAACCACTAGTATCCTTCCTGAGGATGAAAACATTCCCTCCAGACATGACTCTGGCTAGGAAAAGGAGTTTAGAACAAGAAGCCCAGGATTACTCACTTATTGGTGATAATCTATACAAACGCGGTAAAGACGGTTATCTGAGACTATGTGTCCATGAGAGTGAATATCTCAAGATCTTGGACACTGCTCACCAAGGTGTAGCAGGAGGACACTTTGGACCAGATTGGGTGATCAAGGCAATACTATTTGCGGGCTTCTGGTGGCCGACCCTTCACATGGATGCACATACCTATGTGAAACGCTGTGATGTCTGTCAGAGAACTCAATATCCTATACGTAAAGATGAGATGCCACTGAAACCTATGATGGGTGGACGTGCATTCTCTAAGTGGGGAATAGACTTCGTAGGTCCTATTAATCTCCCAGCTAAGGGTTCCCATGCAGAATACATCATTGTTGCGACAGACTATCTAACAAAGTGGGTAGAGGTAAAAGCCACAACGAAGAACGATGCTCAAACAACAGCTAAGTTTTTATTTGAGAATGTGTTCACTAGATACGGGCTACCTATAGAGCTAGTTAGTGATAGAGGCACTCACTTCTTGAATGAAGTTATTGAAAACCTGCTCCAAGAATTCTTGGTAGTGCATAAGAAGTCTGCCCCCTATCACCCTCAAGCAAATGGCCAGGCTGAGAGCACCAACAAGATCTTATGCAATGTACTGACGAAATTAGTGAACAATAAACGCTCTGATTGGGATAAACAGCTACACCATGCTGTTTGGGCATACCGAGTCGCCTACAAAACGGTACTCCAAGCCACCCCCTTTCAGATGGTATTTGGCCAAACTGCAGTGCTACCGTTGAACTTCCTAATACCTACACTGAAAGTAGCACAAGAGCATGAATGGACGGGTCATGAACTCTCCTCTAGGATCTTCGACCTTGAACGATTAGGAGAAACAAGACTGAGGGCAGCTGCAGGGATATATGCAGCTAAGAAACGACAGAAGGCATACTTTGATGCCCACGTTAAGGATAAAGGTTTAAAGGTAGGCGACTTAGTTTTAGTGTACACATTGAAGCAACATGCGAGGAAACTGGAGAAGAGAGGCTACGGACCCATGATCATTAACAGAATCTCAACAAGTGGAGCAGTGCAACTAGCCACATTAGAAGGCGATGTTCTCCCAAGTTATATCAGCGGATGCAGAGTCAAGTTGTATCAGGAACCTCTCACAGAGGAAATGCTAAGTCGACTCAATACTGCTAAGAAACGCAAAGAGGAAGAAAAGCGAATTCGAGAAGAAGCTCAAGCAGAAGCCCTAGAGCGCATACGGAGAATGAAATTAAGAAGACAAGGTAGAGAGCACCCTAGGCAAGATGCATATGCAAATCAAGGATATGACGTGGCTATGTGTGAAGTTTCAGGTGTTAGCTCACATAGGATAACTGATCGACGTCCTTTCATAACCTTAGATATAGGACAAGGAAAGAGTGCAAGGACTGTAAGAGCCTTGATTGACTCAGGTGCAGCCACTAGTGCTCTTAAATTGTCTTACTGTCAAGAGTTGCAATTAACTGTCAATCCTGTGGAAGCATATCTCATAGGATTGGGAGGCGTGGAAACCCCTTGCATGGGCGAGGTGGAACTTCCCCTCTATATTCATGATGAGGCAATGACAGTTAAAGTACTAGTATGTCAAGATGAGGACCTCACTGAACCCCTTGTCTTGGGTCAAGACTGGATCTATGACCAAGCAGTCAACTTAGACCTAAGAAGTGGACTTCTTCAGGTATGGGTGAATCAAACTAGAATTACAATTGAGTTAAATAATGGAGCACTCAAGGAACTAGAAAAGGCACGGACTCCTGGTCCCTCCAGGGGTACACATGAAGTTGACCATGCTGTTCTTGTCCAAGGCTATGTGATGCAGAAGAATGAAGATCTCAAAAAAGGAGTCACAACCACAATGGAACTCCCTTCTTTTCCAAAGGCCAGAAGGAGGCAGCAACTAAGGGCAGATCAATCACTGAAGACTCTCCAGGCGAGAGACCAAAAGAATGCGCGAAGCAGAACAACTCAGCCGATGAAACAAATGTGGGTGTGAAAGGGCGAGCTGCCGACTGTAACCAAGTCGCAACAACGGTCTCAACTTCCTATTAGTAATCCACGACTTGATACTAATAAGAAGACTCCTAAAACCTCTGTTGAGAAAGTGAAATCTATTTGGGTACCCAAGAAGTTGATGAAGGCTAGGCCACAATCAAGACAAATTTGGGTGCCTAAGGCTTACTTGCGGGCTCAAATATCTATCCAGACACCACCCCCTATACAACATGGTCCATCTCCTCTCACCTCTGATACTCATTCTTATACCTCACACACAAACACACATTCATCTGTAAGCACGAGAAGAATCATGTGGAAATGGATCCCTAAAAAGCCTCATTTCCAAGCCGATACCCTCACTGTGCTTTCAGGCCCTTCCACCAAACCATGACACAAAACCATACGTTGTGTCTGGCATCCTAAGATGTGTGACAACCCCCTGACCCTTCCGTGTAAATTCACGTCCAACTACTAACTACATCACTCAGACACCATAGCTTTCCATTTAAGCTCTTCTCTTCACTAACTGCACACACACTCATCGAGCACTCACTGACCCACTGACTCATCATCTACCTCATGTTAATGTTGTAATGGGGACAACAACGGTTTTATTCTGTCCATTACAATGTTAACACATGGTTCTATATTCTCACAGAACCAACAAGCAAGCAGTGCCATGGCAGAAGCTGGAGGTTCCAGTTCTCACGCCGGATCCAGCGCACAGATTGTGGATATAGAAACACTCCTCCTCGAACCACATCTCACCGAAAGACCGCAAGAACTTCAAGCTGTGCATGTGCTCCCAGTTCAGGATCCTCCTCAGGGACACACCTCTCAAGTGGGCAAACACGCTCATTGGTTCAGTGATGTTGCAGGACCATTGGGTGATGGAACCTATTTTTGGGAAGCTGAATTGGAGTTTAATGGTAAATGGGGACGCTACCATTTTTTCAGGCGCGAATTTGAGAGCTATCAGAATGCCGAAGTAATGCGTTCGGTATGGACCAAAGCGGGCCTGGACAGTTATTTCAGGGCCCACTTACCGAAGCCAGATTTCTTACGTTGTTCTTATCTTATCAGTACCATCACTCCTAGCAGGGCCAAGGGAGGCGACAGCACTTTTGTGTTACCCTCACTGTTGTCAGGCCACGAACTTAAAAGATTCAAACTGACCCTCAATCTGGTACGAGAAGCATTGGACATGCATGGTATGCACATTCCTACTGAAAAGAAAACAATGGTTCCAGGCAGAATGAAACATAAAGATCTCAATAAGCTGAAGGATATGGTAGCAATGACACCGACCATCGCTCTTCACCTACGGACCGTCATGCAGCATTTTGCTTTTCCAGCCCAGGAAAGATTCACCATGCCACCACAGAAGATATGGTTTAGCTTGTATTTGGCAGAGACAGAAAACCTCCCTATCAACGTACCACATTGGATCATAGATCAGATCCACCTAGCCCATCAATGGTGGAACAAGAAGCAGAAAAACGTGCTCCACGGGTGTTGTGCTCTGACCAAAATAATCTATCGATGTCTAGCCTATGACGTACCTATTCAGCGGGCACTCGTATGGTCCCGGGCCCAGGAGTTCCAGAGAAGGCTATCAGCGGCAGGTCCTCCATCAAAGAAGATGAGAGGGGGAGTCCAATTACCCTGCGCTCAACCAAGGGGAGCCACCACTACACCAGAAATTACCCCTCCCCAGACACGACGCATTAGACCATTCACCATTCGGCTACCAAGACCAAGTACAGAGGGACCCAATCTGGTGTTTCCACCCATCCCATCAGACTTGGAATTTCCACAGGGCTTTACTCTCAATGATCTCACTGATGAAGAAGTGGCTAGACTGATCTACGACTCTAATCTCAAAACGGAAACAGAGCGAGCTCAGGAACCACAAACCCATACAACAACGTCAGCCCCCACCCGATCGCAAGTTGTAGAAGTCGACGTAGATGAACAAGAGACCGAACAAGAGGAAGAAGCCTACGAAGAACAAGAGTATGATGAACTTTCAGAGTTAGCAACTGCCCCCGCGTATTTGGCACAAATAAAAAGACTATATCGAACCATGAAGCTAGTTCAAGAACAACATAAAATGTCACTTGAAGCAGGCAAGAAACTCATGAACCAATTGCTGGCAGAGGAAGGTGTGGATGATATGTTCATCGAGTCCATCAACCTACATGCCGATGCAGTAGGATTGGATGAGGCCATTCATGAGGCAATGGCCTACATTCACCGATTTGAGAAAGGAGTTCCCGCCCGTCCCATGAGGTCCGGGAAACAAATTCATATCAACGTATCAGCATCAGGAAATACAACGCAAACAAAAGAACATCAGGAAGCACCACTGTCACCACCCTCCCCACCTCTCACTACACAACTCACTCCACCACGTGACACTATCGCCACCACGTCCACTATCATCACAATCGTCATGGGAATTCCACTCTCTCCAAGAATCCGATTCGGGGGAGTCACTATGCCCACCTTCACCACTCTCTTCACTAACGTCACATCCACCCCACCCACGGTCCCCATCTACACGGTCACTCAAACATTTGACACTATGGAAACATCTCCTACCACAGCACCACTCCCTTCCCCCATGCAACCTCCATCCCCCATACCCCCTCCACCCACATCTCCACTTGACTCCACATCATTCACAACTCCCTTTCCCGTCCCCATTTCCCCTGCATCTTCATCTCTCCCTGCATCATTTAATGTAAATAGTATATTTCTAGCTTTAAATCAATGTGTCTATCAACTTCAGAATGAGTATCGAGCTCTCGACGATCGTTATCATCAAGTGATCACTACCAATCAGAAACTTCAGAGCCGCCTCACAGCGATCGAGGAAGAAAATGCAGAACTCAACCAACGTTACACCACGCTCGAACATGCCCACCAAACACTCCTAGAAACTCCCCAACCATCACAACAGCCGGGCACCAAACAACTCGAGGCCTTGCTGGACGTATACCAAGCTGATAATCTCAGAGTCCGGCGTAACTTGGCACTCCTCAGAAAACACATGGCAGCCGCCCTTGAAGAGAACAAGAGACTGCAGCAGCAAAATGAAGCAAATCTAGAAGCAGCAATGGAAGGCTCTCCCCACGAAATTGATCCAGAGCAATTTAAAGCCCCAATTCAGACACCTTTTGCTCTCCATATGTAAACATAGCATGTCCAACATTACCTTGTATCTTTAATGTGAAGAGCCTTCCTTCCTTCTTTCCTGTAACAATCTGTTTATACCCTTGACTAGGGTCTTCAACATAAACTCCATCATTAGTGAACCTTACTTCATATCCTTTTTCCACAATTTGTCCTACACTTATCAGATTTTTAGGAATTGTAGGAACATACAGAACCTTACTCAAAAGAGTGCTTCCATCTTTGGCTTTGACCGAACCAATTGACTTTACTTTATGCTTTGTATTATCACCTGTCTGAACTGTATGATTAATTGCATTATGATCTAAATCAGTCATCAAAGCAATATTTCCACTCAGGTGATTACTACATCGTGAGTCAATATAAAACACTCTCATGTCTTCATGTGAGGCTTCACATGTTGCATTCATAATAAGAGTCGAATCTTCTTTCTGATCTGATGCATAATTGTAGTAGGTGTTATTATAGGATTGATTTTGGAAGCTTCTTCCTCCACCTCTTCCAAAATAATTCCTACTACCTCTACCTCTGAAGTTTCCTCTCTGATATCTTCCACCTCTACCTCTTTGATTAAAATTCTGATTAAAATTACCATTGCTTTGATTATTGTGCCAACAATTTGTCTTACCAACTTATCTTCTTCAATATCTTCATCAACTGCACCTAAAGAATTAGCAATGTCTTTCATCTTTGTCACATAATCAGATATTGATTGTGAAGCCTTCTTCTTGAAGGTAGTAAACTCTGCCCATAATGAAGCTTTCCTTGATTTGGTTGTATTCTGAAAATGCTCTTCCAAAGTATTCCAAATGTCACTTGCACTTTCAAGTCCTCTGATATGAGGAAGCAAGTAATCATTTACTGCCATGTAGATTATGCTCCTTGCTTGAGCATCCTTCTTCATCCAAATCTTTATATATGCAAGCTCCTCCCTAGTTGGAACACTAGGATCTTTGAACTCTGTCTTTTCTTCATCTCCTGTTATGTATCCCATCAGATCTTTGCTCATAAGATGAGATTCCATTCTCATAGACCAAGCTGGATAGTTCTCTCTATCCAACTTTTTAATTTGGAGACTATCTCCCATCCTTGCTTCACACGTAATCTCAAATCTTTAATCCTTATAAGGAATGAATGTACCTTGACTTCGAGTATTACTCCTTCTGATCCTTTTGATAACCTTTATGTGTCTTCCTTCAATATTTCTTTCACACTTTATCCTTTTGTACCTCAAAGATGTGAAATCTGTATGTTTGCAGCAGTCAGGGTCTTCCTTTCCTCAACTTTGATATAACCTGCTCTGATACCACTGATGGAGAGTGTTAATCTCCAAAAGAAAAAGCTATTCTTGATGTTAGACCACCTCTATAGCAAGAAAAACTATAAACTCCAACCAATTTTGGAAGACAAAGTACCAAATTATCAAGAAAGTAGCTAACTGTGAAGAAACTTGTTTTTCAGAAAAGTCTGCTGCACATTAATCAAGCATTGACTAATCATTTGTGTAAAGTTTCTGATGAAACTTTGTAGAATGTGTTGGCTAAAGCTTGCGCACCTCCTCCAAGTTAAAATACTTCAAATGCTTGAGTAGATTGTGAGAAATGACTCAAACAGTTTACCTATGTCTGAAACTGTCTCTCTGTAATGTCGACTTTGACACCTACAACTTCTAAGACATGGTTCTCCAAAACTAAAACCCGTTTAAGCAAATGCTTTTAGCCATAGATGGCTTACCTCTCAACTTAAATTTTGAATCCTCATTTGTGTAATACTTTACACTATACACTGGGAACTGTCCATTTCTTTGATCATCGAATCTGCGCCTGTTTCAGAAGACACTCAGAACTTTCTTACATATGAATGTTCCTATTCAAAATTATCTCAGCCTGTTTGCAATTAGACTCTCAAAATTTAACCATAGATAGATTAACTATGGATTTAGACATGTACAAAAGGATTTCTCAAAAGATTAAACACAGAAGGAGAATCAGAGAAAAGATCGACGTGCAATTCTCTGAAAACTTTTTCTTCTCATAAGTTTACATACATCTGATGGATGACATACATAATGTTCATCTCATTCTATGCTATTCTTCTATTCTTCACATCTATTGTCTTCTCTATCTCTTTTATATCTCTCTCCTTGACTATGAACATGTATCTCTCTCTCTCTCTCTCTCTCTATATATATATATATATATATATATATACGAGTCTAACTCGTCATCTTTTCCAAATACATTTAAATATTTACAATACTAATTTACAAAAGAACTTTGTTTCTGAATCTCCTCTTTCCTTGAAACTAATCTTCAATATTTTATTCATCTTTCCACTTCTAGATTTTATATAATCACTAATTGTTGATTGTTCTGCTCCAACATTATCCAAGGTAGAGGGCAAGTATGACACAACTCTAACCTATGAAAGGAACAATGGGCATGGTTTTCTTTTGTTTAAGGATCCAGTGGTGACACCCTAGTAAAAATCAAGAGCTCTAATGTTATATTGACTTGGCATCATGATCCTACCATGAAATAAGAGGGTAATGCATATGTGGATGAGAAAGACTATTTTTACGTATTTTATGAACATCCTAATAAGTTGAATGATTTCGGTAATAAGTACCTAAAGAACCTCTAGTAATCTCTAGTGGTGGTCACAATGGATTCATAGGTGTCCATTTAGAGTTGTTAGGGGCATATGACCAAGTGTTGAAAATCAAGTCTCAAACATACAAAAGTTCTTATCCATGAGTTTTGAAAGTGGAACAATAAAAAAGGAGGACCCAAAGTCATGGAAGCAAGTTAGGAGCTCCATCAAACTCAGTAAAATTCAAGTCTCCTCAATTACCCACTAAACATTGCACTTGCATTGATTGTTAGATGGTTAGCTAGATTTTAGAAAAAGTAAAACTTCTATATAAGCATCATCTCACCTTTGTTTCTTGATTTGTATGATTTCTATGAGTTCCCTACTTAGTTTACTAAAGTGTTGGACTCCAACAAGCATTTGCCTTGCTTGCTTATCTCATTTTCTCATGATTTTGCTCCTCTCTATATAGAGACATAGTTAGGCTTTCACAATTCCCTTTGTACTAGACTGTAGAACATTTTTTTCTCTCTCATTGTACTAAATTTCATTTCAAGCTTCATTTGGTCTCATATAGTGCCCAAATCTTTGCCAAAGTTTTAATGTTTTCTACAAAGTGAATTGGGAGAAATAGCCAAGTTTGTGAACATGTCTTGATGTCAATTATTCTCGTAAATAGAACATCCAACTGCCATGATTCACTACTTTTTGGATATCCTTCAAGCCTTAGTTTATGTTTGCAAAATTTTGTTCTGACTTTCTATACAGGTAGAGATAAAGTCTAGAATAGTGAGCATACATCAGTGTTTGTGGGCCTAGTGGAGGGCAAACCATCTTCCATAGCTACATTCGCCTATTAGAATCTTCCCCCATATGTGGTATCCAAGGATTGTGGACACCTGGAGACATTAATGGACATCATATTGAAGACTTTGAGGGATCAAGATAACTCGTGGAAGCACAAGGAGGACTTATCAAGTAAAAAGGACATCAAAAGGAGGCAACATCAATCGATACCTCAACGAGTCAAATGTTAGCAAGGGAGAAGCTATCAAAAGGTAACACACACACACACGTTCTAAAGCATACAAAAACTTCAGGAGAAGCTAGAGGGGCAATAGAGTATGTATTAGTATAGTGCACAAATAGAGAAGTTAGAGAAAGATAATTATCAACCATGGAGATTTAGAGTTAGCAAGTACCACATGGGAAAATGATTGTGGGGATTAGTAAGTTGCACAGAGGCCAAAGCCTCATGTACATGATTCACCACTTGAAGGACATGTCAAGGCACTTAATGAATGGATAGAGAGGGATAGGAGATCATATTCATTCTATCCCAACACATAAGCAATAGCATGATAGCTCATATACAAGACTTGACTACATCCAAGAAGGTTTGGGAAACCTTGAAAAGATTGTACTCTTGATCGACCAAGGCAATGAAGATTCAGCTCAAGAATGAGCTAAATAATCTCTTAAAACGACAATCTCTAACATTAATGAGTACATTTTGGAGGTTACTTAGGACGTTGCACATGCCCTAAGCTCATTTGGGTGCCCAATCATATATGATGAACTTGTTGTCACACTCTCAATGGCTTGAGAGAGGATGAAGGGTGGAAACCATTCGGCACATCAGTGTGAGGGATCCCCTTACTAGAATTTGATCAATTTGTCACATTGATGGTGAAGGAGGGGATGAACTAGCAAGGTTCCCAATCAAAGGGAAACCAAGCCCAAGTTTTCTATATAGGTAGAGGCAAATGCAAAAGACATGGATAAAACTCCCAAGGCAGGAAGCTCAAACTCAAGCTCAAGAAACCAAGAATCTTCGAAATAAAACTATGGATCAGGAGGAAGGAGAGGAGCATAGAAAGAGGAGAAAGATCACAAGGAAGAGAAGCACCCAATGGAGAATTCTACAACTATGGAAAATTGGTGCACTATGGAAGAGATTATTGAAGCAACGGAGGAAGCAATCAAGGATACTAAAGAAACCAAGGTAGTTGTGCTAGCACTTCAACATATTGAAAAAAATGTGAACTTGTTTTTGATGTATGCTTTAAATGAAAGAATCAATTTAGATTTTACACGATACATAGATAGTATTTGTAGCAACGATATGAGTTACAATAAGGATGTTTTTTTTTTATTTACACTCACCCTTCACTCAAGGAAATATAGAGAAAGGGGATGAAATTGAGCGTAAGATTAAGCATGTGAACTATGCTCCATTGGATGGATCTCAAAGTTCCAACATGTAGAATGATGTGTTGCATGTGCCAACCATCACAAAGAACTTGGTTACAATAGGCCAAATGGTTGAAAGAGGTTATGAGTTGAGGTTCAATGATTGAGGATCTTTTGTTGAACACCCCATGTATGACTACAACCTCATAGAAAAAGGAAAGAAGCAAGGAAGAATTCACCATGGACGTAAAGCCATCAGCCCCTCACATAATCTACAATAACATGTCATTTTGATATAAATAGATTGTAGAGATCGAATTCTGACATAAAAGAATTGGCCACATAAAATTCCAAAGGTTTTGGAAGAGATGGATGAATACCTCAAGGAAGTGAGGTGGTACTGCTAAAACTTGCTTTGTACCTACCCTAAATTACTTCAGACTTTGATAGTAGGCCCCTTTGGCTTGCAAATGACACCTGAAAAGTACCTATGTACTTTGGAGTGGATGCTTCAGACAATTGAATCAAAGCAGACTACTTCACAAATAGCTAGTGTCACAAAACTTGCTATTTTGGTCCTCACACCTGCTACTTCTTTTGCTCAGTGCTCATAGTATAGTAAAAGTTTCTTAAATTCCTTTTGAGGGAATTTAATTAACTTAGATAGATAATGATTACAAGTGAAATCATCTAAAATGATGAACTATACTCTGAGAAATTAATTTAGCAATCCAAAGCTTACCCCTGACTTTTTAGGGACTGAATAGTAGAACCAATGAGCAATTCGATGGCAATTTCTCCCAAACTGCTGAACCAAAAGCTTTGAAATTTTTGTAGCATAAAAGAGACGTTGAGTGGGTTCTAACAAGCTATAGACCATGCAAAATGGTGGAGAACTCACTGAGATATGATCAACCAAAGTTCACTATTTTGAGTCGTCATAGCAGAAAAGTAGACATAGATGATCAATGAAGTATATCTATTATAGCACATGATTATACAAGTTCATTGGCATTGTAGTGATGCACAATGATGGTGGGATGAGTGAGCTATAGTGTAAGCTACTCATACTCAACTAATGATCAATAATGGAGCTATCTATGAAGCCACCCAGTCGTGAGTTCTCAAAAGTCCTTTAATAAGAAATTTTTCCTCCAAGTTTGAATTTCATTCAAACTTGGCTCCACCTAAAAGTTATTCCCTGGATCTAGGAGATATTCTCTCATTGAAAACTCATAGCTAATATGCTTCCTACCTCCACGAGATACAAGGCTCTTGAAAGATTCTCAATGATTTAACCTTTTACAAATGGTAAATGATCCAGTGTTACAAGCAATGGTTCATGCGAATCATCACATGCTTCCACATATAATCATCCAAGCTAAGCCAAATGTGAAGGCTTGTATATTTGCACCAAAAAAATGATGATGGACATGCAAAGGAAGGGCTTGGTGAGTAGTCTACCTGTTCTTACATCTTAGAATATGCAACATTTTTGCCATGCTTGTCAAGTGGGGAAACAAAGTAGATTCTAATTTAAGAAGGGAGTACTTGTGAGCAATGACATGTTGAATCGAATACACATAAATGTACGGGGACCTACAAGGGAGCCATCCATTGGAAGTAATAGATATTTTGTCACCTTCATAGATGATCATTCAAGTGTTTTTTGGATGTATTGTATGAAGGCAAAGTCAGAGGTGTTTTACCATTTCAAGTGGTTCAAAAACCTAGAGGAAAAGAAGATGGGGAAGTATATAAAGATGGAGGGGGAGAGTATTTTTTCAAATGAATTCTCAGATTTTTTACATGATCATGGCATGAAAGGGTAATTCACTTGTAGGTGTACACCTCAACAAAATGGGTTGGCACAAAGAAAGAACAGATATATAGTAGAAGTGGCTAGAGCTATGTTTAATAAAATGAATGTTCCTAATTCTTATTGCATTGATGCAATGAATACATCGATATACATTATGACTAGGTGTCAAGCCTCAAGAGTACATGGAGTCATACCTTATGAAGCTTGGTGCAATAAGAAACCCAACCTTTGACATCTCAAAGTATTTGGTTGTGTGTGCTATGTTCACATACCTCAAGAATTGAGACACAAGTTAGACCCGAAGGTAGATATGTGTATATGAGGCTATCTAGGCATCTAGATTTGATGATTTTTTGCCTTGGTATGGTAGCAAAGGTGTCTTACACGTTGAAGATGCATATGAAGCCGAGGAGAAGCTCAAAGAGCAACAACAAGGCATGGAGATGATTGGTCCAACCACTTCAAGCACATCATCAGAGAAAAGTAATATATCAACTTGGTAAGGGAGGAAAATGAATGAAGTTAATTCAAGTGAAGCAAGCAACAAAGGAAAATAAAAGATGAATATTGAAGACCATCGATCGGTAGACATAGACTCCACAAGTGATGAAGATGTGAAGATATTAGATACTCCAAGATTTAAAGCATCCAAACCAACAAGGAGGAGATTTTTTGGCATATACTTTCATGCAAACTTTATTCGAATAGCTAAAGATGTCCACCATAAGGATTTTGATTACAATTTTAGACTCAGAAGATTGGAAGATGTATGAGTTAGATGTGAAGAATGCTTTCCTAAATGGAGAGCTTAAAGAGCTAGTCTTCATGGGGAAGCCCCAAGGTTTTGAAGATGAAAGGTTTTCACATCATGTATGCATGATTAAGAAGGTCATTTATGGACTCAAGCAAGCCTCAAGGGCTTGGAAACAAAGACTTGTGGACTAATTAGTAAAATAAGGATATAATCAAATTTGTGTAGACCCATCACTCTTTGTGAAGAGGGAGGTAGCAGAGTTGTTTTCATTTATATATATGTTGATGATTTGATCATTACATGGGATGATTAAGTCAAAAATAAGGACATAACAAGGAATCCTAGATGTGAATTTAAAATCTCTGATTTGGGGATTTTAATGTACTTCCTTGGGATTTAAGTACTATGAAAGAAAAAAGGAATATACTTGATACAAAGAAAATACATTCTAGATCTTTTGAAGAAGTTTGGCTTGTGTAATTACGATCTCATTTCAAATCCATTCAAATCAAATGTTAAACTAAGTGCTCACAAGAGTAGAGAACTGCATGATGTGACCATGTATAGATCAATTATTGGTTCTCTCTTGTATGCTACTATGACAAGACTAGATATTAGACCTGTAGTTGGAGTGCTATCTCACTTTTTGAAGCACTAAGAGTACCTCATGTTCTTGCAGCCAAAAGAGTACTAGGTACCTCAAAGGGTCAATGAATGAAGGGCTCTATTATCCATTGATGATGAATAACATTTACAAGCTTATTATGATGTTGATTGGGTAGGTTCGAAAGATGAGAGGAGGAGCACTAGTGGATATGTTATCATGTCAAGGAAGAAGACCATCTCATGGATGTTAAAGAAACAACCAATAGTGGCTCTCTTCTTTGAGTATAGAGGCTTAGCACAAGTCTCATGAAAGCTTATGTGGCTCAAGAAAGTTTTTGTTAATCTTGATTCATAGGTCAAGAGAGTGCTTATTTATTTTTCATAATATAATTGGCATATGCTTGGCTCAAAATCTGATGTTCCATGCAAGGTCCAAGCATATATAAGTGCATTGACACTTTATTAGAGAGAAGATCATGTCAAAGGACGTAAAGGTGGAGCATGTTAGTAAAAAGCGCTAATATGCAGATATGTTTACCAAAGCATTGAATGGAGTAAAACTACAACACTTCGAAGCATGCACTGAAATGGACCTAAGCATTGAGACTTGAGGGGAAGTGTTGAAAATCAAGTCTCAAACATACAAAAGGGCTCATCCATGAGTTTTGAAAGTGGAACAATAAAAAAGGAGGGCCCAAAGTCTTAGAATCAAGTTAGGAGCTCCACCAAAATCAATCAAATTCAAATCTCTTGAATTACCCACCAAAAAGTGCACCATAGATGCTTTGAATCCTCATATCCTTCTGGCTGGTCCATGTATACTTCTTCCTGCAACTCACCACGTAAGAAAGCATTCTTCACATCCATATGATGCAAATTCCATCCTTTTGCTTTCTTTATGAGTCATGCTTTATACTTGCCTATGCTACCATGAGCATTATGCTTTATCTTGTAAACCAACTTGCAACCTATGGGTTTTTTCTTGTGGTAATGGAACCAACTTCCATGTTTCATTTCCATAAAGTCAAGCCATCTCCTCATTCATAGCTTTCTCCCAATCTGCATTTACAATTGTATCTTCAAAAAAAAAAAGGCTCAACATCTTATATTACCTTTGTCATGTAGGCACAATGATGATCCACATAACTATCATATGTTAATTGTTAATTGTTGCACATAATTTTGCATCCTCCAAGATCTTCTTAAATCTGGGTCACTTCTTCTTGTTGTATTGTTTGCATATGCCTTTCTTGTTGGTATATGCAATACTGATAGCACAATTGGAAGGTAGCGGGTCAGTAACCCAAGGACTGCAATAAGAACTTTATTCCCATTTTCTGAATTCTCTAGTCCCCTTTGGCTTCTTTGTATTTAACCCCACCTCAACACATAACATTGAATAGTTTAACCGCATCTTCATCATACATATGCTAATACCAGTAAATGAAAAGCCGGAATACTCACCAATATAAGATCTTCCCTTCTCAAGTCACATATGATCAATAGCTCCTTTCACTATACATCCTTCTTTAGCATTGTTTGTACATGTATTCACAAACAACAACTTAAATTGTGTCTTGCGCATAATAACATCCCAAATACATCAAATAGTTCACACCATGTCAATCTATGTCTTCCAAAAACCTATTTGTATGAGTATTCAAGATTGGTTGCATGTGAAGCCTTCAACACATAACCATACATGAGGGTCAATGTGATATAACCTGTTTGTATCAATATCCAAGATTGGTTCCATGTGAATCCTTCAACACATAACCATACATCAGACTGTAACCTGAAAGATATGGATATATCTTTGGACCTGGACAATTATAATTTCATCCTTCAATAGTCAGTATCCTTTGATATCTAAGACAATTTGTAGAGCTTATTCGCTGCAAGTTCATAGCCCATGTATTTACATTACACCAATCATTTATTGTGCTTCTCAATTAACAACCTACAATTTATAATGTTCACGAATTATATTTATGTGCATACTATGCGATCATATCATCCAATATATAGTGAAAGCTCATTCCTCTTTGCAATCTTATAAACCACAATCCCGTAAGAGATCTTCCAATATATATCATTTAAATGGCACGTCATTTACATCCTCACTATATAGGAAATACAATACATATATATAAGGGTCTATTCATATGCAAGTGAGGTGAGCTCTAAAGCTACGGTTCAAGAGAGGGTTCCTATGAGAATAAAATATGAGAAAAAATAGTGAGAGGTGAGAATACGAAAGATATGCTTCCATTGAAACTTGCCTCATTTTCAGCATTTCTTACTATTAGAGTCTTCATAAAGGGCAATCAAAGTTCCTCATCAAAGAGCTTTTCTAAACCACTTGATTCTCCATGAATGTCTTCAAAACCTATAGATGTTTTATTATTGGCAAAAACTTTTTCTTTACCTTTCTTGGATGTAGTGGATGAATCTTTTAGACTAAAATTTCCATGCAATCTTCCGCTCCACGAGTTTGAGTTGGAACTATTACTTGGTGAAATATCAATTCCACTCAGAACTTGAGATTTTGCACTTGACTTTTCAGCATTTCCTTTGCCATTTGAGTCAAGATTAAGTCCTTCTTTGGCATCTACATAGAAGCTTGAGATTTCATCAAACACCACATCTCTACTTACTTTCACCTATCACATGAGTGGGCTGTCACATTTATATCCCTTTAACCCAAGAATACCCAATGAAGATACATTTTCCTGATTTTGGATCAAGTTTCATCCTCAACTCATCTAGAACATGTAGGTATGGAATATAGCAAAAAAATTTTGAATGTGATAAGTTTTTTTTTTTAACCTCTAAACTTCTCTTTAGGTGTAACTTGCTGTACAATAGTAGTGAGAGTTCTATTCATGATGTATATGGTAGTGTGCACAACTTGTGCCCAATAACAATGAGGCTTATTTATCTCAAAATCAAGGCTCTTACTATTTTTGTAATATGTCTATTTTTGCATTCAACAATCTTGTTCTATTGTGGTGTGTAACTACATGAAAACTACCTTCGAATTCCATGAATTTTTAGAAAACCAATGAATTCATTTGACATGTATTCACCTCCTCCATCAAATCATAATGTCCAAATATACTTCCTTATTTTCTTTTCCATTATAGCTTTAAAGTTCTAAAAGTGAATAAACACCTCACTCTATTCCTTCATGAATTATATCCATACTTCTTGTGTATGTTCATCAATGAAAGTGACATAAAACCTATAATCTCCCATAGATGTAGTCTTTGCAGGACCCCAAACATTTGTATGTACTATTTCTAGCACAATCTCACTAACATGGCTCTCATGCAAAAATGATGCCCTTGACTATTTACCAAATTGACATGCTTCACATACCTTCTACATCTCTCCAACCTTGACATTTGGTAATTCATTGACAAGCTCCTTTGCATACATCAACTTCAGCCTCTGCAAATTTGCAAGTCCAATTTGCTTATACCAAATCTCTATGTCAGTAATAACGGCTACACCTTTTGCAAACATAATTGCATTCATTTTGAGGAGTTTTGACATTCAAGGTGAATATCCTAGACACTTTGTTCCCTTTGGAAATCGACCTTCCATTCTATTTGTAATCTTCTACAAATAAATTGTACTCTTCTACTTATAAACCATCACTATTGAACTTGACTTGTAATCCCTGCTCAAATATTTGTCCAATATAAACTAGGTTCTTTGTTATATTTGGAACACACGGTACATCAGCAAGATGTTTTACCTTCCCATCCTCCATGAATAATACTATGTTTCTTGTATGCTCAATATGATGTGATGTATCATCACCTATTTCAACAAATCCAAGAACATGTAATTTTTGCAAACTACTAAGCCATTTTGCAAGGTTGGTCATGTGATTTGAGGCTGAACCAACATAATAGACATTACCATTCAATTTTGAAACATCAGCAAACATTGTCTTCATCATGTGATGTTGGACCATCAACAAATTCTCTGAATCATCCGCACTTGTGGATGCATAGCTATTTTGTTACTTTATGCTATTTTGATTCTTCAATCCACAATCATGTTCAAAGTGACCAAGCTTACCATAGTTCTAGCATCCCTTACTTTCATCACTTGAATCATTTCTTTGGCAATTCATGCAGCGTCTTTGTCTCTCCCTTCCTTGAAACTATCCTCCATCTCTTGCATTATTCTATTGTTGACCTTGCTCCTAGTTATTGTTTCCTCTTCCACTTTTGAAGCCTCTTCTTTGGCCTCCTCCTCTACCACTTTTGGAGCCTCTTCCTTGGCCTCTTCATCTTCCAAAGTAGAATGCCTGCTTAGAACTAGATTTTCCTTGGGAGTTTGAGTCTTCACCAAGGTTCTTTCTTTAACTATCATCATGGGCACAAGATAAAAAAATTTGGAATATTCTCCCTAGTTTGAATAGAAGTTTTGAATTGATTATATGTAGTTCCTAGACCACAAAGGCACTTTTTCATGTTATTATCATGAACTACATTGACATCGATAGATGCAAGCAACTAATGTATGCTTTTGATTTTTAGGGTGTAGTGACTTACTGACATGCTCTTTTCCTCTATTGTATGCTGCTCATTCTTGAGTTGCAATTTTGGTGTCTTTGCATTGGTCTCGTACAATGTGACCAAACTATTCCAAGCCTCTTTCAAATTTTTGGCATCTTGTATGTGCCCAATCATGCTATCATGTATGCTAAGAAATAGCAAATACATTATCTTCCATGCTCCTTGATTCCAATCTTCATATCCTTTGAACTGGTCCAACTATCTAATTCCTCTTCAGTAATTGGGGAGAATTTTCATTATCTCTTTTGATGTACTTCTAATAGCCTTTTCCCATCAAGAAATTTTTCATTCTGAATATCCAATCATGAAAATTTTTCTTGTCTAACTTATCGCTCATAAGTTGACTCATTCCATTAGCATTTGTCATTTTTGCAGCAATTCAGAATATTGCAAAAACACTACAGGTAGTACCTCTACTTAAACATTATCATATTGTGACTTGATAATTTGATCCTAGAAAAACACAGTTTTCGTGTATCAACAATGCATGGAATCGCTTGAAATTTTGGATTTGGAATATTTGAGAGATAGAAAAGAAACCACATTAAAATTTTGCAAACTTACCTATATTTTTCATGGGTCCCACCTTGTGGCCTTAAAACGAATGTCGAGATGGCTCCAAATTATACCTTCATACCAAATTTTATAGGAATCTGAGATCATTTGTGAAGCACGCATTATCCATGTCTTCTAATGTACTATTCACTATTGCCCTTCTCCACAAGCTTTTGTATAGTCACACTGGTTCTGATAACATGTCAAGAGAAAGGAGATAAGGAAGAAGAGCTCTCACACACTCTCACATACAATGAGAGGAGAACACACAGATTGAGGCAAGGAAGAATAATCTTCTTCTTCTTCATCTATTACATAAAGAGAATAAACAAGAAATGACTTCATACATCAATACAACTAGTATAATATATAAAGACTAGTACATAAAGAAAACCCTAATGTCCGTGAATGAGTGAGCTGGTAAGAAAACACATTTTCCATCATTGTTGGTAGATAAATGTGGTACAAATCACTAAAAGTGTCCCTAACATATATCAGCATAACCAATACATGTCAGAGAGATGAAAAAGTGGTACATATCATCCTCCATCATCACATGTTGAACTTGATATCTTAACAATAATCTAGGGTGTACTTGCTCACTTCTATTTAAACAATCCTTGAAGATTATACCTCAACCTAGTGGAAATTGACAACATAAGTAGATGAGATGGAAGGGTATCAAGTTCAATTGTAGAAATGCATCATCATGATAGCTACCAAGAAGATCCACATGCGATATAGTTTGCAAGTTCCACAAACATATATTATAATAGATTTCATTAGTAAGTTATTCAAATTAATTGATCTATTCACCAAAAAGTTAATATCCTAAGCATCCCGATCCTTCCAAGATGGATGATTGTTGATGCACAAAGATGATCACAAGGGATGTTAGAAAGTTGACGAGTCCAATCCTCCACTAGCAATCATGATGGTCAAGTATCTTGGAACATGATCACAAACATGATATTCCCCAAGTGCACGGTAGCATATCCACAATCGAGTTGGGTACATGCATATATGATGCATCCATGCCTATTTCTATACAATGTACATGCATATCTGATGCTTCCATGGGTACATGCATGTGTGATGCTTCCATGGGTACATGCATATCCGATGCTTATATTGAGGATGAATCACTAAAATGCTCATATCCCCATCTTTAATGATGTGATTTGCATGAACCATGATTTGTTTTGAAGGTCTCCAAAAATTCCAAAGATTGGAATACACTAAAATACAAAATAAGTAGGTCAAATGGTATGTATAGAGCTCACGAACCTACAAGAAACTCTCCTTCACTTGCTTCGATCACCTAAAAAAGTGTTTAATCATGTAAAAGAACTTCAAACATATGCACTCATGTTAGATAATCCTTCCACAACCTTCAATCAAGTGTCACACTTCCAAAATCAAGCACAAATTCCTCACTCAAATGCAAGAGAAAGCACATACACAATCTTTTTGAGAAGAGAGAGTTCACACTTTACTCAATCAAAAAGTTCTTTACGAGTGAGGTCTTGGCTTTTTATAGGATTTTCCCAAGAATGTTCCTTTTTTATTTTGAAAAGTTCTTAAGAAATAAAAGAAACTACTCTAAAAGGCTCCCCCCTTGCAGATTTTCAAGACGATACTCGTCCCTACATACAACTGCAAAGTAGCAACTATTTTCAATTCTTCCACATTATAGAACTTGGTGGATTTTTTACAATGGTTGCTAACTTATAGAAAGGCTCTCTAATTGAAATAGATGAAATAAAAGGAGTTTTGGATAAATTTATGTGGGTCTCTTCATATCCATTTGACAATATCTTTCTCCCAATAGAGCAAGAGATGCTAGACCATACTACACAAATAAATTTTGAATGGTGCAAAGAGAGACAAATGCAACAAGTATGTACATATGATATCAAATAGAGATACATAGAGATAGAGATAGAGAAACTCTTAATCCACATTTGTGGGTTAGGAACAAATGCAAGATATCCCATATACAATGAAAATCCAAAAACACAAGAATAGAAGTGAAAATATTTACAAAAGAAATTCAACCCCATGGACGAAGGATAATCATCTCTATGTTTTCACATTGGAAAATCATGCATGGCTGCTTGATCCTTCTTGTACAACCCAATTGTTGCATGTTAGAGGTGTATATGCCATGATTATGGATGAGTTAAGCTAGGTTCTTTTCTGAAAGGGGTTTTCCACCTTCTATGGATTTCAAAACAACATAATCCATATGTAGAAATCGATCCCAATACTAAAAGAAAGACATTGTGATAATTTTGACATGAAAATGAACAAGGTATATCTATTGATGTTTCAAAATCAAATGCTAATGTCTAGTATGTTGATTCAAGTGCCTCAAATCACATGACGAACCATGCAAAATGGTTTAGATAGTTTCTAGAAATCGGTTGTTCCTGGATTTGTTGAAACAAGCGATGACACATTACATCCTATCGAGCATAGAGGTCCAAACATAGCACTATCTATGGAGGATGGGAAATGGGAAGGTAAAACGTCTTGCTACTGCATGGTCTGAATATAACAGAGAATCTGATTTTTGTAGAACAAATGGTCGACGAGGTATTACAAGTCAGATTCAATACATATGTACATATACACACACACATACATACATACATACATACATACATACATACATACATACATACATACATACATACATACATACATACATACATACATACATACATACATACATGCATACATACATACATACATACATACATACATACATACATACATACATACATAAATACATACATGCATGCATACATGCATACATATATACATACACACATACACACATACATACATACATACATACACACATACATATACACATACATACATACATACATACATACATACATACATACATACATACATACATACATACATACATACATACATACATACATACATACATACATACATGCATGTTAAGAGAAAGGAGATAAGGAAGAGATCTCACTCACACACTCACACTCAAAAAGGAGCACACATAGATTGAGGCAAGAAAGAATGAACTTCTTCTTCTTCTTGTATTACATTAAAGGAATATACAAGAATGACCTCAAACAAGAATACAACTAGTGTAATATATAAAGAATAAGTGAGTTGGTAGGAAACAAGTGTGCCATCACTCTCGGTAGATAAATCTTGTAAAGCTCACTAAAGTATCCCTGACATATACCGGCATGACCACTATACATGTCAGACAAATGAAATAGTGATATGTGTTATCCCCTACAATCATTTGTTGAGCTTGATATCTTGACACTCCCCCTGAGCTCAATGTCATGTCCTATAATCCAAGCATCTTCCAAAACTTCTTCAACTTCTCTGCTCCAAGTGCTTTAGTGAAAATATTAGCAACATTCTCATCTATCCTCACATAAACAAGATCAATATTACGTGCTAATAAAATTCTCTCTAATCTAGCCATGAAGCTTGCTGCCATTGAAGCCCCTCTATACTCGGCCTCTATACTTGACAAAAGAATAGTGGGTTACTTCTTACTCCTCCATGTGAGAGTTTTACTCCCAAGTGAGATTAGAAATTCACTAGTAGATCTTCTATCTGGAATAATATGAGGCCAATCTGCATCGATATATCCATGAACTTGCAATTCTGCATGAGCTTCATAAAACAATGCATAATCCAAAGTAGCGTTCACATAACGTAGAGAGCATCTTAGAGCATCTAAATGTGGTTTCCTGGGAATTGCATAAATTGACTTGGAAGTCCTACAGTGTAGATTAGATCAGTTCTTGTAATTGTGAGATATATCAAACTTCCCATAATTTTTTTGTACATAGTAGCATTTTCCAATGCTCCACCTGATGTAGTAGCAAACTTCAAATTCTAATCTAATGGCATAGAAATTATCTTACAATCCGCCATATCGTACTTTTCCAGCACACTCAAGGCATATTACCTTTGCGATATCCATATACCTGTTTTTGTATGTATAAACTCAATTCCCAAAAAATAGTGCAACACACAAAGATCTTTCATGTTAACATAAATAGCCACAATCGTGATGCCATCATCACCCTTCCTTGCATATAATGAATGATATGAATCACACATAGAAAATCCAATGGTGGTAAAGTAATCAACAATCCTTGCATGCCAAGCATGAGTGGCTTGTTTAAGCCCATCTGTAGCTCAAGTGTAAGCACCACCTCCTTTACTTGTCAATCCGTGGAGACGTGAGGACCGGTATGAAGACCACGAGCAAGTGAAGGCACAAGTGCGTGAGTGAAAGCACACAAACATGCACACACATACACACACATCTGCACCAGGTAAGATCGAAGAGAGGAACAATGGAAAGCTTAGATTGCAAAAGAGTTCTCTTACAAAGCTCTATTCTCTAACAAGCTAACCTCAAAAATGAGCTCTCTAGCTCTTTTTATAATTTTTTGACTATTTTTGGCCCTGTCCAGAACTAGTCTTCGACCTAGTTAAAAATTAGGTTGCAGGGCTTATTTGAGGGCTCAAACGAAGTCCAAAAATTATGAAAATTGGTAGGATGATACTTCTAATGCTCCTCAAGCTCAAAGACTCCTTGGCTTGAACAAAATGGAGTTACAAAAATAGAAAATGGTATTTACAATGGTTTTTGGTGATGAAAATCACTATTGTTGTAGGGGATTCTTTTGAAAATTTGATATACACTTCTTGGAGCTCCCTACTTGCTCCTTCTTCTTGTGTGTCCACCTCTTTGATGTGCTCCTGTGCTTTGTCCTTGACCTTCAGCTTCAACACTCCCCCCCCTCTCGAGTCTGTCGTCCCTGACAGACCCTTGTTGTAATGGTTGTTCCATGTAGTGCTTTGAGAGGTAGTGTCTGTTCGGTAGGAACAAGATCCGTCTACCTTCCAAATGTGGCAGGGTTGGTTGTCCGGTTCTTCATTTGTCACTAAAAGCCTTAAAGCATAGGTTGTTGCGGACGTAAGAGCGTCCTGGGTACCCACATGTATAATCGCCCTTGTTGAGCTGCAACTAATTTCTTAGGCACCCAAATTTGTCGGATACTTTGTGGTTGAGCTTGTCGAGCTTCTTCCTTCGTCTTCTAGCCTGGTTGGCTTGCCTGGATGGGGTTTGTGGGGGCAAGGCTAGTGGTTGCTCTCCTTTGCGTAACCAGATTTGCCTCATGCCCGGAACTGCTTTCTTGTGGAATGGTGTCTTTCTATTTGCTATAGCAGTTGTCTTGAATTGTTGTGCATGCTTCTGAGGTTGAACTACTATGGATGCTTTACTCTTCAGAAAAGAAGGAGGGTTTGCTTGCCTTTGCGACTGTCCTTCCATGATTGAGTCATTCTGGATCATAGAGCTTTTGACACATACAACATCTTGCTCATGAAGATTAGTCTTAGAGGAATTAAGAGAGTGTGTGGTGCCATGATCTGTGACTATGCAGTTCTCTAGTTCTAATGTAATGCATTGTTCATGTACCCAAACTTGAAGAATTTGACTTCTTAGGTTTAAGTTAACTGCATGGTCATAGATCCAATCTTGACCCAAGACAAGTGGTTCTGTAAGGTTCTCATCTTGACACACTAGCACTTTGACTTTCATTGGAACATCCTGAAGGTAGATGGGAAGTTCCACCTCGCCCAAACAAGGGTTTTCCACACCTCCCAATCCTATGAGATAAGCTTCTATGGGATTGATGTTCAACTGCAAGTCTTGGCAGTAGGACAATCTAACCGCACTACTTGCTCCACTTGAGTCAATCAATGCTTTCACAGTCCTTGCACCCTTTCCTTGTCCTATCTCTATGGTCACAAAGGGACGTCGGTCAATGACTTGAGACGTAATTATGCCTGATTTTTGGCACATATCCATGTGATATTTTGGGGCTTTTGAGGTGACATCTATGCCTAATCGCCTTAACTTATTTCGCCTAATACACTCTCTGGCTTCTGCTTGTGCTTCTTCTCTAACCCTTAACTCCTCTTCTTTTCGCTTCTTAGCAGTGTTGAGTCTCGTAAGCATATCCTCTGTAAGAGGTTCTTGGTATAACTTGACTCTACATCCACTAATATAGTTTGGCAAGATATCTCCTTCTAGAGTGGCCAACTAAACTGCACCGCTAGTGGAAATTCTATTAACGATCATGGGTGTATCCTCTTTTTTCCAACGTACGGGCATGTTGCTTTAGCGTATAAACCAGCACTAGGTCTCCCTCTTTCAATCCTTTATCTTTGATGTGTGCATCAAATTATGCTTTTTGCTTTTCTTTGCAGCGTAGATACCTGCTGCCGCTTGTAGCCTCGTCTCACCTAAGCGTTCTAGGTCAAAGATCCTAGAGGACAATTCATGTCCATTCCACTCATGTTCTTGTGCTACTTTTAAGGCTGGGATGAGGAAGTCCAATGGTAGCACAGCATTGTGTCCGAAGACCATCTGAAATGGGGTGGCATTGAGTACTGTTTTGTAGGCAACTCGATAAACCCAAACAACATGATGAAGGTTTTTGTCCCAATCAGAGCATTTATTATTTACCAGTTTTGTCAATACATTACAGAGGATCTTATTGGTGCTCTCGGCTTGTCCGTTCGCTTGTGGGTGATAGGGGGCCGACTTCTTATGTATCACCAAGAATTCTTGGAGAAGATTTTCAATGACTTCATTCAAGAAGTGTGTGCCTCTATCGCTCACTAACTCTATTGGTAGTCCATATCTCGTGAACACATTCTCGAATAAGAACTTAGCCATAGTCTGAGCATCATTCTTTGTTGTGGCTTTCACTTCTACCCACTTGGTAAGGTAATATGTGGCTACAATAATATACTCTACATGGGAGTTTCTAGCTGGGGGGTTAATAGGACCTACAAAGTCTATACCCCATTTCGAGAATGCACGTCCTCCCATCATTGGCCTCAAAGGCATCACATCTTTTCTAACTGGATATTGTGCACGTTGGCATGTGTCACATTTCTTCACATAGGTATGTGCATCCATATGGAGAGTGGGCCACCAAAGTCGTGAGAATAGAATGGTCTTGATCACTCGATCAGGACCAAAATGTCCACCTACAACACCACTGTGTGCAGTCTCTAAGACCTTTAAATAGTCTGATTCATGAATGCACAGTCTTAAGTAGCCATCTTTTCCTCTTTGGTATAGGTTGTCTCCTACTAAGGCATAGCCTTGAGCCTCTTGCTCCATGCTTCGTCTTCTTGCTAGACTAGCCTCTTTGGGTAATCTTCCCGACCTCATAAGCTCTACCAATGGAGCACTCCAATCTGGAATTAATGACACTTGATAAAGGGTGGCATGCTCCACTGGTGGTCTCTCTCTGCACATTGGACAATTCTTAATCCGCTCATGTGTTTCTTTGTCCATGCTAGGCCAATACACTCCTAAACGTTTCAGATTTTGTAATGTGCACTATTTAGAATAATGATTTCCTAGCAATCCTTCATGAGCTTGTTGCAACCAACTACTATGTTCATCGTCCTCAACACAACAAGCTAATACCCCCTCAGTATCTTGTTTGTACATGCTTCCTGCCAATATGTGATATTTTTGTGATTTTACAATTTCTTCTTGTGATGTTTTCACATTTTTATTTGCAGCACCGAAGATGAGGACTGGTACCAACTTATTTGCCCATTTACGAAAAACTTCCAAATTGAACAGATAAGCATCAGGTAGTTCATCAGACACTCCTTGCGGTGACTCTCCTGAAGTAATGCGAGAAAGGTGATCTACCCGGAGGTGGGTTCTACCTTTTCTAACGACAACTTCAAAGTCATATTCCATTAGTAAGAGAGACCACCTTACTAAACGTCCTGTATTGCAAGGTTTATTGACCAAATATAACAAAGCTTGATGATCAGTGAAAAACTTGAACTTATTGGCCAATAGATAGTGCCTAAACTTCTTCACGGCATACACCATGCCTAAGCCCTCTCGCTCAATTCTGGTATAGTTTCGTTCCGCTGTGGTTAGCTGTCTGCTAGCATATGCTATGGGTAAATATAAATTTCCTTCACCGATGGGTTGTGCTAGCACACATCCTATGGCGTGATTTGATGCATCCACATGGACATGGAATGGTTTATTCCAATCAGGAGTGGTCAGTATTGGTGCTGTGCACAAACGTTTCTTCAGTTCGTTGAAAGAATTCTCGCATTCGTCGTTCCACTCAAAATTAGACAACAAGGCATAAAGGGGTCTAGCTATGATCGCGTACATGTGGATAAACCTACGGTAATATCCACAATGGCCCATAAAGGCTTGTACCTCTTTAACATTCCTTGGCCTTGGTAGCTCCGCTATGGCTCGTACCTTATCTTCATCTATAGAGATTCCATTCTTAGAAACAATATGACCTAAGATTTTACCTTGTCGCACCATGAACACACACTTTTCTGGGTTCAGACACACTTTATATTCTCTACACTTGTTAAAGATTTGTCTGAGCTCAGGGATGTGAAATTTTCTTTCTTGGGAATGAGCACATAAATCATCCACATACACTTCTAAGCTCTTTTGCAAGAACTCTTTGAAGACATGACACATGAGCCATTGGAATGTTGCAGGTGCATTGGTGAGCCCAAATGGCATCACACGAAATGAAAAGTTTTCCCCACTCTAGGGCAATGGCTACTTGATTGTAACCTGAAAATCCATCAAGGAAGCTATAAACTTCCTTTCCTGCAACGTGCTTCAATAGGTGTTCCGTGATTGGAAGTGGATAACTATCTCTGATCGTAGCGGCATTAACTTTTTTAAGGTTAATACACACTCACAACTTCCCGTTCTACTTGGGCACCACTACAATGGGGGACACCCATGCAGTATGCTCAATCTCATAGATGAATCCAGCTTCAATCAGCCTATCAATTTCTTCTTTTATTTTGGATGCATATGTATCATTATATGTGTAGGGCTTCTGTTTGGTGAGCTTGGCATCAGCAGTCATGGGGATAATATGAGAGAAAATTCTTGGATCTACCCCTTTCAAGTCTCTATAGTGCCACACAAACACATCCCTATATACCCTTAATAGAGCTACGAGCTCCATTTCTTCTCTTGCACTTAGGTCATCTCCTATATATGTGCATCTCTCTTCGTTCTCTTCAATGGTCACTACAATTTTCTTGATCTTTTCTTTATTATCATATGACTCTCCTATGATGGCCTCTCTTTTAGGCATTCGTACCAAAATTTTATGGTCGTCAACTTCATATTTCTTGAAGTTTTTTGGTACTTCAAACAATGATTCCTCCTCTTCTTGTTTCACTACTTTTCTTTTCTTTTTCTTTTGACTGCTCTCACTTCCATCCTTTGAATTTGTTGTTTTAATACCTGTGAGAGATGCTTCTTCTTTCTGGGTGAACACTCCTATATCTTCTAGATAGTGCTGCTCTGAGTTAAAGCAACTATCCATCACAATGGACTCTATATCATCATCATTCTCTTCTTCTTCTATGACATCACTAGGGTCACATTCTTCTAGCAAGGGCTGATACATGAATACTAAAATATCATAACCCTCCTCATCACAATGAGGTGTCCATTGTTCTTCATTGACAACAATTCCATGGTGGCTAAGATTTCAGGCCAGCCGTGAGGCCCAAATTCCTCATCTGGAAAGATCATCGGTGTGTAGGATGGGTCCCTAACTAGTCTATCTCCTAGCAAAGTTCCTTATTCTCTTGCCTTTAAATGTTTTCCCTCTTCCTCTGCAAGAATGCACAGAGATGGACTCTTCTTTTGCTTTGTTGATAGGATTCCACTCTAGGGGTGGTACATCTCTGAAGGTGTAATCCTTCAAATTGACCTTGGTGGTGATCCCTAAGTGCTGCAAGTACAAGGAGTTGGTTCCCCAATCCTATACTATTTGCAATTGTCGTAGGAAGGGTCTTCCTAGGATCATCTCATAGACATTATTTTTCTCAAAGTCACATATAGCAAATGTATGTTCTAACTCTACCCCACAGGTGGTTAGAGTTATCCCTTCTAGCAATCCTAGAGGTCTTTCAAAATGACCGTTAGCCATTTGAAGCTTCATTCTAGTTGGTCTTAATGTGGGTTGTCCCCATTGCTTCCACAAGGAGGTGGTTGCAATGGCAACACCAGCACTTGAATCTATGATTGCTTTGGTTGTGTAACCTTGGTAGGTGATTGGAAGATAAGTATTACCTTCTTCACCCTCACACATGTCCCCTATTTTGTCTAGAGGTATCTCTAGTACTTTTTGCTTAGAGCCTGCTTTTGGCATTTTGGAATCAAGTTCTGGAACTTGATCCTTAACATGATTCCATAGCTCAAGTTTTGCTTTGAGTAGCTCTTCTACAGTAAGATGACACTGAACCTTAGTGTTCTTCACGACATCAGTGTTCCTTGGAACCACTGGGTCTTCGTTTCTTACCAGTATTGTGGGAGCTCTGATCTGAATAGATTCAGATTCCCATGGGCCTGGAAATTGAGGCAGTTCTTCTAAGGTATTAGATTCAAAATCTATCCTTTCGTCTTCTTGTTGCTTGACTTGATCTCCGTAAATGGATGGAATGTCTTGGGGAAATTGATCATGAAGATCATCAATCTCAAGAATAGGAGAGGAATTACCCTTCTCCTTGGCCCATTTCTCTTCTTGTATTTCCCGCAAGAACTCTTGAGAGTACTGTTGAATTGAAGGAGGTATTCCAGCATCCATGGAATTAGGAACATAAGCTCCCATTGGTGGTGAGCTTCCTCTTTCAATAACTGGTTGAGCTTGTGGAGGTAAAGAAACTTTTGTGGTTTGTTTACCAACTGCTCTAATCTTTCTAGTAACCCCTGGAAATGCAAATCCGGTTTGATAGAGTTTTTCTTATTGAACTTTTGACTAGTCTCGAGTATAGCTTGAGCTTGTTCTACCATTTTCATGGACATTTTCATCCGTTCAATCTCTAAATCTGCTCTAGGGTAACTCTTGTCTAGGTTTGCAGCTGTTGGCCCTTCTTGAAGTCAAGCTTGGTAGGCCTTGAACATCATGTCCAAGCCTTCTAGGGTTGGATCTACAAGAACAGACCCTGGTTGCGGCCTATTTACAATGGGTGGTGGGGTGGGATGAGATGGAGTGGATGGAGTTTCGGCATGCGAGGGGCTTTGAGTTGCAATGTCATCTATTTTTGTTTTCGCTTCTTTTAAGCTTTCTTCTAGTTCTGATAACTTTTTATTCCACTTGCAATTGGTCTTCTCTCTAGTATCCTTCCATGTTCTTGTTTTCCTCTTACTAGGTTCTCTCGATTCACTCGACTCCGATTGCTCTACTGGTTTATCCTGTTTTAAGGCTTGTGCTCTAGTGACAGCTTGTATAGGAGCCACATTACTGCTACTTGAATCCACCACTAAGCCTACCACATTAATGGGTGTAATCTTGGGTGCACTGGATGGGTTTCTTGGACAATCTCTGGGAAGATGGTCTTTGCCACATTCAGGACAAAAGGCTTGTATTGTGATAGCCTGACCTTGACTCGGAGATGTTGGGTGAGGATAGTCACGAATGAAATGGTCACCTTGACATATGAAACAAGATCCTTTAGGGGCTTGTGGTCTCATTTGTCTCAATTGGGGCCTAGGCTTAGGATTTGTGTACATGACATTGGAGTATTCTAGCTCCCAATTTTGCTCCATAGATGGTGCCTCATATTGATACGAGTAAATCTCACTATGCTCAGGCGACTCAGTGTAATAAGCATGTGGAGTACCTTCATGGGAGTAGTCTGAACTATGAACATGAGAGTCATTCTCTAAGACCAGTGGGGTCACTGGCACCAATGCTCTATTAAGGTTGTCTTCTGCCACTCCATACTTAACTAGAATTACATTGGCAGGTGCTGGTGGTTGGTTTCCTAGGACTGGTTGTGGCCTATATGGTGCCTGATATTGTTGTTGTGGTCTATAATATGGCTGTTGGTATTGGTTTTGATACCTCCTTCTTGGTAAGGTTGCTGATAATTCTGTCTAACAGCTTGCCTGTTGTAAGGACAATCTTGAGCCATGCGGTTTGTGTATTTCCTCTCAATAGTGCAATATGGAGCATTCCTTTCTCTAATGTTTTGGTTTTGCATTGGGCATACATTATCCATGTGATCCCCTACACAGGTATAACATCGGTTCAATGAGGTGACTCTCTGTGTTTGTCTATTTTGGACTCCCAGCTTCTTGGCAACTTGCTCAGCTATCTCATCTATTTCCGTGGAGATTTTTGAAGTATGACTAGTAGAACTATGAGAATCCTTATAGAGTTTGGACAATCCTAACTCCTCACCCAAGTTATCTTCTATGTCAATGCATGTCCGCACACACTCTTCTATGCTTTTGGGCTCTTTCAAGTACACATATGATCTTAACTTTGTGCTTAGTAAGCCATCTAAGAACAAAGCCACTTGTTTCACAAGTGTGGGCAACACTAGAACAGGGCATCTTTCTAAGTACTGTCTGAACCTTCTTCCTGCTAGTTGCACTGTTTCTTGGGGTGTCTGCTTGAAGTTGTGGATCAAAGATGATGTGTTATGCCTGATACCACTCTTGGAAAATTCTACAATGAATTCGTTTAGCATTTGACCTATATCGTGATAATTGCGACTACTTAGTGGTTGAAACCAAGCTAAGGTAGTGCCCTTAAGAGTCAAACCAAATGCCTTGTACTGGGTGAACAAATCCTCAACCTGTTCAGCTCTAAACACTTGTTTGAACTTGGCCACATGATCATAAGGATCTCTTGACCCGTCAAAATAATTCTTCATTTCCTTGATCACTTGAGTGGGTCTAAGGGTTCTTGGGTGCTCTCGGGGTCTAGGGAATGGAAAATCATGCTCATCTCTTTGTTGCCTATGTGCTTGATGTCTCTCTCTTTTAGGTCTTTCATTTTCAAATCCTGATCTATTTATCCCCACAGTGCGTGCAAAACTAACCTCAGGTCTCTCTCTATTTCTTTCTCTCTGGGCTTCATGAGCTTGGGATGATCCTACTCCTTGGAGGCCATGGGACACATTGGATCTTGGTGGAGGGAAAATCAATTCACTCTTCCAAGTATATGCATGTCTATCATGTTCCGTTACCAAGAACATTTTCTCTAATGTGTTATCCAAGTAGACAACTTTGCCTGGTGTCTCTAGATCCTTGAACTCGTAGATGATGACTATGCCCAATTGGCTAGGTTGATCTGGCTTGAATCTCCAAAAGGCTTCCTCTGTTTCTCTATTCAAGAATAGTTCTATGCTTTTGTTGTCTTGAGGGATCCAGTCTGGAGTGATCACTCTGGTCAAAACTGACTTACCTCTAGGAGTCTGGGGTCCTTGTCCTACATTTCCTTGTTCGAGGTCTCCTATCTCATTCTCAGGAATGACATTTCCAAACTCATCAGTCCTATCTGGTAGGTTGGTGACCACATACATGGTTCCTTCCTTATCAATGTATGAACCCTCTTCGAACTTGACCATCGGGTGTTCAAGTCCAAAGGGTTGATCTGGATTTTTGAGTTGGACCACTGATCGCCTTAGGCCATCCTCATAGATGCGAGCACCTAATCGGTTGGTTTGAATATATTCCAATTGTGTCTTATAGGGACCTTCCTGTGTTTGTAGATGGGCAGTTCCTAAGCCACCTCCAGGTTTCCCCATGCTAAAACACATTTCTGAGTCACTTGTGTCAGAGTTTAGTACGTAAGGACAACCACTTAGTTGTTGTGCCCAAGTCTTAACTGTATGGTTGACACTAGACTGAGAAGATCTAATGCTTTGTCTATCCTTGCGTAGGTGTCTACCAGATCTCAGGTTCATAAGCTTTGGTTAAGAGTCCAAAATTTCCCCTTGGTATGGTTCAAAATTCTTTGGAGTTCCTTTGGGCTCCAGGTCCCACTTGAAGGTCAACTTCAAATTATCCTATCTAAAAATCAATGCATTATTCTTATAAAAAGCAATTGAGCCTGTGTAGGATTCGAAACGAGCTTTCCAACGAGCTATAGAGCTCAAAAAATGGACTTTTGATGAAAAAGTTATGTCAAATCAAGCTCCTGGGGGTCAAAACAGGCAAACATGCACTTGTGGAAAAATCACGATTTTGTAAGAGAATCGCGATTTTGTGAAACCAAGAGAATCGTGATCGTGTGAAACCAAGAGAATCGCAATGCTATGAAATCAGAGAATCGCGATGCTATGAAATCAGAGAATCGTGATCCTGTGAAACCAAGAGAATCGCGATGCTATGAAATCAGAGAATCGCGATGCTATGAAATCAAAGAATCGCGACCCTGTGAAACCAAGAGAATCGTGATCCTGTGAAACCAAGAGAATCGTGATGCTATGAAATCAGAGAATCGCAATCCTATGAAACCAAGAGAATCACGATCCTGTGAAACCAAGAGAATCGTGATGCTATGAAATCAGAGAATCGCGATGCTATGAAATCAGAGAATCACGATGCTACGAAATCAGAGAATCGCGATGCTATGAAATCAAGAGAATCGCGATGCTATGAACTCAGAGAATCGCGATGCTATGAAATCAGAGAATCGCGATCCTCTGAAACCAAGAGAATCGCGATCCTGTGAAACCAAGAGAATCGTGTTTTTGAAAATCGCGATTGCCAGCAAAGAATCGTGTTTTTGATAATCACGATTGTCAGCAGAGAATCGTGTTTTTGAGAATCGCGATTGCCAGCAGAGAATCATGTTTTTGAGAATCGCGATTTTTTTTCAGAGAATCGTGTTTGATCACAATCGTGTTTTTGGCTAAAAATCGTGATTTGTGAGAATCGTGATTTTGAGCACAACCAGAGAATCGCGATTCTGAGAATGACTACAGAATCGTGTTTCTTTCAGAAGTGCATCATGTAAATCTGCATCAGAAATGGAATGATCTACATCCTCATATGAAACCTACAAAGGCTGAGAAGTTGCCTCATTAGGACCAGCACTAGACTGTCCACCTGTAAAAAGAGGCATCAAAGGATCATACATGTCTTTAGAGCTAACAGATGTCTCCTTAGTACATGAAAGCAATGGCTGAATAGCATCTTCCATAAAGACAACATCACGGCTAACCAGAATGCGTTTAGTCTATGGATGATATAGACGCTAGCCTTTACTTTCAGAACTGTACCCAACAAAAATACATTTTGCTGCCTTATTTTGCGATGTTGTTCAGGCACTAGTGCATATGCCAAACAACCAAAAACCCGCAGATGAGCAACAGATGGCTTGCGATCATGCCAAGCCTCATATGGAGTGATAGACTTTAGCGCTTTAGTGGGACACCTGTTAAGTACATATGCTGCACACATGACAACCTCAAGCCAAAAACTATGTGGTAAAGCCTGACTCTTGACCATACACCTCGCCATCTCCATGAGTGACCTGTTCTTCCATTCAGCAACTCCATTCTGTTGAGGTGTATACGGCACTGTACACTGGTGTTTTATCCCACGTTCAGCCAGAAATGCATTAAAATTAGAAGACATATATTCCTCCCCTCGATCAGAACGGAGGGTGCCCATTTTACATGCTGACAGATTTTCAGCCAAAACCAAAAACTGTTTGAAGCACAAAAACACTTCGGACTTTGCCTTCAATGGATATACCCATGCATGCGTGGAAAAATCATCAATGAAAGTCACGAAGTAAAGATAGTTTCCAAAAGAAGGTGTCTGCATAAGACCACAAACATCACTATGTACAAACTGCAATTTCTGCATAGCCCGAAGTGATCCATCTTTTGGAAAGGAGGAACGCTGCATTTTGCCCAAAATATAGCCTTCACATACATGTTTTCCAAGTGCCTCAAGCTTGGGCAAAGAAGACACCATATCAGATTTCTATAGGCGTAGCAAACTAGCAAAATTAAGATGACCAAAGCGTGCATGCCAAAGCTTTGCATCTGAGATAGCCTGAGAATCATGAACTGCACATGCCGAATCATTCACAGATCTTTCATAGTCTATGAGCTTATACAGCCCACGGCATAAAATGCCAGAAGCAATAATAACATCGCCATTTGATAGATCATGAGCTGTACATCTGTCATCAACAAATTTCACAACCAAGCCAATCTTGGCTAATGCAGAAACTGATAACATATTCTTCTTGATCCCTGGCACAAATAAAGCATCTGACAAGGTGAAAGAACTACCATCAGTAGTAGTCAGAATGATCTTACCAACACCCATAACAGGATAAGAGGAGTTGTTGGTGCATGTGACAGTATTCCCTGTAGGGGCAGGCTCGAGTGAAGAGAAGAAACTACGCTGCGAGGTAATATGTTTGGTCGCCCCACTGTCAAAGTACCAAACATCTGAGTCCACTGCAGACATGCACTTCTCATGAGAAGATGGGTCAAAACTGCAAACTGTAGTAAACGCCCATTCTTCTTCTTGCACAAGATTTGCAGACTCTGTTTTTGGTGTAGAGGCCTCTACAACAACCATTCCAGCCTCTTTCTTCTTTGCCTCTTTTGCAGCCAGTTTTGGACAGTTCTTTATGATATGATCATTCCCTTTACAATACTTGCAAAACAATTTCTACTTTTCTGATTTCTTCTCATCTTTATCCTAGTTCTTTGAATGTGCAGCATTTGCAGATTTTTGCTTACTAGTAGAAGAGCTCCATTTTTCTTTGCCCTTCTGACTAGCCAGGAAAGCTTGATCTGCAACACGTATAATGGACCTGTTCTGCCTGGACTGATCTTCTTGCAACAGAACAGAGACTAACTCCTCAAATGATAAGGCATTCGGATTGCCTTTCATCATCAACCGAAGAGTAGAAGCAAAACTCTGATATGAATCAGGAAGAGCATTCAGAACGGTCTGCACAAGTGAGCTATCTGGTATAACCCCATCAGCAGAAATCAACTGTAGCTTCAAATCTTTGATCTTTGTTAGGAAACTGTCCATAGAATCACCTTCATTCATGTGCTCACTCTCCAACTGTTTTCGGAGGTAAGCAACACGAGCCTCATTCCTAGCTTGGTACAATGTGGTTAGTGTATCCCAAGCATCCCTAGCTGTTCTGCAAGAGCGAATATGAGGAATAATGGCACGTTTGACAGACAAGGCTATCAATGCATGTGCCTGGGTATCTCTGCCATCCCAACGAATTTGCTCTGTAGTAGGTGCAACAGAAACAGCAGCACGAATAGGAATCTGCGGAATATCATCTTTGACACCATCTTCATCAGCTCCAGCACATGTATTTGCAGTACCTGTACTTGCAGGTGTAACATGACGTCTTTCAACACCCTGCACAATGTTCCATAGTCCTTTTGCAATCAATACATGTCGCATCATATAAGCCCATAATGGGTAGTTGGTACCATCCAACTTATCCTCAACAGCCAACATACGGAATACATCACTGCTTTCAGCCATGGCCGTTGACTAAAATACCTTGATGCAGAAAATTGACTGTATCTCAGAAAATTGAACAAAACTGCCTAGACGAGTTCTGCTAGACCTGTAGCAGACTCCAAGACGCTTAAACTGGAGAACAGAAACTGGTATATACCTTTGGTATGCTCACCAAAATTCATGCAATTCTGAGACTACAAACGGAGGAGTGTCGACGGCGCCCTAGATGAAGCGACGACCTACTTTGATACCAATTGTTGGAGATAGATGTCTGCGGAAGCACGCGAACAGCACAAGGAAGAAGAAGAAGCTTGGAGCACAAACACACAATAGTGAATGTATTACTAGAGAATGTACAAAGATAAGTAGCCCATTAGGGCAATAGGCGTATATACAAGCCCGGGGAAAAAACCTCCTAAAGAGGGAATAAAGTGCCTCGGCGGTCCTAGTGTGTTCACACACATCACTACCTAAATATATCAACAAATTGAGAATAATCTTGTGTGATTGATATCCTGTTTGAACCCTATTTCTACCCTAGAACCCTGAATTGCCATAACTTCCTCATACAAAATCCGTTCGGAGTGATCTTAGGCTCATTGGAAAGCTCGTTTCGAATCCCACTAAATACGGGGAGTTAAAGATAGGGTATTTTGAAGTTGACCATACTTTGGGGTGAGAAAACTGAGGGATCTTTAGGATTGTTTTCCATAAAACCAAAGGACAATTTGGTCTATGAGTTACATGAATGAAAGAGGCTAGTGTCAATCACACTGCTAGGTCTTGGGCCTAGTAGTTGAGTAATTATTCACACTACCCTAACTCTAAAACTAGCGAATCAGAGATGTCTCATGGTATGGAGAGACCAACAGGAAGTTCAGGCGTGGCTTACTTGCAAAGGGTTGAAGGTCCTTACAAGACTTAACTAGAATACCTTAGGAACAACCCATTAGGTGCTTGCATCTATGAGGACGGCTTGGGAAGATCCCTGGTCCAGATAAAAAACCCAGATCAACCCATTGGACTAGAACATCCGGCAGTTGAAAATGGTGCATACCTGGACAAAGAAGGAACCATGTATGTGGTCACCATCTACCCAGACACGACATAGGAATTTGGTAATGTGATCCCAGAAACAAACATACATGACCTAGAGCAAGGGAACATAGGTGGAGATCCTAGAACCCCTCGAGGCAAATCAGTTCTCACTAGAATTATCACACCAGAGTGGGTTCCCCAGGATAATAAGAGCATAGATCTTCTCTTAAACGGGGAGACCGATGAAGTTTTTTGGAGGTATAAGCCTGATCCGCCAAACGAGGTAGGAACGATCACAATCTATAAGTTCAAAGATCCTGATAGCCCAGGCAAAGTGACCTATTTAGACAATTCTTCAGAGAGGATCTTTGTGGTCACAAAGCATGGTAGGCATGCCTACACTTGGAATGGTGAATTTATTTTTCTTCAACCAAGGTCTAATGTCTCTTATGGCCACCTAGGAGTTGGAACATCCCAAGCTCATGGAGTTCAAAGGGACAGAAGTAGAGACAGGACAGAGGTAAGTTTTGCCAACCCCTTGGGAAGAGAAAGGATGAGAACAGAGACAGATAGAGTGGAAACTGAGAGACCTAGAGCCCCAAGAAACCAAAGAAATGCTGACGGTTTTCCTTTGCCAAGGCCTAGAGAACACACTAGGACCTTGAGGTTGACCCAACCGGTTAAGTCCATGAAGAATTACTTCGATGGGACTAGAGACCCATACGATCATGTGGCCGAGTTTAGGCAAGTCTTGAGAGTTGAACAAGTGGAGGACATGTTTACACAATACAATGCCTCTGGTCTAATCCTTAGGAACACCACCCTTACATGGTTTCAACCACTAAATGAGAGACACTTTAGGAACATAGACCAACTTCTAGAGACTTTCATTACCGAATTCTCTAAGAGTGGCATAAGGCATTATACTTCCTCACTGATTCACAGCTTCAAGCAGACACCTCAAGAGAGTGTGAGACTTGTAGGAAGAAGGTTTAGGCAATACTTAGAGAGATGTCTTGTTCCAGAGTTACCCACTCCAGCCAAACATGTGGCCTTGTTTCTAGATGGATTGTTAAGTACCAAACTGAGATCATATGTGTACTTAAAGGACCCTAGATCCATAGAAGAGTGTGTATGCATGTGTATAGATATCAAAGATAATCTAGGGGAGGACTTAGAGCTCTCAAAAATCTATAAAGATTCAGATAGTTCCACTAGCTTGGCTTCCTCACAATCCACGTCAATTGAGGATCTAGCAGAGAAGGTAGCTCAAAAATTAGGAGTCTCAAGTAAACAACTACCAAGGTTTTCCCTAGTGAAAAGATGTTATACTTGTGGAGGTGACCATATGGCTAATGTATGTCCCATTATGGCTCAACCTGAGGTGAATCCTAGTAGCCAATACTGCACCATAGAGAGAAGATACACTAATCACTCCGCGCAAGATTGCCCCTACAATAAGCAAGCAGTTAGGCAAACATACCCACAACCATACTCTCAGCAAGGAAGATACCAGAGCCAGTACCCACCTCAACAATATGGCAAACCATAGGAACCCTATCAAAAACCCTACCAAAACCAGTAGAGACCTCAACCAGTTCTAGCACAGCAACCCCCTGCTCCAGCCAATGTGATCCCGGTAAAGTATGCAGTAGCAAAAGAAAATCTGAATAGAGCCATAGTGCTAGTAACACCATTACTATGAAAAAGTGATCCTAGTGATCATAGTTTTGACTCCACTCATATTGATAGCCCACAGGCTTACTACATGAATTCGCCTGAACATAATGAGTCATATTATTATGAGGACCCGTGTGAACCTAGTTGGGAGCCAGAGTATGCAAATGTCATGTACGCAAATCAAAACTCTAGGCCTCAAGCTAGGCACATAAGGCCCCCAATTCCGAGAGGACCATGCTACCAATGTCATGGAGATCACTTCATTCGTGATTATTCAAGAATTTTATCCCGATTGTGGGAAAGAGAACCTTTTGCGAGATTGTCCTAAGAATCCCAACAATTTACCGAAAATCACTCCTATCAACGTTATTGGATTAGTAGTAGACTCCACAGGGAGTGTAACTTCCATTGCACCAATGCAAGTGGTCACTAGTGCTCAAGCTTTGCAGCAAAACCAACTACAAAGCCTCTGTACGGACTTTTGACCAATTTTGAGTGGACTAATGAATGTGAGAACTCCTTCAATGAGCTTAAACGGCGATTATGTTCAACACCAATCCTGCCTGCACCAGATTGGAATAAGCCCTTTCATGTCCACGTGGATGCATCCAATTATGGTATTGGGTGTGTACTTACACAACCTACGGGCAAAGGTAATATGGATCTTCCAATTGCCTATGCGAGTAGACAATTGAATGTAGCTGAACGAAACTATACCACCACCGAACGAGAAGGATTAGGCATGGTATATGTGGTTAACAAGTTTAGATACTATTTGCTTGCAAATAAGTTTAAATTTTTTATTGATCATCAAGCACTGCTGTACTTGGTAAACAAGCCATGCAATATGGGTAAGTTAGTAAGTTCTCTTACTAATGGAATATAACTTTGAGGTAGTGGTGAGGAAAGGCAAGACTCACTTGAGAGTAGACCATCTCTCTAGGCTCACAATTGGAGAGGCCCCACAAGGAGTATTAGATGACCTTCCTGATGCTTACTTGTTTAATTTGGAAGTTGTACCTCAGTGGGCTAAGACATTAGTGCTAGTATTGACATAGAGGCCTAACCACCTAGTAATAAATGTTGAAAGTTTTTCAAGCTCAAGAGTGTGGGAACATGCCCCAAATTGAACCTTCCACATCATCCACAATCAAAGGAGGCTGATTTCCACGAGTTGGAGGCATCAAATCATGCCCATAATGAGAAGAATTTGATTAGAGAAGATTTAGCTCACCTCTTGATGTGATTGGACCTCACTTTTGACATGTATATGCTTTTGATTGGTTAAAGAGGTTAGTATGTGGTCTTTAAAACCTCTAATGAGTTGTATTATGACTTAGAGTCGTGGAAATACGTGCCCAAGCTTCCCCCTTGCTTAAGCACACCCCCTACTAGCTGTTCTCTGCATATTTTGCACAAATTTCACTTTTACACACTCTATCTATCTAGATGTTTTTGGCAGACCCCCCGGTCTTGTAATTGTTGTTTCTCCTTCATCCGGAATCCATTTGCAATGATTTTTGTCTTGTTGAAAAGCTTATAAGTTCTACTTTGTCTGGTATAAGTCTCAGGTTCAGTGCCTGCACATGTGCAGAGAAATGTCCAGAACAGTGTCTGTCCAGTTAGCTCATACTCTGTGAAGAGATCAAGTTATCTGTTTTGTTGCAGCTGGTTGAGGCATCATCCAGTATCCAAATGGAGTGATTTTACTCTCATTTGAAAGCTCTTAAAGTATAGTTTATGCCTGTAAAATTTCATTTTCAGTCTCTGCATATACTCAGAGAAACTCAGAAAATACAGAACCTATGTCTGAAAATTTTCAGGATCCTAGGAGGGTTCATTTGCTTTTGTTGTGCACATAGGAGTGTTTATCCTCCAACAGTGGTATCAAAGCTATAAGTGGAGTATCAAAGAGAGAAGAAGGAGCTACTGAAGTGAAGTGAAGACTTCATCAAATTTTGAAGGAAGGAAGCAAAGAACGGGCACGTCAACAACAAGGGGAAGCAAATACATCATCAAATCAAAGACGAAGCTTCATCAAGAGGAGTAGCTCTATTTTTTGAGGTAAAAGCCATCCTTTTCAACTTCATTGCATCAAGGGGGAGGTTCAAAAGAGTTAGGAGGCACCATGGCTGATCTCAATGCTCAGATTGAGAAGCTCGAAAAAGGAAACTACCAACCATGGCGATTTAGAATAAGCAATTTTTTGATGGGGAAAGGTTTGTGGGGACTTGTGAGTGGTGGAGAACCAAAACCCTACATAGATGAGGTAAATCCAACCAATGACCAGAGAAGAGCAGTAAGAGAGTGGGATGAAAGGGACAAAAGGGTCATTTTCATTTTATCTCAGCATATTAGCAACTCTATGGTAGGGCATATTCAAGATTTGGATACATCGAAGAAGGTGTGGGAGTGCTTGGAGAGATTGTACTCAACCTCCACAAAAGCTAGAAAAATTCAAGTCAAGAATGAGCTAAATAATCTTAGGAAAAGCCCCTCTCAAGGTGCTAATGATTACATATTAAAGGTTAAAGAGCTTGCAGATGCACTAAGGTCAATCGGTTGTGCCCTAGATGATGACGATCTTGTCGCCCACACCCTAAATGGACTTAGGGATGATGAAAAATGGAGGGCTTTCACAACTTCAGTGTATGTAAGGGACTCTCTTCCTGATTTTGATCAACTAATCACTCTCATGGTGACAAAGGAGATGAACCTTGGTGTTCATAACGCCAAGGATAGCCAAGGGCAATTGTTGTATGCAGGTAGAGGAAGAGGAAGACACAACCGAGGTGCTTCAAGAGGAAGAGGAAGATATCAAAGCAGCCAAGGAGGCCAAGGACAACAAGAAAATGCAGGTCAAAGAGGTGGAAGAGCCACAAATAGAGGAAGAGGTGCAAGATTTGGTGGAAGAGGACAAGCCACTTCAAATGGATGCTTTGTATGCGGTAAGCCCGGTCATTTTGCAAATGAATGCTATCATAGAGCTCAAAGACAAGGGAATCAAAGCAACAACAACAACAATTATAGAGGGCAAGGTAATTATGCAAACACATCATCCAGCCAAGGGAATGATTATTTACTTGCCATGAGGTATGGTGAAGATACAACTCAAGCTAGTGAAGATGTATGGTATGTAGACAGTGGATGTAGCAATCATATGTCATGTCGAAAGGATCTTTTTAGTAATTTGCAGGTCCCAAAGCATCAAGGGCATGTGGAAACAGGTGATAACTCAGAGCATACCATTCAACATGTGGGAGATATCAGTTTGGAAGGAAATCAAAGAGCAAAGTGCTTATCAGAGGTATTACATGTCCCTACTATTACCAAAAACTTGATTTCGGTAGGCCAAATGGTAGAAAAAGGCTATCAAGTTAGGTTCAATGAAAGAGGATGTTTTGTTGAGGATCCAAGGGCAGGTTTCAAGCTCATAGCAAAAGGAAAAAAGCAAGGGAGAATGTTCATAATGGACATAAATCAGCCACACCATTCAATGTATGTCACATATGGAGACAAGAGGATAGCAGATTTGGATCTATGGCATAAACGAATAGGTCACATCAACCTACAAAAGGTCAAGGACATGCAAAGGAGGAGCTTGGTAAGAGGCCTACCAAATTTTACATCTAAAATGTTGCATGAAATTTTTGTAGCTTGCCAACAAGGAAAACAATCAAGGCTGCCCTTCAAGAAGAGTACCTATGTAAGTGCAAATGTTTTAGACCTCATTCACACGGATGTTTGGGGTCCAACAAGAGAACATCCCTTGCTGGAAATAGGTATTTTGTAACCTTCATTGATGACTTTTCAAGAAAAGTGTGGTTGTATTGCATTAGAAACAAATCAGATGTGTTCCACTACTTCAAGAAATTCAAAGCACAGGTGGAGAAGGAATTTGGCAAGTTTATCAAAACTTTGAGATCCGATGGAGGGGGAGAGTATTTCTCCCATGAATTTTCTGAATTTTTGCAGGTCAATGGCATCAAAAGGCAATTTACATGCAGGTATACCCCTCAACAAAATGGGGTAGCAGAGAGAAAGAACAGACACATAGCAGAGGTAGCAAGGTGTATGCTCAATGAAATGAATATGCCGCATTGTTATTGGGGAGAGGCTACATATACAGCCACATACATCATGAATAGATGTCCTACATCAGGTATACATCATCTAACCCCTGAGGAAGCATGGAGTGGAAGAAAACCTTGCATTTCACATCTTAGAATCTTTGGTTGTATATGCTATGTACATGTACCTCAAGAGTTGAGGTCAAAGTTAGATGCCAAATCTGAAAGGTGTATTTTTTTGGGATATTCTATGGAACAAAAGGGGTATAAATGCTATAATCCCATCACCAAGGAGCTGAAGGTAAGTAGAGATGTTGTCTTTGATGAGTTGAAGCCTTGGTATGCATGCACAAGTCCATTGCAGGTTGAAGACATAGGTGAGACAGATTTGAAGAATGATGATAGAGTTCAAGAAAGCATGGATTTGAGTGGTCCAAGCAACTCATGCAACACAAGGACACCCTCACCATGGAGTGGAAGGCTTAGGGAAAGAGAGACTAGCTCTGAAGAAAGCAAAGTCAAAGGCAAAGAGAAGATTTTAGTTGAAGAAGGAAGTTATGTGGACGAGAGCATGTTGGAAGATGAAGAGATAGAAGAAGTTCAAACTCCAGGAGTGGCCAAACAAAGAAAGAAGATGGCAACCACACCAAAAGGAAGTGAAAGAAGGTCTTCAAGAGTAAGATATCCAGTACAAAGGTTAACATATGATAATTTCATTGCAAAGCATTATGCATACATGACTCAGGTAATCAAGGACAAAGAACCAACTAGTTATGAAGAAGCTAAGGATTGCAAGGAATGGCAAGAGGCAATGAAGGAAGAGCTCAAAGAACTTGATGAGAACCATACTTGGAGCTTGGTACCAGCTCAAGAAGGCATGAAGGTGATAGGTAATAAGTGGGTTTACAAAATTAAAAGAAATTCAGATGGTTCCATTGCTAGGTACAAAGCAAGGTTGGTGGCGAAAGGCTTCTCCCAAAGCTACGGGATATATTATGATGAAACTTTCAGCCCCGTAGCCAAGATGCCAACAATTAGGACTTTGATTGCAGTGGCCACATCAAGGAAATGGAGCTTATATCAGTTGGATGTGAAGAATGCCTTCCTCAATGGAGAGCTTGAAGAAGTAGTCTACATGAGCCAACCTCAAGGATTTGCTAGTATGAGGTACCCAAATCATGTTTGCAAGCTAAGGAAAGCACTATATGGACTAAAGCAAGCCCCAAGCGCCTGGAATCAGAGGTTAGTGGATTATTTATCGAGTTGTGGATACAAAGAAAGTGTTGCAGATCCATCACTTTACATGAAGAAGCAAGGAGACAAGACGGTATATATATGCATCTATGTGGACGATTTGATCATCACAGGAAGTGATATTGCAGGTATTAAAGATATCAAATCAAAGCTAGGAAAGGAGTTCAAGATATCTGATCTTGGAACACTAAAATACTTCTTGGGAATAGAGGTAATCTATGCACACAATGGCATCTTCTTGATTCAAAGAAAATACTTGTTGGATGTGCTATACAGGTTTGGTATGAGTGGTTGTAAGCCACTTTCTCAGCCCATGGAGCCCAATACAAAGTTGGTTGCAGGTCAAGGAGAGGCTATACAAGATATTACACTATATAGAAGCATAATTGGTTCATTAATTTATGCTACATTCACTAGACCTGATCTTGCATATGTAGTAGGTGTTCTCTCTCAATTTTTGCATACACCTACTCATGATCATCTTATGGCGGCAAGAAAGGTGCTTCGTTACATCAAGCACACCATCAACCAAGGTCTATTTTACTCATATGCTGCTGATCTAAGTGTCAAAGGATATAGTGATGCTGATTGGGCAGGTAGCAAGGATGATCGAAGGAGTACATCGAAGGATGATCTCTTGGAGCTCTAAGAAGCAACCCACTGTTGCTCTTTCATCCACAGAGGCTGAGTACAGAGGTTTAGCATTGGCTACATGTGAGCTATTATGGCTTAAGAAGATACTTAAGGACTTGGAAGTGGAAGTGGAGGAGTTTCCTCTTTATGGAGACAACATTTCAAGCATCTATCTAGCTAAAAATCCCATGTTTCATGCTAGGAGCAAGCACATAGAGGTTCATTACCACTTCGTTAGAGAAAAGGTGATGGCAAAAGAGCTAGATATAAGGTATGTGAACACTAAAATGCAGGTTGCAGACATGATGACAAAGTTTCTTGAAGGTACAAAGCTTGGAGGATTCAAGGAAGCTATCAACATAAGAGACATAGGCTGAAGCAACAAAGGAAAAGACTTGAGCTTGAGGGGGAGTGTTGAAAGTTTTTCAAGCTCAAGAGTGTGGGAACATGCCCCAAATTGAACCTTCCACATCATCCACAATCAAAGGAGGCTGATTTCCACGAGTTGGAGGCATCAAATCATGCCCATAATGGAAAGAATTTGATTAGAGAAGATTTAGCTCACCTCTTGATGTGATTGGACCTCACTTTTGACATGTATATGCTTTTGATTGGTTAAAGAGGTTAGTATGTGGTCTTTAAAACCTCTAATGAGTTGTATTATGACTTAGAGTCGTGGAAATACGTGCCCAAGCTACCCCCTTGCTTAAGCACACCCCCTACTAGCTGTTCTCTGCATATTTTGCAGAAATTTCACTTTTACACACTCTATCTATCTAGATGTTTTTGGCAGACCCCCCGGTCTTGTAATTGTTGTTTCTCCTTCATCCGGAATCCATTTGCAATGATTTTTGTCTTGTTGAAAAGCTTATAAGTTCTACTTTGTCTTGTATAAGTCTCAGGTTCAGTGCCTGCACATGTGCAGAGAAATGTCCAGAACAGTGTCTGTCTAGTTAGCTCATACTCTGTGAAGAGATCAAGTTATCTGTTTTGTTGCAGCTGGTTGAGGCATCATCCAGTATCCAAATGGAGTGATTTTACTCTCATTTGAAAGCTCTTAAAGTCTAGTTTATGCTTGCAAAATTTCATTTTCAGTCTCTGAAAAGCACAGAGAGCTTCCTTTATTCCTCAAATTTGGCAAGAAAAAGACTCATGAAAAAGGAGAAAAATTATAGAACAATTCTAAAAATTGCTTGAAAAATTCTGAAAAAATTCCTAAAAATTCCAAAAATTGTACATTCACAAAATTGATGAAATGGCGACTAAATTTGCTAAAAACTCAAGAAACAAGCATGAATTGGATAAAGAAAACTACTAAAACTTAAGTAAAAATGACGAGAAAAGACTATGTACAACCTGGACAAATTTTGCAGGTTCCAGGTGATCCAAAAATCTTCACTTTTGTTGATAATAGGCCTTGAGCCTTGTATTGTTGACTTAGAGAGACTCCTCCATAATCTGCAATTGTACTACACTTCATTGATTTTGTCTTCTCCTTGGGCACACTGGTCATCTGATAGGGGTACCCTAAATCCTTCATTAGAATGTTATCTCCTCTAGCAACTTTATGACTTTTCACATTCTTGTAAAGCCCTGCACTTGCTATCATTAAACTTGACATAACAATTGATATCCATACCAGGATCCATAAAACAGTGGCCATTGACATATGATTTGAAGCCTCTTCCTCACGGCTACACTTAAGGACTTTGCTTTTCTTCTCTTTTCCATGGCCTTTGACTGAGACTGTTTCAACCTGAGTGATTTCATCTTTTTCTTCATATGCTTCTTCTCTACTTGAGTTTGGGAAAATTCCATAGCAGGAAGATGGGTCTTCTGCATGGAGCCAAGCCAACATGTTTTCATCTTCATATAAATCTGCTCCTTCAAATAGATCTGCTTCTGGGTTGTCCACCACTTCTTCTTCCATAGAAATACCAATTGTCTGCATCATACTAGTATTTCTCTGATTGTCTGGTCCTTCTTCTAAAATTATCTTCTGCAACTCTTTTCCCTCCTACTTTACCCACATTGTGTCTTTGCCCCAGTCATGCAACACATTGGCATGCCTTAACCAAGGTCTCCCAATTAACAGGGAGAAACTTCCTTCTACCTGTGGCAGCCTTAAAACAACAAAGTCCAAGTTAAAGATGGTACCTTGTATTTTGACTGGAACTCCAGGGACCACACCGATAGGCCTTACTATGCTTTGGTCTGCCATTGTTACAGTGAAGTTGGCAGGTCGTGAAGGGTATAGTTCAATCTTTTTCATGGTATATTCAGGCATCAAGTTAATGCCAGAACCACCATCCACAATAACTCCTTGAAACTCGTGACCTTTAATAGAGACTGTTAGCCGAGGGCTCTTGTAATCTGTGAGGGGTGCTTCCCCTAAACATTTATCTTTATGCATAACAGTAGCCTTTGCCACTAAACTTGTTGTGGACATTTCATCAATTATCTGCAAGAGTTCTGACCTGAACTTCCCATCCATCTTTATTAAATAAAAAATACTAACCTCCTTTTTCATGGACTTGAGTAGTTTGGAAGGTTCTGATTGCTTAAGAGCATGGGCTGCATTTGACTTATCAAACTGCTCATGAGCCCTGTTGAATGCATATTCAATGGCATCACTGGTACCTGTGGAATTTTCTTTTTGCCTTATATTTGCACTTGGGTTGGCTTTTTCTTCAGACACACCTTTGTCTCTGTTTAATCCATTAATCATTGATTCTTGACCTATTTCCACTGGAGCCTTCCCCTTGCTTCTTGTCTACACTGTAAAAGATTCAATTTCTTCTAAATGCACCACCCTGGTAGATGGAGATGGCACCTTAACCTGATCTACCCTTTCTTCTTTCTGCACAGAAATCATTTGAATGTGGGGCCCAGATGAAGAGGCTTGATTCTTAGGACAACAATTTGTATAATGGTCTCTGGCCTCTGGGCAGTTTCTGCAAGGAGGGGCATTTTCTGCGAGAGTGCACCTACTTTGATAGTGCCCACAGTCTCCACATCTAAAACAAATAATTGGCCTTCTAGGCCCATTTCCAAAATTATCCCTCTATCTAGGGTTATAAGTGTTACCTTGATTGGGGGCAACAGCCATCACATTTGTGGTTGGTAGGGATCCTCCTTGTGTCCAGTATGTTGTTGCAGGCATTCCCCTTGATTGGCATTCATGGGCCTCATGACCAACTTTCCTGCATAATTGGCAAGTTACACTTAACAGAGGACACTCACTTACTATATGCCCTTGTTTGCTGCACATGGAACACCAAAGTCCACTCTTGATGCCACCTCCTTTGAGCTCCTGCAACTCCTGTCGCAGCTGAGCCAATTCCTCTGCCTGGGCCTCCTCCTCCTTTTGGAGCTTTAGTGCTTCAATCTCCCTTCTCAATTGAGCAACAACATTCTCCTCCTCTTTGTAGGGCTTATTTCTTTTTAAGCCCTCCAGCTCTTTCCTTAGCAGTATCAGTGGATCCTCCATTTCTGTACCATATGTTGGTTGGGAAGAAGTTGCTCCATACTGGTACCTTATCTGCTCCAAGCGTGTGGCTGTGCTGATGAACTCCTCTATGGAGGCTGTAGGTAGCACTAATTCCTTTATTTTGCATTGGGTGGCCACTGGTAGGGGCTTAGCCAAGCATTTCTTGACAAAAAAATCGTGTGGTGGATCTGGCAATTTAGCCATTAGTGCTTTGGCCCGAGTCACAAACTCTGGGAACTTTTCTCCTGGACCTAATCTTAAATTTTCTAGCTCTTCTATGATAATCTCTGCAGTGTTGCCATGCTGGAACTGATTTTTAAAAGTATCTTTCATCACATCCCAAGTGGTAAAATGGTTTTCAGCAAACTGGTTGAACCACTTATCAGCTAATCCCTCTAATGTGGCGGGGAAGAGAATAAAAAAGGCATCCTCCCTACCCATTAGGCCTCTAGTCTTACATAGTGCCAAGAACCTTCTAATGTGTTCATCCAGATCCTCCTGAGCTAGGCCTTTGAAAGAAGGAAACTTTATATTTAATCTAGAGAGTAAAGTTTCCAAGTCTACCTCACCCGCCACGTTCTTGACTGATGATGTTGAAGATAGTGGACTGGGGGACCTTCTAACAACCTTCCTTCTTGTCTGCTTGCAGGTGACCCTCAATACTTGGGACCGGGTTGCGGTCATGAGCAGCTCATAGCCCACTGAATATGAGACACTTGATAAGAATATTTACCTTTTGTTTGATGAAGTAGCACTGTGGTTCTGTCGACACTTGATCTCTTCTATGCTTGGCACTTGGTTTCTCCTAAGCTCAAATCTCCTTGGAAGTCCCACCGTGCGTGCCAAATTTTGTTGGGGGATTCTTAGACGGGAAGGAGTTTGAGGGTTTGTAGGAGAAAAGGGAAGAAACAAGAAGAGAAAATACACCTGGAAGCTTCTGCCGATTGATTACAGTAAGACAATTACAATGTTTGAAGTACAAGACAAGCCAATACCTCTGTGCACAATCCCACAGAGTGCCCACTTACAAAATACCAAATATCCCAAAGTCTTCTTGCTGCCGGCCTCCTCTGCACCAGACCTCCACCTGTTTCAAGCTTATCCTTGTGCACACCTTGCACCAAGCTTCCACAAAGGGGGAGGAGTGAATACCTCCTGTCGGCACGCGCACACTGCAGTGAGACCTTGAGATCCTTGGGGGAGTATAGCTTAGCACTCTCTGCACAAATCCTTAGTCACTCTCCATGCACCTTACACTTCCACTTCTCTGCGTCGCACACTGGTGACTCTTGCACTTCTCTCTCTTGCTTCCTTAGACTATGCTCTGTTGCTTACTCTAAGATTAGTCCAAGAATGGCCTTGCCTTGATTTGAGTGTCTCGATCACGTACGCTCCTAACTGCCATGGTATCTTGGTGCTCACTTTGATGTCCCAAGATTGTCCTCACAAGTGGCAGCCAACGACTCACTGTTTTGTCCTGTAGTGACTTTAGAATAAAACCAAAATTTTAATGGAGGGGGGCCATACTTTCACCTGTGTGTACGCTGTTGCCGCTTCACATGCCTTCCCATTTCCTTTTAAGTCTTCACTTTTGCACATAAGGGGGGTTTCACCTGAACCTTCCAAAACACTTTAAAACACACTTTGAGCCTTAGGGAAATTAGAGAAAATACCTCTGCCACCTACAACCCACTTTCTCCAATTTACCCTTTGTGGACAATTAATTGTGCACCACCTGTGCACTTTGACACCTGCACTTTAGCACTTTGACTCTGCACCTATTGACTTTGACCTTGATCTTGTTGACTTTGATCAGTTGACTTTGACCTTTGACTTTGACTGCAATTGACCTTTGAGTGTCTCGATCACGTACGCTCCTAACTGCCATGGTATCTTGGTGCTCACTTTGATGTCCCAAGATTGTCCTCACAAGTGGCAGCCAACGACTCACTGTTTTGTCCTGTAGTGACTTTAGAATAAAACCAAAATTTTAATGGAGGGGGGCCATACTTTCACCTGTGCGTACGCTGCTGCCGCTTCACATGCCTTCCCATTTCCTTTTAAGTCTTCACTTTTGCACATAAGGGGGGTTTCACCTGAACCTTCCAAAACACTTTAAAACACACTTTGAGCCTTAGGGAAATTAGAGAAAATACCTCTGCCACCTACAACCCACTTTCTCCAATTTACCCTTTGTGGACAATTAATTGTGCACCACCTGTGCACTTTGACACCTGCACTTTAGAACTTTGACTCTGCACCTGTTGACTTTGACCTTGACCTTGTTGACTTTGACCAGTTGACTTTGACCTTTGACTTTGACTGCAATTGACTTTGACCAACTTGACTTTCATGGGCTCAACACTTGTGGGCTCAAATAACTGCACATAAAACACACCATGTACAGCGTAATTCACTCACGCGAAGAGCTGATTCCCGCTCTCATTCGACATGCACAAACAACTATTCGTCCATGAGCACGGGTATAATCACTTGTAAATGGGTCCCTAAAAAGCCTCATTTCCAAGTAGACCTTCTAATAAAGCCCTCTAGAGTCCCCAAAAAATCGAAAGAGAAAGCCATCCACTGTGTTTGACAACCCAAACCTTGTAATAAACCACTTGATCCCATTGTAAAGCCACTTCCGCTTACTAACTGTATCCACACTGCACCCCACCCCCCAATTAGCACATAGGTATCCTGCATCTACTAACCACACTTCACACTCACATCCACGAGAGCACTAACTAACTGACTAACTACATCATAATTTATCATGTTAATGTTGTAACGGGGACACACGAACACCTTGTGTCCATTTGCAATGTTAGCATTCATTTTTATATTCTCACAGAACCGGCTACCGATTTCCTAAATATGGCTAAGGTTGCAGGAACGAGCTCCCAGGTAGGCACCAGTCCTCAGATAGTAGACATTGAAAGTCTCCCTATTCAGGAGGACTTGAAGGAAAGACCATAGGCATTGAGAGCATTACATGTCATACCTATTCAAAATCCCCCCCCAAGTGCACACATCGCCAGTAAGCAAGAACTCCCATTGGTTCAGTGAAGTTGCAGGACCCCTTGGAGAAGACACCTATTTATGGGAGGTTGAGATAGAGTTCAACAGACGCTGGGGCTGGTATCACTTCTTTACATGAGAGTTTGAGAGGCTTCAAAACAGTGAAGGATTGCAACCAATATGGAAGAAGGCTAGATTGTATGATTACTTCAAAGCTGAGTTACCCAAGTTGGACTTCCTAAGGTGTTCATACTTGATTAGCACACTCACTCCCAGTAAAGAGAAAATTTAAGGGGTATAACACCTTTGTACTACCTTCTCTTACAAGAGGAAATGAATTGAAGCGCTTCAAATTGACGAACAATTTGGTAAGGGAAGCTCTAGAAATGAGAGTTATGTGTTGGATGTGATGGCTGGGTACAATCAGAAGATCAAGTTGGTGCTGCTAGACCTGCTTCACACCTGCCCTCTTTTCTCTTCAGGTATGGTTAGGAGACTCCTTGAGCTTCCAAATGACACCAAGAAACTATATATGTGCTTTACAAAATGATTGAGTAATGTCCAAATCAAAACAGATGATTTTGAACCTTCACAACTCCAAAAACTTACTATTCCTGTAATGATACCTGCTCAGTTCTAAGCTCAGTGTGTCCAGCACACTTGCAATTGGTTTAATTCCTTCTGGGAGTATTAAATTAACTTAACAAGCTATCATTAGCAAGTTAAATCACTCCAAATAACAAACTATACACTGAGCATGATCTTTAGCAAAATCAGGGACACCCCCGATTTTTTAGGAACAACACAGAAATATACCAGTGATCACTTCGACAGCGATTTCTCCCAAGTGGCTGAATAGAATGACTTGAAATTTTGTAGTGTTGTAGAATGCTTTGAGCTGGTTCCAATGAGCCCTGGATCATCAAATTTGGTTCAGTAGATCTTGAGATATGCCCAGTTGAAGTTGACAGACTTTGAGGTGAATGACTCAGAAAACACAGAGATAAGAACTATGAATATATGTATTGAATCTATCAAATGTACATTCCCATTGGCATGTAGAGTGATGCCCAATGGTACTCAGAGGTGTAGGCTAAGTAGTAGCTCTCACACACTCTATGATCTGCTTGGATTAGCCTCGGGAAGCGAGCTCTATACCCGCGACTTTTACATTGCTCTTTTATAGGAATTCTTGAATGAATTTGAATTTGAATTCAAATTAAAGTTCCCTTGATTCTCTCCACTAGACTTAGGGAGATATTCCCTCAACTAAATCATCTAACTTTTCCACGACTCTAGTCTAGTAGGTGTGATTACATTGTTGATAAAGTCACATAGACTTTTTACATGAGATAAAAGGTAAGAATCAATAAGACTAGGTTCATATGGTTATTGATTCTTGTGAATGTATCATTCAAGGGTCCAATCTTTTAATCTTCCAAGGTTCCAATAGTCCAAGCTTTATGTTGAGTCTTCAAGGCACAAATCAAAGCCAAGTGTTAAGGCTTGTTTGCACCAACAGCTCCCCCTCAAGCCAAACACTTGCTTGAGTCTTCATCTTTAGTCTTCAATGATATCCTGCAATCCTATCATGGATTTAAACCTGCATAGCTTGCTCCCATCCAAAGCTTTTGTAAGCAAATCTGCACATTGAATATTAGTGGACACATATGATAATTGGATTTCCTTGCTAAGTAATTTCTCCCTCACATAGTGGTAATGCACCTCTATGTGTTTTGTCCTAGCATGATACACAGGATTAGCTGCTAGGTGAAGTGAACTTGTGTTATCTCCAAATATGATAGGTGGCCTTGTATATAGACCCAATTCTGAGTATAGTAGCTTCAACCATATGGCTTCTTGAGTGGCATTGGCTAGCCCTCTGTACTCTGCCTCAGTAGATGATAGGGCTACTGTGGGTTGTTTCTTGGATGACCAAGAAATTGGTTTATCACCTGCAAAGCATATGTAACCAGATGTACTCCTTCTGTCATCCTTGCAACCTGCCCAATCTGCATCTGAGTATACCTTGATGTCAATATCTGATGAATATGGATAATACAAACCATGATTTTGTGTTCCCTTTAGGTACTTTACTATCTTCTTGGCTGCCTCCAAATGTGGTACTCTTGGTTTATGCATAAATTGGCTAAGTACACTAACACCATATGATATATCAATCCTGGTTAAGGTAGCATAATTTAGACTACCTACCAAACTTTGATAACCTGTAATATCCTTGAGTTCTTCTCCTTCATGTGCACTGAGTTTGTGGTTGACCTCCATAGGAATCTTTGAGACTTTAGCTTCCTGCAAATTAAACTTCTTGACCATGTCCTGAATGTATTTTTTCTGAGTAATGAATATACCTGAATTTGTGTAGACCAATTCAAGCCCTAGGAAGTACTTCAATAATCCAAGATCATTGATCTTGAATTCCTTCATCATTTGACCTTTGATGTGTCTAATTCCTTGAACATCATTTCCTGTAATGATGATGTCATCAACATAGACACACAAGTATATTACCTCTGAATTGTTCTTCTTTATAAACAATGAAGTATCTGCTTTACTCATCACAAATCCTTGATCCAAGAGATAGGTTGTCAACCTATAATTCCATGCTCTAGGTGCCTGCTTCAATCCATACAGAGCTTTCTTCAATTTGCAAACATGATTTACCTTATTGGGATCCTCATAGCCAGGTGGTTGTGACATGTAGACCTCTTCAGATATCCATCCATTCAAGAATGCATTCTTCACATCCAATTGGTACATGTTCCAATTCTTGGATGCAGCTACACTCACCATAATTCTGATAGTTGGCATCTTGGCCACAGGAGAAAAAGTCTCCTCATAATCAATGCCTTGGGTTTGTGCAAAACCCTTGGCTACCAACCTAGCTTTGTGCCTGCTTATTGTACCATCTGAGTTCCTTTTGAGTTTGTAGATCCATCTGGATCCTATCACCTTCATGGAGTCCTTCTTGGGTACCAAGTCCCAAGTATCACTCTCCTTGAGAGCCTCCATTTCTTCATCCATTGCTTCCTTCCATTCTGGTTTAGTAATAGCTTCCTCAAATGTACCTGGTTCTTCACTTAAGATATCCTTTGCAAGATATACAGAGTGCTTGGTTACAAGTGAAGTATCATACCCATACCTAATAGGTTTCTTCTTTTCCCTTGAAGATCTCCTCATAGCTTGAGTTGAGGATTCTAGATTGTCTTCAAGTTGCTTCATCTTCATCTTCCCTTTGGACTTCCAAGCTTTGAATTCTTCAATGTTGATGGTGTCTTCATCATCTGAGCTTGTGTCCTCATTCTGAGTTGGTTCTTGCCTGACAAGCTTTGGAAAGTCTTCTTCCATATCATAAGGTAGGCTAACTTTCCTGCACTCATTATCATACCATGAATCATTTTCATCAAAGATTACATCTTTGCTTACCTTGAAGCCTTTGTTTGAGGGGTTATAGAACCTGTATCCTTTCTGATTCAAATCATAACCAATAAAGATACACTTTTCAGCCTTGGGGTCTAGCTTTCCCCTTACCTGTGAGGGAATATGCACATATGCAACACACCCAAAGATCTTGCAATGATCCAGAGATGGTCTCTTACCATGCCAAGCCTCATAGGGTGTCATTCCATCAAGTGTCTTTGATGGCAACCTGTTGATTAAGTATGTGGCAGTAGATACACTCTCTGCCCAAAGATAATTTGGTAATTTTTTCTCATTAAGCATAGACCTAGCTGTCTCCACAATGAGTCTATTCCTTCTTTCAGCTACCCCATTTTGTTCAGGTGAGTACCTTGTGGTAATCTCCCTCTTGATGCCTCTTTCCTGCAAGAACTCTTCAAAGTCATTGGAGAAGTATTCTCCACCACCATCTGACCTTAGCCTCTTCAAATGTCTACCTGTTTGATTCTCAACTAATGCAAGATATCTTTTGAAACAATTAAATACTTCATCTTTATGTTTCATGAAGTACAAGACAGTCCATCTGCTATAGTCATCAATAAAAGATACATAGTACCTTGATCCAGATATGGATGGCTCCTTGCTTGGTCCCCAAACATCTGTATGCACCAATTCCAAGTAGTCTTCATGCATAAAACCTTTTTTGGTATATGGCAATCTGTGTGACTTACCAAATTGACAAGCCCCACACTTGTATATCATGTGTTGCTTGGATACATTAGGTATCCCAAGCACACATTGATCTCTGCTCATTTGCTTTATTGTCCTCTCTCCAATGTGACCTAATCTCTTGTGCCACATCTCCAATTCTGATAGAGTTTGGTCCTTGTAGTTGTATAATGCAATGTTCTTAGTATCCTCAAGTTCAAAAGTAAATAGTCTACCTGATTTCTCTCCCTTGGCTATCCTTCTGAATCCATGTCTTGGATCCTCCACATATGCACCATGTTGAGTGAACCTGACCTGTAGACCTTTTTCAACAATCTGACCTACACTCATCAAATTCTTGGTGATTGTTGGAACATACAATACTCTGCTTAGCAAATTCTGATTACCATCACTTGTTTTGACATTACCTACTTTAGCCACTGAATGTTTAGTGTCATCACCTGTCTGCACTTGGTGCTTGCCTTTAGGTTCTTCCAAATCAGAGAGTAAGGCAACATTCCCAGCTACATGGTTAGAGCAACCTGAATCAATATAGAACAAATGATCATCATTGATACCTGATTTAGATGTCATGTTCATAATCAACAAGGAATCATCTTGATCCTCTGCATAATTGTTGTAATCCTTTCTGTTCCTGTATCCTCCTTGATAATTGCCATTGTGATTGTAGTTATTGTTGTAGTTATTGTTGTAATTATTGTTGTAGCCATGGTAGCCTTGAGATTGATTGAATCTGCCTCTGCCTTGGGAGTATCCTCCTCTTTGGTGACCTCTTCCTCTTTGATTTTTGTAGTTCTTGTAGCATTCATCTGTAGTATGGTTAGACAAGCCACAAATATTGCATGGAGATTGATTATAGGGTCTCCCCCTACCTGACTTACCTCCTCTGCCCCTACCTCTAGATGATCTACCTCTCCCTGCATAGTTTGCTTGGGAGGTGGATCCTTCTTCATCAACTTTCTTATTTTTACCCTTGTCTTTAGACTTCTTATCTGTATATAGGGCAGAGGGATTGTTACCTTTTGATTGCTCTCCATTCTTTGTGATCTTTGCTTCATGTGTGAATAGTTGTCCAATCAGAGTTGTTAGATCAGGTGCTTGGATGTCCATGTACAAGTCCATTGCAGTGGTAAAGCTTTCCCACTTGTCATCTGCTTTGAGTCCATTGATCACTTGTCTGACTATTTGCTCTTCTTCAATTTCTTCTCCAACACTTGCAAGTTGATCTGCAATGTCTTTGACTTTGGTGACAAATTCTGAGACACATTGTTTTGATTGCTTCCTGAGAGTTGTAAACTCAATCCATAGCTGATTCTTTCTGGCCCTTGTGCTTGATGAGAAGTATGTTGACAAGGTTTCCCAAGTCTCTTGGGAAGTCTTACAGTTCCTAACATGAGGTAGAAGGAAATCAGAGATAGAGTTTAGAAGATATGACCTTGCCAAAGCATCTTTAGCACACCATTGATTAAGTCTCTCATGCTCATCCTTTGTAGGTAGGCCTCTGGTTTTGAATGAGGGCAACTCCTCATCTCCTGATATGTATCCATACAAGCTTCTCCCTTGTAGATAAGTCTTCATTCTTAATGACCATGCCTGGTAGTTATTCCTATCCAATTTGTCAATGAAGGAAGGGAAACCATCACCCATGATTACCTTATTTGCTCTGATACCACTGTTGGATGTGATGGCTGGGTACAATCAGAAGATCAAGTTGGTGCTGCTAGACCTGCTTCACACCTGCCCTCTTTTCTCTTCAGATATGGTTAGGAGACTCCTTGAGCTTCCAAATGACACCAAGAAACTATATATGTGCTTTACAAAATGATTGAGTAATGTCCAAATCAAAACAGATGATTTTGAACCTTCACAACTCCAAAAACTTACTATTCCTGTAATGATACCTGCTCAGTTCTAAGCTCAGTGTGTCCAGCACACTTGCAATTGGTTTAATTCCTTCTGGGAGTATTAAATTAACTTAACAAGCTATCATTAGCAAGTTAAATCACTCCAAATAACAAACTATACACTGAGCATGATCTTTAGCAAAATCAGGGACACCCCCGATTTTTTAGGAACAACACAGAAATATACCAGTGATCACTTCGACAGCGATTTCTCCCAATTGGCTGAATAGAATGACTTGAAATTTTGTAGTGTTGTAGAATGCTTTAAGCTGGTTCCAATGAGCCCTGGATCATCAAATTTGGTTCAGTAGATCTTGAGATATGCCCAGTTGAAGTTGACAGACTTTGAGGTGAATGACTCAGAAAACACAGAGATAAGAACTATGAATATATGTATTGAATCTATCAAATGTACATTCCCATTGGCATGTAGAGTGATGCCCAATGGTACTCAGAGGTGTAGGCTAAGTAGTAGCTCTCACACACTCTATGATCTGCTTGGATTAGCCTCGGGAAGTGAGCTCTATACTCGCGACTTTTACATTGCTCTTTTATAGGAATTCTTGAATGAATTTGAATTTGAATTCAAATTAAAGTTCCCTTGATTCTCTCCACTAGACTTAGGGAGATATTCCCTCAACTAAATCATCTAACTTTTCCACGACTCTAGTCTAGTAGGTGTGATTACATTGTTGATAAAGTCACATAGACTTTTTACATGAGATAAAAGGTAAGAATCAATAAGACTAGGTTCATATGGTTATTGATTCTTGTGAATGTATCATTCAAGGGTCCAATCTTTTAATCTTCCAAGGTTCCAATAGTCCAAGCTTTATGTTGAGTCTTCAAGGCACAAATCAAAGCCAAGTGTTAAGGCTTGTTTGCACCAACATTATGCACATCCTCACAGAGAAAGAGACAATGATTCCAGACAACATGAAGAACACGAACTTAACTAAGCTGAAAGGTATGGTGGAAATGACACCAACTATTTCCATTCATCTTCGAATGTGCATGCAACACTTTGCGTTTCCTGCACAAGAAAGATTCACGATGCCCCCCAAGAAGATTTGGTTCAGTCTATACTTAGCAGACACCTTCAACCTGACAATTAACATGCCGCATTGGATTATTGACCAAATCCATCTTGCACACCAATGTTGGTACAAGAAACAGAAGTCAGTGCTCTATGGATGCTGTGCACTCAGCCAAATTGTATATCGATGCTTGGCATATGATGTGCCAATTCTTAGGGCACTCATCTGGACTAGGGTGCAAGATTTTCAGCGAAGGATATTAGTTGCATAGCCTCCTTCAAAGAAAATGAGGGGAGCTGTTCAAAAGCCTTGTGCACAGGCCCGAGGCACAACCTTGACACCAAAAATGACTCCACCACCCCAGAGGTGCGTGCAACCCTTTACCATCAGGTTACCAAGGCATCATGCGGAAGGGCCTAATCTGGTGTTCCCATCAATACCCACCGATTTAGAGTTCCCTCATGGCTTCACGCTAGAGGATTTGACTGATGAGGAGGTAGCAAGAATAATTAATGCAACCAATTTGGAAGTTGAAGCAGAGCAATTAAGTGGGCAACAAACTGTCACAGACCAGCACCATCCAACTCAACCAAAAGTCGTTGAAGTAGATGAAGATGAAGAGGAGACTACAGAAGAGGAACAAGATGATGAACAAGAAGGACCATCTGACAAAGGGGATCATGAATATGAGCAACACATTATACCAAAACTTGCAGAAGCCCCAGCTTATATGAAGGAACTAAAAAGACTATATGATACTATCAACCTGGTTCAAAAACAACACATACTATCTTTGGCAACAGGAAAGGCCTTGATGAACCAGATACCTGAAGAAGGTGGTGTAAATGATCAATACATGGCTACCCTCGACATGCTCGCTGATGCACTAGGAGTACAAGAGACCATGCACAACACCCTTGCACACTCATGGAGATTTGAGCAATGACACGAGAGACATCCCCCCAGACCAAGGAAGCAGATAAATATTTTGGTATCAGAACCACATGGCACCACCTCCGCAACCACTGGTACAGCTCACTCCATTCAACGCACTGACGAAGTCCACACCCAAGTGCACCCCCATCACCACCTTTACCACCCTCCCCTCCAACACCACCACCCTCACCTCCTACCACCATTATCACCACTACTATCACAGCCACAATCTCCACTTCCCTTTGTGAAGCACAAACTGTGAGTCAACCTTCACAATCCGCACAACCTGAAACCACCACCATTGTAACTGCCACATCGGACACTGTAATTCTAATTGTGGTCACCAAAAATCCCATCCCCCCTGTCACACTTCTTGGTGGCTCATATGCACAACTGCACACACCATTATACACCTTCATGATGATCACCACACCTACCATTCCCATGTACACAATAACTCCCACAATCGCATCCACACATGACCTCATGGACATATCACCCACTTTTGCACCCCTCCCTCCCCCCATATTTCCACCATCTCCCATTCCCCCACCACCCACTTCACCATTCTCAAGTGCAACATACACACTCCCTTTCCCTTTTCCCTACCCTCCTGCATTCAACGCCTTCCCAGCATCCACTCCTGTAAATAATGTATTCAATACTTTGTATCAATGTATGTCTCAATTACATCATTACCAGCATTTAGATGCTCAACATACGAGCCTGTTCAGAACCCATGAAACACTACAAGAAAGATTCATAAACTTGGAGAAGGACAAGAGGCTACTAGAATAGTAGTATTATACCTTACACACACAACATAATCAATTAGTGGCCAATTCCCCCCAAATAGATACAGAGGAGAAACAACAACTTGACAACATGCTTCACGCCCAGATAACAGGAAATCTCAAGCTACGTTGTAATCTCGCATTACTACAGAAACACATGTCTGCATCACTAGAAGAAAATAAAAGGCTCCAACGACAAGATGAAGAAAACCTAGAAGCAGCAATGGAAGGATCACCACAGGAGATTGACCCGGAGCGTTTCAAAGCCATACCTTCAGAAAACATGTAGATCATTTTGGACACACATGCTGATCTAATAGAGGCATATGCTACCTTAGAAACTGAGTGTGATGAGTTACGGAAGCAGTTAGCCACTCAGCGAGAGCCACCACCAAAGGTAGAGCAGCCACAGCTGACACATCCAAAGAGGTAGCAGAATTGAGAGGACAACTGGTAGAGCTACAAAATAAACTTCTCCAATACGAGCATCAACCTTCTCTCCTCGTGGAGCCGGAGCCAGAGGACCTCGTTGAAATTGAAGTCGAGGAGATCTTCGAGGACCCTTATGTACCCATGCCTATACCAGGAGGTAAAAAAACAGAGGAGGGAATGGACACATTTGAGATTGAAGCTCCAGAATGGATGCAGAGATTAAAAAAGGTAGGTCCAACCCATGATGGTAGAGTTGGAGTGCAGATATAGTCGATGTCCCGACTGGAAGAGGTTTTCATCAAATCGGATTACTTCAAAAACCTATCCCATCATCGATGGATTGGCACTTCAGATGATTTGTATGTTCCGTTTTGTGTATTAATGGTAGATTATAATGTTGAGATAAAGTAGGACACCACAAAAGAACCAACCTCGGCAACACAATTTGCACCAGATGACATTCTTGAAAGTGCAACGCATGGCAACATATTTCAACCTACATGGAGAATATGGCTACTCAAAACATACCCTGAAATGGTGCACACGTGGAATAATATGCCCTTATACATCAAATATAACCCCTGTTACTGCCCTGTGTTTTGACTTAGATCATGGCCAGAGTACACGAAAATAGTGATAACAGTCAAAGGATGTGACAAATGGCTAAACTATGTATATTTGGCACCGCCTCGTGGCCAACCAACAATAGCATATATGATTTCAACAATTCAACATTGAGGCATTAGATTCAAGAATGTACTAGACATCATGGCACAGATGTGCCTCAAAATATTCGAACTTATGCTGGTAACATTCAGGACCTTCAAAAATGTCAAAGAACCTCACCTTTCAGCGCTAGGTTTCAATGAAGGCAATCAAGACCTTGTCTATGATATGAGCACCACACCATCCATCAACGTTGTATATGTGTGGCATGCTCATATCAAACATCTCCCAGCCTGCTTCAAACAAACGTTTGAAGAAATGTTTATCACAGGGTTTTGGGAATATCATTCAGAGATATTCATTCCCAGACCATCTCATTTGTTACATTTATTTGCTGTGGAACAGGCTCTACATTCACAGAAGCTATGCATGCCACATCCGGAGGTACCTCAGCCAGTAGACTGGGATGTCTTACTCACCGATTTGGCCAAAGGAGTGAGGTTAGCAGAGCATCATTTGGCCACAGATGTCGTGGAATACTACATCCAACAGTCCGCTCAACAAGGGTCTGTGAGAGACGACAGACGCGAGAGAGGGGGGAGTGTTGGAAGTGGTCAGGGCATTCAAGGACTTACGAGACAAGGAAGCCAACGAGAAGGGCCAAGTAGGCAAAGGAGTCAATGGAGATCTGGCAAATAGGCCTATCATTTTTCATGAATTAATATTTCCCAAATAGTGATTTTAGTCACTCCACACCATTGTAAATATCATTTTTTATTAGTCCTACTCCATTTTGTACAAGCCGAGGAGTCCTTGAGCTTGAGGAGTATTAGTAGTATTTACATAGCAATTTTCATAGTTTTCAGAGCTCGATTGAGCCACCAAAATAGCGTAGGCACCTAATTTTTAACTAGGCCGAACACTAGGTCTGGATAGGACCAAAGCTAGTCAGAAACTATAAAAAGAGCTAGAGAGCTCATTTTTGAGGTTAGCTTGTCGTAGATTTAAACTAGTATGAGACTTTTTGAGTAATCTAAAGAACTCCATTGTTTCTCTCTTTGTCTTGCCGCGTGTGCACATGTGTGTGTATGAGTGTGCATGTTTGTGTGCTTCTCACTCACACATTTGTGCCATCACTTGTTCGAGGTCTTCATACCATCCTCACGTCTTCCCAGATTGACATTAAAGGAGGTGATACTCATCACTGAGCTACAGATGGTTATAGTTGCTACAATTAGGTACGCATGGCAAAGATGGATATTCCCAAGACCACATTTATTACGAATTGGGGCGTATATGCTTGTACGGTGTTGTGGTTCGGTCTCCGCAATGCTCCCAACACCTTTCAACGATGCATGCAAGAAATCTTTTCTCCCTACTTACCTACATTTATGCGGGTGTATTTGGACAAATTTTCATTATCTAATGATACATTGGGTCACCTCTACCACCTAAGATGCTGCATTTCCAAGTGTCGGGAGTTTCATCTTTGTTTAAATCCTAACAAATCCATCTTTTCAATTTCTTGTGGCAAGCGAATCAGTCATGTTATTTTACAATAGGGAATTCAAGTGGACCTTGATAAAGTTTATGCAGTGTTAAACGCGCCCCCTCCTATGACTTCAAAGGAAGTTATGCGATTCCTTGGACAAATACGGTGGCATGGTCAACATCTCTGGTGGCTCGCTCATGTGGCTATACCGCTTAATCGTTTGGTTAGCAGTAATCCTTGCCAGTTTGTGTGGATGCAGAAATGTCAACTGACGTTTGATGGACTGAAAACTCTTCTTACACAGGCTCCTATTTCATAAGCTCTTAATTTGAAACTTCCTTGTCATGTGTTCATGGATGCTTCTGATATTGCAATCGGCATTGTGTTAATGCAGCAAAATGACAAGTGGTTCCGTCCTGTTTATTATGCCAGATGACGACTAGAAGCTACTAAACGTAATTATTCTGTTACTGAATGCAAATGCCTTGGCGTACAAGATAAACCAAATTTACCTTTCATGTGGATCATGCAGCTTTGGTTTATCTTGTATGCGAACAACATTTAGGTGGCAAATTAGCTCCGTGGGTGTTGCTGCTTCAAGAATTTGATTATGAGGTTGTACATTGCTCGAGATCAGCACATGCTCTTGCAGGTTTCCTTTCTCGACTAGATTTTGGTGAGCCCCTTGGTGGCATTGATGATACCACCCCGACAATCTATGTAACTGAGTCAGTTCAGGATAATTCCCGGGCGTTACCTATGTCACCTTCGTATTATGAAACTAGCAGATGTCCTCCAAATACTACCTTGACGTCAGGTTGCCATAAATTGGCTATATATAGTCACGAATTTTGTATCATTGTGGGACAATTGTATTATATGGATCTATCTGGTGCACTATTACGATGTATTCCACCACATGAAGTTTCTTTGGTAATTGCAATGGCTCATTTCATTCCTTCTAGTGGCCATTTTTTGGTAGACCTTACGTATCAGAAAAATTTGCATAGTGGATTATGGTTGCCCACTATGCATCGCAATATTGCTACTTATGTTCAACAGTGTGATGCCTATTGACGTTCTGGACAACCCGTACATCGACATCATTTTTTGCTTCAGCCTGTCCTTCCCCTTGATCCTTTTCAAAAGTGGGGATTGGATTTTATTGGTCCTATTACAACTCTTGCTACTGTCACCAATCATCGTTATATCCTTACCCCTACTAACTATGCTACTCGTTGGGCCGAAGATTGGGCATTACGATTAGCAACTGCTCTGGTGGTCACTAAATGTTTACTTCGTGATGTTTTTCCTCTTTATGGGCTCCCTTTGGAGATTGTTTCTGATCAAGTCACTTATTTTGCTAATACATTAATGCAAGTGCTCATTCGAACCTTTAGTATTGTCCATAAATTCAACTCCCCTTATTATCCTTGAGTGAATGGATTGGCCGAAAGTACTAATAAAACTCTTCTTACTATGCTGAAGAAGCTTGTTCTAGATTGCCGGAGAGATGGGATCAATTTCTTCCTTTTGTGTTATGGGCTTACCCAACTTCTTATAAAGTTGCTACTAGAAGTACCCTTTTTAAACTGGCATATGGTCTTGAGGCAATTGCACCTATGGAATTGGTTGTACCCAGCTTACATGTGGGATTGGAGCACAAGTTATTACCCGAAGATTCTTTTCCTTTTTGATTGGATGGTTTGTGGTCTTTGGATGAACACTTCTAGAAAGCTTTTTGGTTCTTCAGGAAGCTCAATTGAGGCAATCTAAAACCCATGATCGGTTCTTGAGGACTCCTATATTTACTGTAGAGAAATTGGTTCTTTTTTACAATGCCAAGTCTAATCATTCGACTGAAAAGTTTAAGCTTTTTTGGTTTGGTCCCTACCATATTGTAGAACAGATCGGTCTGGCTACTTTCTGGTTATCTACATTAATTGGCATTCTACTCCCTAAACCCATCAATGGATCTAAACTCTATCCGTATTGCATGTTGTCGACTCCGTCTTAACTTTGAGTTTGTTTTATTTATATTCATTAGGATCACATCTGTTCCAGTATCTTTGACCACTGTCTATGCTATGCGCTTTTTGGTTGACCATCCGATCGTAATCCTCTCATTTTTTCTTAATTACCCATGTTCTATCATCGTTCTCCATGATTAGGAATCTCTTAATGTGCGTTCGTAGAAATGATCCCTGCATGTTTCCCTCCACTTATGATGATTATATTCTACAACCACAATTTCACCCTGCATTTTCTACTTAACCGTTGTCTTCATAATTTTTTTCCTTTATTGTGTTCTTGTGCTCTGTGTATATATTGTGTGTTTTGTAGCTTCTGCCTCCTGCATACTCTCTGCGCTATGGAAGCTCTTGCAAATATCACAATCTTCCATGCCGGACTTTCTCCAGAGTTGGTCGAATTCCTTTGTCCTCATGGGTTGCTAGCATTCACCAAGTTGCCTTGGCATTCGGTCAAATGTCATCCCTATTTTGCCCAGGTGATTGTGGCCATTGCCGATACCCCCCAGATAGAAAACATGTTGGCCTCTTACCATGCACAATGGTTGCCCTCAACATTGTGGCCAAAAGGTTTCATCTCCCCCAAGATGAACATATTGAGGTTCCTCTACTCCCAATGGCAACGATGAAGCATTTATTTCCTCAACAATCCTCTAATGAGTTTTCCATTCTCTACTGACCCGAGCAAGAGTGTTCCGAACTTCAATTTTTGGTGATTGCCCTCAATCTCCAGAAACGCACTTAGGATATATCTTGCCCTTTCTATTCCCTGATTGATGCTGTCGGCCGTGAACCTGTCAATTGGGCATTATTCTTTTTTCGGCACATCCATCCTGAGTGTCAAGCCATTATGCGACAGTTAGCCAAAGAAGATTGTCCCCATACCCATGTTCCTCACCTCCTTTCCTTCCTCCTTCGGAGCGTTCACCCTATTTCGGACCCTCCGACGATTAACCTCCTATTGCATGAAGAGTCTGACGAAGTCATGGGATTTGATGTTGACAATGAAGATCTTTTCCAATTCTTCAGGGAGAAACATAGGAAAGTCAGCCCTTCTCAGAGTCAAGCCCAAACTTCTTCCGCTAAGGTAATCCTTCAGGAGAAAGCTTCATCCTTGCATGCATCTTCAGCCCCACCCTTGCCTAAGGAAAAAACTATCAAAGATACTGTTATGGAAGATGCTCACCACACCGAGACAGAAGAGAAGCAATAGGAGGTGGTCCAAGACACAACGCAGAAGGACACAATTGTGGAAACACTCCATCAAGCCACACAGGAGAAGGTCGTTGAGTCCCTCATTCATCAGGAAGCCCAGCCGCATAACGTTGATGCCAATGCGCCTCCATCCCCACGGAAGTCCACGGTTGACGATAACAATACCAAAGATCCGATAACCCCTCCTCCTTCTCCTTCTCTCATTCCTGTACCCCCTAGTCCTCCGGTACATGCTTTGTCCCCTAATCACTCAGTGGTGGTATCCCACTCTCACCCTATTCACTCTTCCCCCGATTACTCTCCACCTTCATCTTTTGCTATAGTTTCTATAAAACCCTCCCAACCATTATCAACTTTTTTAGTACCGGATGCATTTGCACAGTTAGCCCAGATCAATGACTTCCTTTTGCACTTATCCAACTCCCTGCTCGATTACATGATGCCCAAAAGTCCCTCCGTAGTGAATATCAAGTGAAAGTTGATATATTAGAGGCCGACATCGCTCGCCTACAAGAAGAGGTTTTGGTAGTCAGAACCAATGAATGTCTATTACAGGAACAAATGACAACGAGGGAAGGGATTATTGCAACCAAAGACGAGGAGATCGCTCTTCTTAAGACTGCGTTGACAGATAAAGATGATGCCATGACAACTCTTGATTGTGAGTTGGCTACTACTCGCACCCTCCTTGCTGAAATCGACCATGCTTATAAGGTATTGTTTGACAAGGTACTACAAGGTGAAGCTGAACTAAAGAAACTTAGAGAAGAATTGTTTCAAAAAGGTCAAGTACTAGATGAGGTGATTGGTCGTATAGTTAAGCTAAAGAAAGAAATTGAAGCGATACAGAAGGAGCGCCATGATTTTTTTCGGATGATGTAGTTCTAGCAACAAGAATTGGATCGAACATGCACACGAGAAATGACCATGAACTTTCCACCCAACTTGTCATTATATAGATTTAGTAAGTGAGGGTGATGTCATGTTCATGCTTAGCCTCCATCATCACATGTATAACCACAAATGTACCAAGATTGCATAAGTATCAAATTTTATTTATTTTGCACATGTTAGCTGTCCTAAATCACACAAGTCCTCCATCTGTCTCAATATCCTTGATTTAACTCAAGGTAACTTGATTCAGATGCTTGAGACAGACTTTTCTCACCTATGAAGCCATAGGGATTGAACCAAGAACCTCCTCCTTCCCATCCATTAGAATTGAGCACTAGGCTAAACTTATTCCTTGTCAATTATTCAAAGAGATCATAATGTGAAATTGACTTTAACCTTTTTCAATCTACGTTATAATAGTTTGGGATCAAGTGAAAATGGATATTGAAACAAGGCAAACTTATCCTTATTTAAAATATTTCAAAAGTGTTGGAATTTTAGGTATGCAAGAGCACATGAACAACACAAGGAAGAAGAAGATGATTGGAGCACAACACTCAATACTGAATGTATTACCAAGTGAATGTACAAAGATAAGTGACCCATTATGTTTATAGATGTATATACAAGCCAGGGGAAGAAAATCTCCTAAAGAGGGAAAAAAGTACCCTAGCGGTCTTAGTGTGTTCACACACATCACAACCAAAATATATCAACAAATCCCCCTAGGAGTGATGCAGTGAACAAGGAGCTGTCACGCATGTATAAAGAAGTGTCGAGTCATGTGGAAAGAGATCAATCCACAAAAGGGATTAAGCTCAAAGTTTTGTGAAAAGCTTCAAAATTCTCCACAGGCAGAGCCTTTGTGAAAAGATGTGCAATGTTATCCTATGTGGGCACAGATGCAAAATTGATCTCCTGAGCAGTGAACCTCTCCCTGACATAATGATAATGCACCTCAATGTGCTTTGTGTGAGCATGGAACATAGGGTTCCTCACAACTATGAGTGCACTCTGAGTATTAGTGAAGATGGTGGTGGCAAATGATTGGCCAACACCCAAATCAACCAAAAGGCATCTGAGCAACACACACTCAAGAGTAGATGTGAAAGCTTTTCTATACTCAGCCGTACAGCTAGAAGTGGCCACAGTAGGCTACATCTAGCTCAACCAAGATATTCATGAGCTACCAAACATGAAGCAAAAACCACTAGTGGACACATGAGTGTCATAGAAACTAGCCAAGTTAGAGTCCAAAAAATCATGCAAAATCTAGCGATAGTGATCCCCCCTTGGGATAAAACAATCCAAGTAACTGAGTACCACTCAAGTAAGGAAAGATGTTCTTAACTACCTGCCAAAGTTTGGTACCTGGGCAACACATAAACTTGCTCATCTGAGAGACTGAAATTTAAACATCAGGCCAAATTATGCATAAGTAAATCAATCATCCAACAATCTTCTAATAGAAAACAATATCAAATACATCTCGAACATCATGAAGACTCAATCGTAGACCTATTTCCATAGAAGTGGCAATAGGTTTGCAATCTTCAAGGCCAAAATGCTACAATAATGAGTCAATATATTTTTTTTGACATGGAGCTATTCAACCATCAACTTGCATAAACTGAATGCCTAAATAATGATGAAAATGCCCCAAATTTGACATCTCAAAAGAGGCATGAAAATTAGCCTTAAAATCAGCAGTATGCTTCTCATTAGGACTAGTGAGCAGCATGCCATCAACATAGACAACAATGATCAAAAGCACATCATAATCATGCTTACCATATAAGGTGCTCTTAGTTGGATTGTTCCCAAAACCATGTGCAATCAAGCAGGCATGTATTTTCTCATATGAAGCACATACTGCTTGCTTCAACATATAATGTCCTTTTCAACCTAGATGCTTTGTTTTCATGCCCTTTCTTCATAAAACCATGCGGTTGAAATATGTACACTTCTTCATGTAAGTCACCATTGAAAAATGCAATCTTAATGTTCAACTAATGTACATTCAAGGATGAGTTGCAAGTGCAAAAATGCTAATGGTGGTCATTCGGCCTCTTCGACCAAAGATCTCATCAAAATCAATGCCTTTCTATTGAGCATAAACTTTTGCAACAAACCTAGATTGATACTTGTCAACTATTCCATCAAGCTTACACTTTAGCTTGTATACCCATTTAGTGCCAATGGCCTTTTTTCTAGAGGAAAATCACATAAAGACCAAGTACCATTCTTCATAATAGTATCATATTGTGATTGCATAGTAGCCATCCAATTTTTTGAATTTTGTGCTTCATCAAAAGAAACAGGCTCATTCTCGTTAGAAAGACTAGAAGTAGTCATTGGATAGCAATCTGATGCAAATCAAGCACTATGAGAGCCTGAACAAGTACAATATGATAGAATTGCATCATGCGAATCTACATAAAAAATGGAATGATATGCATCATCATGCGAAACTTGTAAAGGCTGAGAAATTGCCTCATTTGGACTAGCACTTGACTATCCCCTCCAAAAAGAGGCAACAAAGTGTCACACACAAAAAAAAACACTACAACTAACCATAATGTGTTTAATTTGTGGATGATACAGTTAGAATTGTACCCAACAAAAATACACTTTACTACTTTATCATCCAAATTTTTTCTTTGTTTTTTAGGCACTAATGCATATGTCTAACAATCAAAGACACACCGATGAGCAACAGATGGCTTGCACCATGCCAAGCCTCATATGGAGTGATAGAGTGCAGTGTTTTGGTGGAACACTTGTTAAGCATATATGCTACACACATAATAGCCTCAAGCTAGAAGCTATGTGATAAAACCTAACTTTTGGCCATACACCTTGCGATCTCCATGAAAGACATGTTTTTTCTTTTAGCAACTCCATTCTGTTGAGGTATATATGGCACTCTACACAGATGTTTTATGCCACATTCAACCAAAAATGCATTAAAATAAGAAGACATGTATTCTGTTGGAAATCAATGTACATTTGGTACATTTTTGGCAAATCATATTTCGGGGCTTAGCATTTTTGAAAAATTTGGGAAAACCTTTTGAAGCTAGATAGATAGAGCTTGGCAAGAGCTATCTAGTGGTATGCTTCATTTTTCCATCAGAGGTCAGAGTTGGAAGAAAAGTCAAACCCTAAGTGTGCTCAAATAATAAAAGTTAGGTCATGTCCAAAAGCAAGTTTGGCGATGAGTTTTTGGAAATTCATGAAAAGCAAAGGCGACTTCTATTTTTAACACTCACTATTTTTAACATAAAACAAAAGCATGTGATCATAAGTAAAACATCGTTGGAAGTTTTTTATCTTGCGCTATGCATTTTTTGCTTTATTGAGGAGGCTACGTGTTTGCTTTATTGGTCATGCACACATTTTAGCTTTATTGAGAAGTCCTTCGCTATAGCTTTATTCATGGAGACTTAACCTCTAAAAGGAGCATGATGGGCACACTACGAGATATCACTCAAAGATCTCAAGCTAGAGTTTGAAGATTCTGAAGCTTTGGAGTTTGGGAAGGAGAAGCTACTCTCTTGGAGCAAGAAGTCTTCTACAAGGTGGTGGTAACTATCTTTTGTGAGTTTACCTTATATATTTTTTTAAAGGTTTCTCTACCCTAATCTCAAAATTAGGGTTCGTTGATTTACAATTTTGTTACACTATTTTGGGAGAATAAGGTTAACTTTGTTGCTCATTCACTTCACACACTTAGATTATTTCAACATAATCTAAATTTTGTATCATCATCTTCTTGTATATTCTTCCATTAGTGAGTGCACCACTTTATATGGTTGAGTAGTACTCCCATGTTGTAATTTGGACATCTATTTTTTAGTGAGTAAGCTTTGGCTTACATTCTCTATCTTTGTCTCAAGATCTCTTTCTTTCTATCTCTCACTTATCATCTTAATTAATTAAGTGTGTATGCTCAAAAGGTTTTAGTATTGGAATGATCCTGGGGCCCCAAATTCCAACACTTGGTATCAGAGCATAATTGACATACACACTTGGTTAAGATGAGTGAGATTAGAATTGAGATTGAAGACAAGTTGGATTGATTTTCTTATTATCCCATGTGGAGTTTCATGATGATGAATATTTTAGTGACAAAGGATTTATGGAGTATCATCAATGGATCCTTAACAAGACCCAGACGAGAAGGCAAAGAAGGAGCTACAGTAACTTCAAGAGGTATTGGAATTACTATTATAGAACCAACTGAAGAAGAGGTATTCACTTCGATATCCAGAGTCACAAGTAGTTCTTTACCTACAGTTCCTCCTACTGAAGATCAGGCAAGGTGGGATGCTAGAGATGCTTTAGCACTTTCAATCATGGCAATGAGTGCTAACAAGCATATTCTACCACATATCAGATCTTGTAGAAGTTCTAGACAAGCTTGGTTGGATCTTGAGAATCATTTTCAGAGCAAAAATCGTGCTAGGAAAGCTCACTTGAGGAGACAACTAGCAAATACAAGGATGAAGGCTGGTGAGTCAATTCAAGCCCACATTACGAGACTCGTTGACTTGAGAGATCAACTTCTAGATGTAGGACTTGAGATATCTGATGAAGAAACTGTAAATATGCTGATTAATTCACTTCCTATTTCATATTGATCTTTTATAACCACTCTTACCCTTACCACAAGAGATAGAGAGGTTACATTTGAAGAGCTAGAGTTCTTGTTACTTCAAGATGAAGATCAATTGAAGGGAATGGAAGAGAATGAAGAAGCACTTTCATCTCCATCAAAGGGTAAAAAGAAGAAGAAGGATAAGAAGGAAAAGCAATCCAAGAAGGAAACTAGGTCCCTCTCACCTTCTTCTTCAGATTCTGTTTCTACTACATCTAAAGAGAAGTCTTCTAAGAAGAAGGAAGTAATATGTTTTTACTGCAAGAAACTTCGACATCTTAAGTCAACATGTTATAAAAGGATTGCAGTAGAAAAGAAAAAGGCATTAAGTAATGTTGTAGAAGATGATAAAAAAGGGAAATCTCAAGGTGATTCTTATGCTTGTATCACCATTGAGGAAGTAGCTTTTGATCAGGCAGATTTACAAGTTCTTTCAGAAGTCCTTGGATACTTGACTCAGGTGCTACAAAGCATATGACAGGTTGCAAATATGTATTTTCTTCTCTTTCCTATTCTTCAGGTAGAAGAGTTACTATTGCAGATGGCAATGATTTGGATGTTGTGGGTATAGGTACCGTAACCCTAAAGTCAAGAGAAGGTGGTAATTTTCAGATTTTAGATGTTCTATATGTACCTGAAATGAAGAAGAATCTGCTATCTATATCTGTATTTTTTTTAAGTTGTATTTTAGAGAGATCTTTGTAAGATCTTATCACACAAAGATGACAAGTGTATTTTACAAGGAGAGCATAGAGGAGGGATCTTTGTTTTGTCAAAAATTAGTCAGGCATATGCAAAGATAGAGGTATGGTTGAGAGTTTACCCTCATTCAAGCTACCATATGATTCAGATATATGAGAAGGTTGTCTTGAAGGTAAGATGCATAAACTACCTTTCAAGAAACATGGTCATATTACAACTACGAGGAAATTGTAGATTATTCATTCAGATGTGAATGGATCTATGAGAGTAGACTCTATTTAGGGTTTCAAGTATTTTGTTCTATGTTGGTAGCAGTCAGGGCACTCAAAGACCTACATGATAGGGAAGCCAACGAAGGGAGTCAGAGCATAGAGAAGGCAAAAGCAGGCAAATCAGTCAACGAAGATCTAGCAAATAGGCCATCCAATTTTTCCAACCAAACCTCTTTTTAACAGTGATTTTCATCACTACATGAACATTATAAATACCGTTTTTGGTAGATTCGACTCCATTTTGTTCAAGCTTGAGGAGTATTAGTAGTATTTATGTACAAATTTTAATTATTTTCAGAACTTGTTTGAGCCTCCAAAATAGCCTTAGAACCTAATTTTTAACTAGGCTAGACACTAGGTCTGGATAGGACCAAAGCTAGTAAAAAACTATAAAAGAGCTAGAGAGCTCATTTTTGAGGTTAGGTTGTTGTAGATTTGAACTTGTTTGAGAACTCTTTTGCAATAGAAGTTAGTCCATTGTCTCTCTCTTTGTTATTGCCTTGTGTGCGCATGTGTGTGTATGTGTGTGCATGTTTTTGTGCTTCTCACTCACACACTTGTGCCATCACTTGTTCGAGGTCTTCATACCATCCTCATGTCTTCCCGGATTGACATTAAAGGAGGTGCTAATCATCAGTGAGCTACACCAAATTTTGGCACAATTGTCGAGGATCGAGCTTTGAGGATGAGCGTGTGATGGTAAGACGTAGAGTTAAGACATTGGAGTCATAGGTATTTTCTTCAGTTTTATCTATTTCCTTTTATTTTCTTCACCATCTTCATCACCATCATCATCATCACCATCTCCCACCTCTATCTCCATCATCGTGACATTTTTAGTTTTTTGGTCATATCACCCTTCCCATACCATTCCCCTCATTTCACTTGTGAGAGAGAGTGAGAGAGCGATTGTGTGCTTGTGCTTTTGTGTGTTTTTTGATATTCTCTGCAGGAACTAGCATCCCCAATAGCTGTACTAGCTCCAACAGGTGAAATTTTTTGACTGTGTAGGTGTCGAGGCATTGACCTCTGTGAATCATGACTGACAAAAAAATCAACTATTTTGCTAAACCAAGTGCATAATCATGATGAGTAGGCCTAGAGCATCCTAAAAGTGTGTTTAAAATTTTGAAATTCCTCTCTTTTCTATCAATCGCGATTGACACGTCAATCGTGACTAACAAACGACGACAGAAACCTGCCAACGGATCTAACAATCGTGACCGATACATCGATCGTGACTGATAGAGTCCATGACCGATTGACCATGATCGATAGAGCCTGCGTGCACCATGTGTCAATCGCCATCAACCCAAATCACAACCGATAGCCCCGACGGACCTGTCAATCATGACCAACCCAATCAACGATTGTTTGACCATGACTGACTCGAATTTCGGGTCACGTGTCAATCGCGATTGACCCATCAATCACAACTGATAGCCACGATGGACCTGCCAATCGCGAATGACACATCGATCGTGACTGACACATCAATCGCGATTGAAAGACGACTCGATCACGATTGACAGGCAAATTCAACATATTTTAGGGCAAAAGAAAAGTGGTCAATTTCTGGCCAAAATTTGGGAAACATTAAGGGTTTATAGGGCATAACGAGGCCATAGAAAGCACTGTGAGCTATTTTTGTTTGCGTGTTAGCCTGTTGTGATCCTGTTTTAGCCCTGGAGTCCTGAATAGACATAACTTCCTCATACTAACTCCGTTTTTAGTGATTTTGGTCTTGTTGGAAAGCTTGTTTCGAATTCAAGGGTATTTTGAATTTGACCATACCCAGGGGGAAGGAAACTGAGGGATCCCTAGGATTGTTTGCTATAATAACAAAGGGAAATTTGGGCTTTGAAGTACATGATTGAAAGTGGTTTGTTGTGTCAATTGAATTTAATGTTGAACTAACTTTGGGACTCTTAGAGGTCCGTTAAGAGCATCCAAAGGCATGCGAAGCACTAGCATTCTGCAAGCTTAAGAACAGGGTTCTTGAGCACCAATGCGCAAGGGATGAACAACTTGAGGTTTGATTATTCCCAACCCCCTCTGTCAATTCCTAGCTTAGGCTAAGTGCGAGAGGTGCTAGAAGTAAATCAAGGTGATGATAGGCATCTGTCAAGTTGAAGACTCTTATATATTCAAGTTCAAGCATAAAGATAGTCTCTTTGTGATCGATAACTTTAAAGGAAAGAATTTGACTTGGTGCGAGCAACTAAAAGTGTGACAACTTACTTAAATATTCTTGACAACGTGATACAGACAAGAGCATAAAACACGATAATCAACTAAAAAAGAACTAAGTGATTGATACAAATTGATCTACAATGAGGTTGTACTTTGGAAAAAATTGGGGTTGTTTAATCCGACATATGAACCTTAGATCCGGACGATATCTAGGGAGAGATCGGCAAAGCCTTAGGTGTTCAGACACTAGTGCCAACCACACTATTGGGTCTTGGGCCCAACAGTTGAGCAATTATTCACACTACCCTAGCTCTGAAACTAGCGAATCAGAGATATCTCACAGTATGGAGAGACCTACAGGAAGTTCAGGTGCGGCTTACTTACAAAAGGTTGAAGGCCCTTACAAGAATCAACTAGAATACCTTAGGACCAACCAATTAGGTGCTTGCATCTATGAGGACGGCCTAAGAAGATCTGTGGTCCATATTAAAAACTCAGATCAACCCATTGGACTAGAACATCCAGCAGTCAAGTTTGAAAATGGTGCATACCTGGTCAAAGAAGGAACCATGTATGTGGTCACCACCTACCTAGAAAGGACAAAAGAATTTGGTAATGTGATCCTAGAATCGGATATAGGTGACCTAGAGCAAGGGAACATAGGTGTAGAGCCTAGAACCCCTTGAGGTAAGTCAGTCCTGATGAGAATCATCACTCTAGAGTGGGTTCCCCAGGACAATAAGAGCATACACCTCTTAATCTAAGAGACTGACAAAGCCTTTTGGAGGTATAAACCTGACTGGCCTAATGAGGTAGAAACACTTATGATCTATGAGTTTAAAGACCCTGATAGTCCAGACAAAGTGACCTACCTAGACAATTCTTCATAGAGGATCTTTATGGTCACAGAGCATGGTAGACATGCCTACACTTGGAAGGGTGAATTTATTTTTCCCCAACCAAGATCTAATGTCTCTTATGGCCACCAAGGAGCGGGAACATCCCATGCTCATGGAGCTCAAAGGGACAAGAGTAGAGATAGGCTAGAAGTAAGTTTTTCCAACCCCTTGGGAAAAGAAAGGATGAGAATAGAGACAGATACAAAAGAAACTGAGAGACCTAGAGTCCCAAGAAACCAAAGAAATGCTGACAATTTTCCTTTGCCAAGGCCTAGGGTACACACTAGGACCTTGAGGCCAACCCAGCTGGCTAAGTCCATGAAGAATTACTTTGATGGAACTGGAGACCCATACAATCATGTGGCTGAGTTTAGGCAAGTCTTGAGAGCCGAACAAGTTGAGGACCTCTTCATGCAGTACAATGCTTTTGGTCTAACCCTTCAGAACACAGCCCTTACATGGTTTCAACCGCTACATGAGAGACAGTTCAGGAACATAGACCAACTTCTAGAGGCATTCATTACTGAATTCTCTAAGAGTGGCATATGGCATAATACTTCCTCACTGATTCACAGCTTCAAGCAGACACCTCAAGAGATCGTTAGACTTGCAGGAAGAAGGTTTAGGCAATACCTAGAGAGATGTCTTGTTCCAGAGATACCTACTCCAACCAAACAAGTGGCATTATTCCTAGACGGGCTGTTGAGTACGAAATTGAGATCATATGTGTACTTGAAGGACCCTAGGACCATAGAAGAATGCATATGTATGTGCACAGACAGAGAGGATAATCTAGGTGAGGAGTTGGAGATTTCAAAAATCTACAAAGATTCATATAGCTCTACCAAATCTCTTCTCGACAATCCATGTCTGTTGAAGAACTTGCAGAGAAGGTAGCTCAGAAATTAGGTGTCTCAAGCAAACAGATACCCCGATTTACCCTAGTGAGGTGATGCTATACTTGTGGAGGTGACCATATGGCGAATGTATGTCCCATTATGGCTCAACCCCAAGTGAATCCTAGCAGCCATTGCTGCACCATAGAGAGAAGATACACCAACCACACTGCACAAGACTACCCCTATAACAAATAAACTGTCACACAAAATTACCCTCAACCATATCCACAGAGGAAAACAAACGACTTCAAAAGTAGAACAAAGAAAACCTAGAGGCAACAATGGAAGGCTCCCCTCATGAGATCGACCCAAAAAAGTTTAAGGCAGTCCCTTCAGAGACTATGAAAATGATCCTTGAAATCTATGCTGATCTGTTGGAAGCGCATGACGAATTGGGCAAAGAACATGATACCCTTCATCAACAGCTAACGATGCAAGAAGAACAAACAAAGATCAAAGATTCTACCACAACTACAGAAGAGGTAAATGCACTGAGAGAACAGGTCGCTGAATTGCAAGGAAAACTACTTCAGTATGAAAGGCAGCCCTCTCGGTCATAGAACCAGAACTAGAAGAGTTGGTGCCCATAGAGGTAGATGAATCATATGAGGAACTATTGTAGAGCAAAGAGGCACAAAAGAGGAGCCCCAAATTTTTCAAAATTAACGGGCATATTTTTCTTCTTCAAAGTTTTAGGAAATTCCCTCAAGCTATGTAAATGCACTAGAGGAGTCCTCTAGATGCATAATCTCAAGACATTGTAATATATTCCTTGTAAAATAGTAGGAGAACAGAGATTAGTCAATAAAGTGTCGGTCACTTGTGTGAAAGGACCATTTTTAGGACACATGAATATAAGTCACTTTGTGACTCTTTGTAAAGACTTTTTCCCATTGTGAAGAAGGAGAGCTCCTGAATTTCAAATTTGCTTCTTTCCTGTAGATTTTCATCTTCTCCATGATCTTTTGTGTGTGTGTGAAGCTTGGAATGTGTGTGTAAGACTGTTGTCTATCCCTCCCCAACACTTTTGAGCTGATGTAGTGTGTGTGCGAGCAGGCATGAGTTGTGGAGTGTGTGTGTGTGTTTCCCACCATTCACTATTTCTATCATAACTTGAAGCACGGTTGTCAGAATCAAGTGAAACCACTTCAATAGAAGCTCTCGTTGAGAGATTTGAAATAAAACGACCATATTCAGAGTTCTAAACTAGGAGAAATCCTCGATTTAGTGAAAACTATTGTAAGTGGTATCGTGGCAAGCACTTTCAGTAGTTAAGTGAGTTAGAGAGGTAGGTTAGTTGTTTCTCATGCATGCTAACTGAACCACTTCATTTTCCATCACGTATGCACATGTCCTCATGTCAGTTCGTCGGATTGACAAATAAGCATGTGTCAATTCCCCACTATATGTACTTGTGTGGCAAACAAGATTTAGTCTCCTTGGCACAAGTCCCTAAGGCTTTGTGACTTAGGTACACACATTTTTGGCACCGTTTCTAGGGAACACACTTGACCAAGGTGCCTTCGTGATGGTTATAGCTCTAGAGTGATGAAATCGTACTTGTAGGAGTGAATTCATTCAGTGGCAAGTAGTCCAACGCTTTAGCACTTGTTACTTCACATCCTGGAGGTGTGCGTAATGAGTTTTTAGGTTTAGGGTTTGGAGAGAGAGAGAGACGAGAAAGAGTTAGGGTTAGGCTAGGAAGAGAAGTGGAGTAGGAGTAAGTCAAAATTATCTAGAAAAATTTCCCAAAAAAAATTGTTGTCAACTCAGTGTAGTGTAGGATTCAGTCACCAAGAACTATAAAAGCGAAAAAAAAAGTTCATTTGATACTTGTTTCCAATGTGGTATCGTCTGAGAGCAGCGATCGGTATCATGAGTTTGGTATCGTGCAAACAGAGCCCCCATGCCTACCTAGTGAGCTCAAGGCCTAAGCATAAGAACCTCAAGGTAAGCTACATACAAATATTAATCTCAAAAACTTTGAAAAATTGCACTCACACGTGATTAAAGGCCCGGACGATATCGCGGGGTAGAACAGAGTGATTTGAGGAGTTCTATTTGTGAAACAGAAGTCTAGGAGTGAAGAGGGGTGAGGGAAGAACCAGGGGGTGAAAAATTTTTTGATTTTGGAAGTGATTTGGCTGCAGTATCGTGATCGGTTGAGTTTCTGGTATCGCAATACCAAAAATTCCCTTGTATCGCGATACTCACCGAAGTATCGTATCACCGGTTACCAGCTGTGGTATCGTGATACCATTTTTTGGTATCGTATCGCCTAGTTGGTATCGCAATCGTGATTTGCCAAGTGGTATCGTATCGCGGTCCACTTTGGTATCGTATCCTCTCGGTCACAGTATCGTATCATCGACCTAATAGTGTCGTATCGCCTCATTTTCTAGTATCGTATCGTGACCTTTCTGGTATCGTATCGTGAAAAAGTTTGGTATCGTATCATCCAAAAAGTGGTATCGTATCCTGAGAGTTCCAGTATCGTATCGTGCTAATTTTGGTATCGTATCGTGCGGTTTCATGGTATCGTATCGCCAGCTGCACTGGTATTGTATCATCAGAATTTCCAATATCATATCGTGCCCTACAGTAGTATCATATCATCATTTCAGGTGGTATCGTATCGCCTGTTGCCCATATTATTGTATCGTCTAGTCTTCTGGTATCGTATCGTGAATTCCCTTAGGTATCGTATCGTGAGCATACTTGGTATTGTATCGTGACAAAGACTAGTATCGTATCGTGTCCTGAAGTGGTATCGTATCATCGACAACCTGATATCGCCTAGTGCAGTATCGCCAAAGTGGTATCGTCCGGAACACTTTGAGCATTTTCAAGGGTGAATTTGAGGCATTTGAGGAGCCACTTAGGGAGAGTTTAAAGGTCAAGAGAGCCCCAGGAGGGTGAATGAACTTGAGGTCAAGAAGAGTTCTGAGTAGCCGGAGAAGCGTCATATCATCAGTAGGAAGCACCGCTCAGGTCAATCACCATTCTACCTATTCTGACTCCTCTAGTGATTCGGAGGAAGAGATACCCATGGCTTCAGAAGACATGCAAGGTCATGTTCCCGAAAGAAACTTCATGTCTATGGTAGAAGGGGAGTACCGCACCTCCTTGCAATATGTGTCTACTAATGCCCAAGAGATTCCTATCTTCCTGGATGGGTTAAATAGGTTAGTTGCTAGGATGGTAACCTCCACTAATGCCACAATTGTGCCCAAACCGGCTGTCAAGTATGAAGGAGGAGTATATATGGATAAGTTGGGTCACATCTATATGGTGACAGAACACCCGGACTTGATCAATGAGAGAGGAAAATTGGAAGGACAAGAACATTCAGGAAGACCGGACTCTGAGGAGATAGTGACTACCCCTAGAGGCAAGTCAGTAGTGACACGAATCTTGAGAGGGGATATGATACCTCAAGATGAATATTTACTGGAGGTCTATTGGGTCCATGGATCAGATCTATTGCTACAAACCGATTCACCTGCACGAGGACACGAAGAAAGTCCTATGACCTTTTATGAGTTAAAAGACCCGGAAGATGAGTCTAGAGTAACATACATAGACAAGAACCAAAGAAGGTATTGGCTTGTTGATGCCTTAGATAGAGCTCGATTGAAGTATATGGGCTTGCCTGTATTTCCCCAACGGGAGCAGGCAACCACCTCTCAGAATCCCTTTGGGACACAACAAGAGACAGAACATACTATGTCGGGACAAACAAGCCATCACAGTGCTCCAAATAGAACACATGTACAATTTACAATGCGTGGAATGCAAGCACACAATTAGACACACCCTGGAATAGGCAACCAACACCGGCCACCTGTGAGACCGAGACCACCCTTAGGAGAGAAACCTCGAATACCCCCAATTAGATCAGTCATCCTTGCATTCCGAGTAATGCCCAGACAGCTTGAGCCCATAAGAAGATTAAGACCTATTCAGGTAGCCAAATGTATGGGAAACCATTATGATGGATTGGGAGAACCTTACGACCACATTGCTCAATTTAAACAAGTTTTGAGAGCTGAACAAGTGGAGGATTTCTTTGTGCAGTATGAGTCCTTTGGACTCACCCTCACAGGAACGGCTCTAACATGGTTCCAACCTCTAGATCCCAATCAATTTGGAAATATGGAGCAATTCTTTCAAGAATTCATACGAGAGTTCACTAAGAGAGGGATTAAACACAATTCGTTGTCTTTAATCCATAGTTTTAAACAAAACCCTAATGAAACCGTGAAAACAACTGCCCAAAGATTCAATCAGTATGTGGATAGATGTCATATAGCAGAAAGACCAACATAGCAAAAAATGATCTCCTTATTCTTAGACGGATTAATGAACGGAACTTTAAGAACATTAGTCTATGTGAAGAGACTACAGACATTGAATGAATGTCTGCAAGAATGTATCGACTTAGAGGAAAACCTAGCGGATGATCTCAAAAGTACAACCAGCCTTACTAAATCAGAAGACACTCGAAGCACAGTAACATCCAATTCTAGTAATATAGAAGAATTAGCAGAGCTGGTAGTGAAGAAATTGGGAGTACAAGGACAGAAAAATTATCAACACCCAGCCCTAAGGGTACCCATGTTGCGGAGATCTAGCTCATTTGGAGTTGTTCAACCTGCTCACATGTGTGTTTGAGGAGGAGCAGGCGTACCTCAGACATACCCTTATAATAGACAGCCCCATCAAGGAACGACCTTGTATTTTCACATAGAAAAAAATACACCAATCACACCACGGAAAATTGCCCATTCAATAGGCAGACACAGCCTCTACAACCACCTTAGTATCGGCCATATGGATGTCCACCTAGAGAGCTAGGCAGAGAAATGCCTAGGTACAATCCCTACCCAACACCACCAGGAGCACCTAGACCATATGACAAAGTGCAATATGGAAACCCTCAACCAGTATTAGGACCACAACCACCACTCCCACAACATGTGGTACCTGTCAAGTATACCCAACTAGAGGAAAACTTAGAAAGAGCCATAGTTCTGGCATCACCAATAGCCAGTGTAGAGTCAACGAACCTAGGATATGAGCAATCTGTTAAACGCGCGTTTGCCGTCAGAGACGCGTTTAAGCTCTTTTCGGGTTCTTGGGAGTGGAAGGGGTCTGAATAAACAGAGGCCCTATACTGGATTTTCCCAATTAACCACTCACACCATAGTACCTTAATGTCTAAATCTTTGTTAATATGAATTACTACCAATACTCCGATGGGTTCTCTCACAGACTTTCGACTCATACACGAATTAATACTTTCTGGCGCACAAGGTAAACACTACCGTAGTACAGACTTATAGTAATTAACTTAACGGAACAGTGATTCAATACTTAACTTACTGTAAACATTATCGCAATCCAGTCTTTATCGTACAGGTGCAAATAATCAAACAAAGATAGAAAGACACAGTCACAACACAATGGAACTACACAGACGTATCGCCTAGACAGACAATTTGGCGATCTTTCTGGTTGTCACCAAAGCGTCTTTTCATTGATTTATAAGAGATTACAGTTCTTCGCAACGACCTTTTGGTTCATGCGGAGTATGGAAAAGAGACAAGTTTACAATTGCCAATCCGGCGGCTTACACTGGCACGCCCGGTGGACTTGAACCCGCAGGTATACAAAATCTTATGACTCATCTATGATACCCTGTAGATACATTGTTCTAGCTAATTTAAACGTTTGGGAAATTCTCTTTTTTAACGAATCCAACATTTGTTTCAGTATCTCTGGTTGTACTAACTGCGCATCAGTTCTAACTGAACTTGTGGCAATAACTTGGCTCATCAAAATTTCTGCCTGTGTTTGCAGAAAGGCTTCCTGCAGATAAACGTCATTTGATAGAGCTGCATCACGGTTTACCTTCATATTAACAATCTGTTGATCTATTCGTGATAAGCGTTCTGCTTGAGCTCCAAGTTGCTTTTCTCTTCTCTCCAATTCTTGATTCTGAAATTGAATGGTTCGGTAATATGCATCTCTTTCTCTTCGAACTGTTGGAATTTCTTTCTGGAGCTGAGCGACCAATGTCATCTGGCTTTTAAGAGCAGCATTTGATTCATATATGTTGATGTATGAAACACCACAAGAAATGAATTAATGTGACACTAGAACACCTCTATGGTCACCATTAACTCATTGCCACTCCAAACTTTGAGAAATGATAGCCTAAAGTGAGAACTTTGCTTCTACAGAAATTCCTAGTCACCGAAATGACATACCTTCAGTATTTTGCTAATTTCTCCTAGCTCAAGTATTATTTCTCCATGAAACTTTATAGGCTGAAACTAGAAGAGTAGAGCTTTCCAACAAGCTATCATATGCATCAAATGGATCTCTAGAACTCAAGTTATGGCCCTCACAAGATGACCTTGTATGACCTTCCAAAATTGGAAACTTTGCCTGTTTTAGTATTCTTGGTGTCCAAAAATAAAAAATTCGATGCCTGGCATCGAGTTTCAGTCCAAGTCGATGCCGGGCATCGACTTTGGGCTTTTTTTGGCTATTTTTCTGCACCAGAAACACTCTATTTTACACACACATGAAGAAGATGACTTATATACTAGAAGTCGATGCCGGGCATCCATTTTATGCTGGAACTTGATGCCAGGCATCGAGTTGCTCCACAAACTTCATATTTTTTTTGAAGATTCAACAACAGTTAACACATAGAGAATGAAAAATGACTTATCAGCCAAGATTCGATGCCAGGCATCGAATTGCTCAGAAAACTTGAACTTTTGAATTCATCACACAGAAGGCAAGCATGGAGATGATGGAGAGAGACTCATACACAGAACTTTACTTAGTTCTTTCTCATAGCTATGAAAACTCAGAAGTTTTACAGATGCTTTCTCACTCAGAGAAGCCCGACTATACTCAGTCGTATAAAATGAACTCCTTCTTCTACTTCTTCTCTCTCGCTCTCTCGTCGCGTCAGTTGATACAAACTAACTTATATAGATTTTTGTATTCTCGTGATTTTAAAAAACTTCTAGAACTAAAGTGAACTAACTTTACAAATATGATACACTTGTGAATTTGTCCCTTCACATAGGCATGGGGTTTTCTTCCTAAGATTTGACCTTCAAATATATGTCTAATTAGTGAGTGTTTCTCCAACAGCTCCCTCTCAATCACTAATTGACATTCTCTGTTTCTTCATATCTTCTTCTTTTCTTTCACTCCTGCCATGCTTTTGAATCTGCTGGTCTTCACACCATCCAAGCTCTTTGTCATTATGTCTGCTATCTGATCTTTAGTAGAAATGTACTCCACTTCAATCTCCTTCTCCATTACCTTTTCTCTGAGAAAATGATACTGTATCTCTATGTGCTTTGTCCTTGCATGAAATACTGGATTTGCTGCAAGATAAAGTGAACTCATATTATCTCCATGTATTGTAGGTGTACCTTGATCAATGCCTAAGCTCTTGAACAATGTCTGCATCCATATGACTTCCTTAGCTGCTTCCACAAGTCCTTTGTACTCTGCTTCAGTTGATGATAATGCTATTGTATGTTGTTTCTTTGAACACCAACTTACAAGCTTATCACCAATGTATATCATGTAACCATGAGTTGATCTCCTGTCATCTTGATTACCTGCCCAGTCTGAGTCACTGTAGGCTCTCAACTTGAAATCTGATGTAAAAGGATAATATAATCCTTCCTTTATAGTTCCTTTGATATATCTGAGAACTCTTTGACCTGCAATCCCATGTGGGTCCTTTGGACAATGCATGAATTGTGACAAGACTCCCACTGCATAATTAAGATCAGGTCTTGTTAGTGTAGCATAAATCAAACTACCCACAAGAGATGGATACTTCCTCATATCTTTGTAGTCTGCACCATCATATTTACTGAGCTTGTGATTAACTTCAAGTGGAGTTGAAGCTTCTCTGCAATTTTCCATATCAAACTTCTTCAACAAGTTCAGAAGATACCTTTCTTGTGATACATATATGCCATGATCTGTATAAGTAACTTCCATTCCAAGAAAGTATGACAACTTTCCTAGGTCACTGATCTTAAACTCTTTCTCAAGTAATCTCTTTACCTCCTTGATTCCTTCATCTGAAGTACCTGTGATTATAATGTCATCTACATAAATACAAATGTAGATTGTACCTTCCTCTGTTCTTCTGATAAGTAGACTTGGGTCTGCTTTTGAACTTTGATATCCAAGATCATTGAGATACTTCACCAGTCTATAGTTCCAAGCTCTTGGAGCTTGCTTCAATCCATACAATGCTCTTCTCAACCTGCAAACAAAATTTGGATACCTGGAATCTATAAATCTTTGAGGTTGTTCCATGTATACCTCATCTGATATGTATCCATTCAAGAATGCATTCTTTATATCCAATTGACTTAGGGTCCAGCCTTTTGAAGCTGCAATAGCAATGATTGTCCTTATAGTTGACATCTTAGCTACAGGACTGAATGTCTCATCATAATCTATGCCATAGGTCTCGGCATAGCCTTTCACCACCAATCTAGCTTTGTATCTGGCTATACTTCCATCTGCAAGCTTCTTCACTTTATAAACCCATTTATTTCCAATAACTTTCTTACCATTTGGTTTAGGAACAAGTTCCCATGTCTTGTTCTCCTCCAGTGCATTGAATTCTTCCTTCATTGCTTCTTCCCATTGCTTCTTACCTTTAGCTTCATCATAGTTCTGAGGTTCTTCATCATCTTTGACCATATATGCATAGTTCTTCTGAGTTATGTAAGAAGTGTCATAAGAATACCTTTCTGGTTTTCTTCTAGTCCTGCTTGATCTTCTTGGTTCACATTCTTCATATGTGTCTGGATACACCTCTTCATCAAATATAGGAGCTTCTTCATTTCTTCTTGTTAATCCACTTGTGGATGTACTTGCTTGCATGTAGTCTTCATCTCTATTTACCTGCACAATTGATTTTCCTTTCTCACATCTTCTTACCTCTTCTTCAAATTCTTCAACTGTACTACTTTGATCTGCATACCAACTTTTCTGTTCATCAAATGTAACATCTCTTGAAACAAGAAATTGTTTGGTTAAAGGATTCCACAACCTGTAACCCATCTGCTTTTCATCATAACCAATGAACACATATTTTTCTGCCTTTGGTTCAAGTTTATGCCTAAGTTGTGATGGCACATAAGCATATGCAATTGATCCAAACACTCTACAATGATCTAGTGTTGGTTTCTTACCCCACCAAGCTTCATATGGAGTCATTCCATTCAGAGCTGCACATGGTTATCTATTCACAAGATATGTGGCTGTATTCACAGCCTCAGCCCAAAGATAATTTGGACAGTTCTTCTCCTTTAGCATAGCTCTAGCAAACTCAACCAAAGTCCTATTCCTTCTTTCTGCTACACCATTTTGTTGTGGTGTATACCTGCAAGTTATTTCTCTCTTAATACCTGCATTCCAAAGATAATCATTGAACTCTTGGGAGAAATATTCTCCCCCTCCATCAGACCTCAGTCTCTTAAGCTATTGACCTGTTACTCTCTCTGCATATGCATGAAAATGCTTGAAGGCTCCAAACACTTCTGATCTTTCCTTCAAAACATATAATGTTATCCATCTTGTAGCATCATCAATGAAAAGAACATAATACCTTGAGCCATTGATAGATCCTTCTTTTGTTGGTCCCCATACATCTGTATGAATGAGCTCTAGTAGTCCATCATGTTTGAATCCTTTCTTTTGAAATGGTAACCTGTGTGCTTTACCCATTTGACATGCTTCACATTTATAAACCATATGTTGACTTTGCACATTTGGTAATCCTAGTACAGACTGATTAGCAACCATAGCTTTAATTCCTCTTTCATTGAAATGACCTAATCTCTTATGCCAGAGATCAAGTTCTGTAATCACTACTTCACCATGTGTGAGCAAAGCTTGACCAATGTTTCCTTGCACTCTTAAAGTAAAGAGTCTACCTTCTTTCTTACCAGAGACAATCTGATTATATCCATTCTCTGGATCTTCCACAAATACTCCTTCATTTGTAAACCTGACTTGAAAACCTTTTTCAACTATCTGTCCCACACTAATCAAGTTTTTAGGTATTGTAGGAACATACAAAACATTGGTTAGCAAATCTGATCCACTCTTGCATTTCACTTTTCCAATTGAATGTACACTATGTCTTGTATTATCACCAGTTTGAACTGTGTGACTCGAAATACCTTTTTCCAATTCTAACATCAATTCTATGTTTCCTGACAAATGATTAGAACATCCAGAGTCAATGTAAAATACCTTTAGATCTTCTTTATCTGATGTGTTGATTGAGTTCATCATCAATGATGTATGACTTTCATTCTGTGTGTCATTTACATAGTTGTAGTAGGTGGTGTTGTAGGATTGATTCTGTCCCCAACTTCTTCCTCCACCTCTACCATAGCCTCCTCTTTGACTTTGTCTACCTCTTTGAAAATTACTTTGATATCTTCCACCTCGGCCTCTGCTATTGTTGTTCTGATTTTGATTTGATCCTTGTTGGTTGTGCCAACAGTCATGAGCCAAATGATTACTCAATCCACAGATCCAGCAAGCCTTCTTGTTGTTATTCTGATTACCTCTTCCTCTTCCAAAGCCTCTTGCTTCCTCTACCAGTGCCTTTACTGAAGGGCTTTGGTGTGCAGAAGAAGAGGAGGAAGGAGGAGATGGAGGGAGAGAGAAGAGAGGAACGACGCGCGGATATGCGTGGGAACCTCGAAACCTACATAATGATCTCTCTTGAGGCAATGCTCTATATATGATGTATATATATGAATATGGGGGTAAGGTCACATGACCCTTACATCCCCAACAATCTCCCACTTAAGGGTCAATGTGACCATAAGTGAAAAATATACAAAGAATGATGTAGGACTATACAATAATGTACAGGAAGAGTCCGGATCTCCACCCATACTAGATCAGCCTACACCAACTGCCTCGAACAAGGTGTATCCATGCACCTCAAACTGCTCTAGACTCATATCAACAAGAGTCGAGCTCACATATGACTGATGCAAGAACTGATGAAGTTCTTGCAAAGCTCCCACTCGCTCTATGCCTATGTCAATCATCGAACGACTGACAACTCCAAGTGCAAATGCTCCAATAGCAACTGCAATGTCTGGTCTTGAGCATAACAGCTCGTACATCAGACTCCCGAATGCTGACGAAACCTATGCTATCCTGGCTAACCTAAGTATGTCAACGGCCCATCGATTCTAATTCGGTAAACATGGGGATTGGAGGAATGTACTGGGATGAAGAGGTGGATAAAAGGTGATGCGAAGATGGGGGAGAGTAATTCGGTGAAGAGGATGAAGCGGCAGGTTCTTCAATAGGCTTCACAGGTATAATGGGGTCGACCGGAGATATGGGTGGAGGAGTGGGTTGCAGAGTGTTAGGGACCAACAATGTTTCGGTATGTTGCTGCTTAGTCACTTCAAGTTGGGCAATTGCAGATTCTACTACTGTAATCAACTCTGCCAAAACTTCTACAACAATAACTTTCGTATCTTCTTGCACCTCTTGTTTGGATTGCTGCTAAGATTCTTCCTTATAAGATTTGTCTTCAGAATCAGCAGTAACACTCTGATCCTGTTGCTGGTTTGGAGATGACTGAGCTAATGAATCATGGTGCCTGGAGGTTGCTGTATCGTGGAAAGTCTCTTCTTCATTGTTGTCTGCTTTATTTCCAGCGGTAGAACCGTGTACTTGACTATCAGAAGAGCTTATCCGGATTCGTTTTTCGACGGAGGAGCTGGAAGAGTTCTTCGTCATCTTCTTCGTCGTCTTCAAGAATTTGAGCAGATTCCTCATGATATAAGACTGGACCTCGTGGAGGCGGTTGCGCTGCTTGGATGGCCGGAAATAAAAAAGTGAGAATGTATGGAAGACGTGATCGTGGAAGTTCTCCTTTGTTAACCTGCTTTATGACCGAAATGCATTCACGGTGAATGCGCCGGAAATAATAGGAAGCAAAATTGATAGGCTCTCGAGCAGCCATATCAATCACCGAGTAGAATGGGCGAGATATCCCATAAGTTCGTTTCTGCAAGTTTAAGATGGCTACTAAAAATTGTAAAGCTGTTCTTTCAGGCTCAGGGCGACAGAGTATAGCATACTCATTTGAAGAGTACCTAGGGAACAATTGGATCATAATAGCAATTGGAAGATTAGGGCCGTTCTCTCGTCCTTCCCGAGAGAGTCGAAACGCTGCAGCAAATGATTCTATAGTGATTACTACCCTAGATGGTAAAGAAGTAACTTCATGTGGAGGAATACAACAAAGTAAAACCCCAGTATGATCCATATAATACAACTGTCCGGCAATCAACCGAAATCTGCGACTGTAAACTGCAATTTTCCGGTGCATTGCAGGGGAAGTTTGAGGAGAAAGACACCCATCAGTAAGAAAGGTTAATAATTGATCATAGTAAGTAGGTGTCACAGGAGGTTCTGCAGATTCATCACTAGTCGTTTCAGTAACATAAACTACTGGTGTGGTGTCATCAACACTGACCGGAGCTTCACCGGAATCTAATCGAGAGAGAAAATCTACTAATGCATGTGCAGTGCCAGGTCGATGAATTACTTCATAATCGAACTCTTGTAACAATAAAACCCAATGCACCAAACGACCACCTAAATGTTGCTGCCTAACCAGATACACCAGCGCAGCATGATCTACATGAAAGATGAATTTTCGGCCTAGCAAATAATGCCGGAGTTTCTTTACAGAATACACCAAACCAAGAAATTATCTTTCAGTTACTGAATAATTCTTTTCAGCTCGAGCAAGCAGTTGGCTTGCATAATAGATAGGCCGAAACCACTTATCGATTTGTTGCATTAAAACACTTCCAATGGCTATATCTGATGCATTTACAAAAACATGAAATGGTCGTTCCCAATCAGGAGGTTGTAGAATTGGAACCTGCGTTAATAATCCTTTTAGACGATCAAATGCAGTTTTACATTCTGGAGTCCAATGAAACTGTCGAGGAGTACTAGTTATTAGCCGATTTAGAGGTATTGCCAAATGGGCAAGCCACCGTAAATGTGGACCATGCCACCTGACTTGACCCATGAATTGCATTACTTCTTTCTACGTAGTAGGCACAGGTGCTTCTAACACAGCTGCAACTTTATCTGGATCAACTTGTATGCCCTGTGCAGATACAATATGGCCAAGGAGCTTACCACAAGAAACCGCAAGGACAGATTTGGTGGGGTTCAGGTAGAGTCGGTATTCTTGACATTTCTCAAAGCAACACCGTAAATGATACAGGTGTGCTACCATCTTACCGAATAAAGAGAAATCATCTAGATATACTTGCATAAAAGAAGTGAGATAGGGTGAGAAGATTTCCTGCATACACCACTGAAAGGTACTAGGAGCATTTCTTAATCCAAACCACATGACTGTACAAGCAAAAACACCCCAATTCCTAATAAACGTTGTTTTTGGTATATCTTGCTCAGCCATTTGGACTTGGTTATAACCACTGTAACCATCAAGAAATGAATACATTTCATGCCCAGCCACTCTGTCCAGCATTGTATCAAGAAATGGAAGAGGAAATGGATCAGGTACTGTGGCTGCATTCAATTTCCGATAATCGACACATATTCGGAGCTGCTTGTTTTTCTTTGGTACGATTACAATCGGGGAGATCCATACAACGTGCTCAATGGGTACAATGAATCCTACCTTTAATAGGCGATCAAGTTCTTCTTTGACCTGTGCTGCATAGTTAGGGTTCATACGGTAGCTAGGTTGTTTAATCGGCTTTGCTTCTGGTTTGAGCACAACCCGATGCTGATAGATGCGAGGATCCAGACCTTTCATATCACGATAATCCCATGCAAAAACATCAGAGAACTCACGAAGAAGCTGGATTAAATCTGCTTGAAATGCTTCAGACAATCCTTCCTTTATCTTGATAGGTCGCGAATTTACTTCATCTCCCAAATTATAGGTGATTAACTGATCTTCGGGAACATAGAATTGACGAGGTTTGCCTGGATCGTCAATTGACTGTAAAAGTTGTTGTAGGCAGCTTCATCCATAGCAACAGTATCTTCTGTCTCCACTTCTTCGGTCACAGACACCACCGTACAGGCTGTCGGACTCCAGTTGTCTACAATAGATTGTAGATCTACAGTGCCTAAGGAAATAAGATCTTCATTGTTCTTCAGAAATGCTTCTTCTTCATCGTCAGAAAAGCCATCCAACATGTGGACCGGTTCTGCTACATATGGCCTGGCATGAAGTTCACAAGGCTGAATGGCATCCAATTTGACAATATATTTATGATGATTATCTTTAAATGTTAATTCTTGTGCTGACCAATCCTGTATAACCTTAGCTTGTTTTAACCAGGGTCGTCCAAAAAGAAGATTATAGTCAAGACTAGACTCCGGTAGTTCTAAGACTACAAAAGTCATCTTAAACGTTGTACCCTGCAAAGTTATCGGGACATTCCGTACGAGTCCTACCGGATGAACTCTAGATTGATCTGCCATTCTAACAAAAAATTCAACAGGCTCGATTTGCGTCCATCCTAACTTCTTACAAAGTGCTGCAGTGGCAATATTTACACCAGACCCACCATCAATTAGTACTTGAGTAATCTTGTGATTTTTGTACCATACCGTAATCAAGGGGACCGAATGATCCACCGTAGAATCAGCTTTCGATTGTACCGTTGCTGTCACTGGATTGCAGGAAGACCCAGGACTGAGATGTTGCTGGAATTGCTGCCGAACTCCCGGCACTAATGCAAGTAACTGTCCAAGAGGGAGAGTAATGGATGCCTTAGATAAAATTTCCCATGCCTGATCTGCTTGAATTGTACTTTTCACCGATTCTGAAGATGATGCACCTGTTATAGGGGTAGAATCTTGTTCCTACGATCCTTCCTTTGGCAACAGAACTTGGGTCACCCGAATTGGATCTGGGAACACTATAGGTTCTTTGGTGGTCCATTGACTAGCTTTGTCATACATTCTCTGTTGTTCATGGATGCCACATTCAAACACTTCTGCTACTGGTTGTAACTGCTTACTAAATCTTGTTTGAATAACTGCTGCTTGAGTTTCCACTGGTGAAATATATACCATATTGGTCATTGGGTTCTGACGCTCTTTCTTTCTTTGATCATATTCAGCTGCATCTTTATAGAATCTTCGAATGTGACCTAACTCACCGCAAAAATGACAGCGAGGGGGTGGCAAAGAATTACCTTCCTGTGATGTTCCTGTCTGCCAGTGATTTGTATTGTAATTTGTATTCCGCTGTCCTCGATAATTCCTGTATCCTTGCTGCTAATTATTTCTCATCTGAGGTGGAATATAATGGGTGGCCGGCTGTCCTGGCTCTTGTATAATGGCATTGACAGTTGCTGGTCCCTGCACTTTGGCATTATAAGCACAGTTTTTGGTGGAATGTTCGGTTGTATTGCAGATAGTGCAATACATCTGATTAAGGGCACATGTGGCACTGGTATGCCCTGAATTCTTGCATTTGGTGCAGTACATATGTCTAGCCATATCCTCTGCAATATTTTTTACTGGCTTTCAACCACTCGAGGTCTTCAATAAAGCCTCCAACCTTATGCTCGAGTTGTAAAGCCATTGCAATAACCGCATCTAGTGTCATAGCTCCCACACAACGAATGATCATAATCTGTCTTAGTTGTGGAGTTAACCCATTAATAAACCACTGAGTGATGACATCATCCGATAAATTAGCATGTGCCGGAGGTAGTTGTCTCAAATGAGTTCTAAACAGGGTGGCATATTCCTGCACTGTTTGATTCAGCTTCTGTCTATTGTTCTACAAGTAATCGAAAATTTCGGCAGGGTTCTTCTTGTTTTGTTTTGGACTCCAAGTTGTCCTCTCCAATCATGAAGTAACAAAGAATCAACAAATCATCTTTATTTTGTCAATCCTAGGAATATCCATAAGACCACAGCCCCTTCAAGATAATAGATTCAAGGAAATAAGAGATTGATGGCTGGATTGCTGAGAGAAATTGAAGATGAAGAGAAAATCTTGAGTTTACCATAACTAAGGCAAATCTCCATCATTTTCTATGTTCTTTATGTCAAAACCATGCCATTTCATTAGCAGAATACAAATATGAACTCAAAATTGAAAAATATCACCTGTATCACAGAGACGAGACAATCGCGATTCTGTACCAACAGACGATTTTCACAATTTTGAAACTTTCTTCAGTCCTTTTCCACTACTTACAGCAATAGGTCTCTCTCTTCATACAACTTACTCAGTATTACACAAATGTAACTCACAAATCTCCATGATTAAGCAAGAGACAAGCTCACACATCAAAGGAAATACACTCAACAGGAGAAAACACGATTTTGCAGAAACTCTTTCTTCTCTATTGATAGCTTGAGCAAATGACTAACCAACCTCTCCAAAATAGAGAAAATTGACTTATATACATTTTCAAGTGTCCCTTTTCACACTTGAAATTAGGTCTTTTTTCTCTAATTTTCTAAAAAATGCTATCTAAGAGTTTCTAAAAATTCTACAAAAATTACATGAGATCCTCAACCACGTAAGGAAGACTCTTCCTTATTTTTACAACCATTGCATAAATATTTTACAAGTTTTTTGACTTTTTACTAATTTCTTACATCAAAAATGCTTTTCCAAGAATACACCTTCCAACATCCTTCCCCTCCTAAGCCTTTCGGCTCCTGACGAAAGATTTTTGTGATCCTCTACTTTGGTCATTTTTCTTCATTTCTTCTTCCTTTGATATACCTGTGACAGTAAATCATGGCTTTTCCTTTCTGTTACATTCAAATTGTTGACCATCTCGAACAAAGCTTTTCTCCATTGTATCGCAGCTTCAGGTTTATCTATGACATCCTTCTTCAAATATTCTGTGTAAGCAGCTTCATAGGCAGTAAGTCTTGCTTTTGTAACAACAGATAAGTTTCCAAAAATTTCTGACTCCCTTTCAAAGAATCCATAATCAAAAGCATCTTCAAATATTTGCAAAAAATGACTGCCCAGAAATATTATTCTACTGTAGTAGGCCATCAAACAATTCCTGTCTGGTGTCTCACTCAAATCAAACAAAAGAGCATCTGTTGGCGAATTAAAACCTATGTAGTTCAAAATTCTGACATCTGTATCAGTGTAGGTCTCTATACAAGCTAGAATCAACCTCATTATTCTCACAAGTAATATACAAGCCGGATCATTAACATCTTTATATGTTGTTAAAACTGACTTAGCAGTATTCACCATGTAACTTTTTGTAGGCCAAGTTCCTGCCTTTGGACCTGCTATTTTTGGAAAGTTCAGCCATTTTGCTGGAATCTGCCCTATTTTTCTTCTTTCCCAAAAGACAGTCCATTCTCTTCTTCTGGCAACTGGGCAATAAGCTGGGTTGATCTTTAAATTCAAAGGTGCCTCTTTCCAGATTTTCCTACATTCCTTATTGGCATCCAACCACTTATTTCTCCATTTAGGATTTGCTCTTTCAAATAACTCCTTCGTGACATTAATATCTTCTTCATACTCAAGGTATTTGTTTGGAGATAGCCCTACTCTGGCCAATTGATAATTCTTTATACTCTCCAAAATCATACAGAAAGGTATTCCCAATCCATCTGCAGCCCAATGATGCTGATCTGGATTAATGCCTTTATTCAGAGCAAAGGTAACTATTTGATCTTCATACTCATCATGCATTTTTCTGATAAATTCCATTCTTGACTCTCTATTGGTCAATAATTTCTGGACAAAATCTTCAGAATACTTTTCCTCTGTTTCTCTTGCTGCTGGTTCCTTGTTCTCTTGTTCTCTGTCAAAATCCCCTGTTTCATATTCCCTGTTATCTGTATATTCTGCATGTACTTGATCGTGAATTTCTTCTTGAACTTTTGATTTCTCCAACTGTTTCTGTAATTCTTCTATAGTCATCATTGAACTTTTGTTCTGAGCTGCCCATAACTCCTTTTCCTTCCTCCACTCATTTCTTTCTTTCTCCATCTTTGTTTGCCATTCACTTCTTTCCTTCTCTACCTCCAAATGTAATTGATGATACCCTCTCATTGATGTGGCAGCATGAGTGTTTGCCTGTTTCTCCATTTCTTTGGCCTCTTTTAATTCTATTTGAAGTCTTTGAATTTCTTTATGCAGCTCTTCCTTTTGTTCCTCTGTCAATTGAACAGGTTTACCTCCATCTTGTAGTTGACCTTCTTCTAACAACACTTTATTAATCTCTTCATGTGCTCTAGTCAGAATTTGATAGGATGTTTGTAAAGTTCTGTATCTTCCTCCTATGGCTTTTAGTTCCATTTCCATTTTGGCATTCTGCTCTGATAACCTTACACTCTTTTCTTCCAAATATTGGATCCTGTTCTGCTTCTGAACCTCAGCTTCTTCCAAAGCAATGATTCTATTGATATATTCTTCATTCCTTTCCTTCATCACCCTTAATTGCTCTGTCATCTGCTCTTTTTCCCTCTTGTGTTCTTTGATAATTAAACTTCCTTTTTCAAATTCTGATTCAGCCACCATTCCTGATATGATCATATTTCTACTAGATGGTCTGAATTGTTCAATGTTGCTCATAATCATTTGACAGGCTGATCTTATATTTTTGGGTATTCTTTCCAACCCCACTTCTATTTCTGTCTGTCTAACTTCAATTTGCTTATCTTCTTTCCCCACATCATCTTCTTCTGCTGCTGTTTCATCTTCTTTGTCCTGAATGTCTTGTTCTTCATAACTGTGATCATCATTCTTTGTATCCTGATTGGTATCATCCTCTTCATAAACTAATGCTTTATCATTTGCACTCTTCTGCTCTGAAAAATCTGAAGCCCTCTTTTTTTCTAATGACTTCTTTTCTTCCAATACTTGTTGCTTCTCTGTAAAGAGCTGGTCTCCCTTAGTTTGTATCTCCTTCTCTTGTGTTAGGGTTTCCTGACTTCTGTTTGAGTCCTTTCCAACAAGAGTTTGTTGAACTTTCCTGAGTTGCTCTTCCTGTTCCTGTTTTTCCTGAACTTCAACTGATTCAATTTCTTTTGTACAAGCAACCTGGTAATTACTTTTCTCATTTGTGTATTCTTGATCTTGCTCCTCAATGTCCATAAAATCTGCTTCTACCTCTTGTTCTTGATCATTCTTAGATGTAAAGTCCCCACTGCTGTTTATATCCTGTAGCACATCCTTTATACTTTGAACAATTCCTTCCTCTATTACTTGTCCCAAGACCTCTTGAGCATTCTTTTCTGGTTCTAACTTCTTGCTTTCCTTTTCTTCGGATGCATCCTTCTGCTGATTATTTGAACTGCCGAATACCTTCTTTGCTAGTTCCTCTAAACTTGCAGTCAACCTTGCATCCAATTGGAATTGTGTCTGTGAAGGTTTAGTCCATATTGAATTTTCATCAACATTCATTATTCCAGAGCTATCTTCATCTCCCTTCTGGTTTTCCTCTTCTGTCATTCTTGCCTTCCCTTTTAACAGCCTTCTTTTTTCTTCAGCACTCATCTGTGGAACTATTTCCTCCTGTGTCTGCTTCTCTTGAAATTTCTTACTTGAATCCTCAGGTGTCTTCACTTTTTCCACAGTCTGTACCACTACATTGGGAGTGTTGGGTATTGACAAGTTTAAACTTTTTAACAGAAAACTCTCAATGTCGCTATCTGAATCAGATGAGAATCGTGAAGATCCTCCCACTTCTTGTTCTGTAGGCTTTGATACTTCCATCACTGAGGTTAGCTTCTGTGTTTCTTTTGTAATTACTTGTTCCATTTCTTTCATCACAGGTTCATCTGCCATTTTTCCTTTCCCTTTCTTTATCATCTTCTTCTTTTGAACAAGTTTCCTTGGCATCTTCTTTTTCACTATCACAGTAGTCCTGGCCTCTGGAGGTCCTTGCAACTCCTTGAAGTATGCCAGCAATTCTACCTCCTTCTTCACAAATATCTCTTCAGTTTCGGCTGCCATCATTTCTTCATGTAATGCTTCATAGTGCTCCACCTCTTCTTGGATCCAATCTGTAGCTTTGCATGAAAAATCTTCCAACATTTTTTGATATTGTGCCTCATATATAGCTCTTTTGTTGTTACCTTGAGTGAGATAAGTATAAAGCTGTTCTTTACTTGTCTGCGGAGGGTGAGGTTCACTGGAGGATTGTACCTTTTTCTGTGCTGCCACCTGTTCCTCTCTTGTTTCTTTTGCCTGTTCTAATTCTACTTTTCTGGGGTCCAACTTTCTTTTCTTTACTGGGATCACTTCCTCAGATATTACTTTTCTCTTCATTCCTGTTCCCCTCATGCGAGTTTGTCCTTCTGATTCTCTTCCAAGTGCTTTTCTTGGGGGACTTTTGATTCCTGACATCAGATTTCTGAAGTACTGGGCTTCAGGAGCTAACTTTAACTGTTCTTCCATTCCTAGAATATGATAAATGATTCTTGTCAAATACTGGGCTCCATTCATGAATTTCTTCTGCTCCCAGTGTTTTGCTGCCTCCTTCAGCTGTTCATGGATGTATGGTGAGACATCCATCACCCCAAATGGCTTGGTTCTATCTTTGTTATTGAACATCAATAGAGTTACTGACTTATGAGGCATGGTGTACCTTGGTAATTTTGGAAAACAAAAGAACTGCAAGAACATTCTTATAGCATATTCTTCATTTTCTCTTCCCTTGAAGTCAGTGAACTTTACATATCCCGTGTAAGTCTCCTTATTTTTCTTGACAAAACTTTGGTTCAGTTTGGTGCCCATTGGATAGAACTGTAAGGCGGCTCTGATATGTTCTGCTTTGATAGTTATCCGTACCTCCTGATTGTCCTTGTTCTTCACTTTGCATCTGAAGTAGGCATCATTACCTTTTCCCACTTCCTCCAAACTTCCCATTACTTGTGCTACTCTTTCAAAGTCAATAAAGAAAATAGGTTCTTCCAAGAGCTTGTGCAATCCCACAGCTTTCCATCTCTTGAGGTTGACAGAAGTTTTCTGAAATCTGTAAAATTCCTGGCACAGCATAGTGTATTTATATCCTCCCACTGCTACTGTGAAGATATGTTGTCCTATTACTCCCAGAATTTCTTTAAGTTCTTTTGCTATTTTTTCAGCTTCTGGGATTTCTTGGTCTTCATCTGATTCTAAGTCCACTTGTTCTTCAGCTGCATCACTATCCAAAAACCAGTGTCCTCTGGACAAAGTCACTGAATCAGCTTTGAAGTCATGGATTGTCAACTCCTTTGCATTCACCATCCTCTATTTATATATAACAGAAAAGAAAATACTCCACCCACATGAGTCACAAGATTTCACAAGAAAATACTATATTATTCTGGAATGTTACTGACATATATAAAAAATAAGAAAGACAAGTTCCAAGCAATTTTTGCTTTTTTCCAAGAGACTCAATTTTAAGTGAGCAACACAGGTGTAGCAAGACATCTAATGTGCTCTCTCCAATTGTCACTTCCTTGCTCAAAAAACAATTCCTGAATAGAAAGATGATGCTAGAAAAGATGATTAATGAAGAAACTTGAAAAGGTAGTGGTAAAAAAAAATGATCACAAAAAATTAAACAACAATAAGACAAAACAACTTTTTTTTTCCATAATAAGTTACTCTTTCCCTCCCTATATCTTGCTTTGTGTTTTTAAATTTTAGAAAGAAAATCAAGAAAATAAAATATATTTTTCTGGGGGGTTTTCTCTTTTTTTTTTTTTTTCTTCTTCTCTTTTTTTTTTTTTTTTTTTTTTTTTCTTTTGTCCTTCCTTCCTTCCCCTCCTAATTTTCTTCTAAGGGGAAAGAAGGAGATATTTTTTTGTCATTTTTCAAAATTCCAAAGATAGGTCCACTGTGGATTATCCCTCTTCCATTGACCCAATTCTGATTTTTTCACCCAATAATGTTGTACTCCATTTGTCCTTCTGTTATGGAAATATCCATGCTCTGTGGATGAACATTTTGTGACACTTTTTGGCTTCCATATCCATTTTGTTCTAATTTCCTGTTTTGGTGAGCAATAACTGTACATGACCTGTTTCCATATTCCTCTTGTTCTGATTTGTTGATATTGCAAATTTGGCAATAATAGTCTTCTTTGTTTTGTCTCCTCATCCATCTTTACCTTTTCAGTCTTTTGCTGGTCTTGAGTGTATGAAGCTTGATCACTTTGTATTGTCAAAATGTTCCTGTCCTCCATTGAGAAAGTAAATCCTTCGAGATCTGGGTCATGAACATCCATATGAACTACCTGCTCTTCATTACTCAGAAAGAACATTAAAAACTTTTTGTCCTTGATGGTCAAATTAAGCTTCATTTTTTCAAAATTTAAGATGACTTTACCTTGTTTGAGCCATGGTTGCCCTAAAATCAGCTTTTCAGCCATTAAATGGTCTGGCCACTCTTCACAATCTATCTCCATATATTCATTATTAAATTTAACTTTAATAGAAAGTGAAGATATGCTCTGAATTCTTTTCCCTCCCAGGGTTTTGATCACAATTCTGCTTTCAGCTCTCTTAAGGTTAAACTTATTGATCAAGGCTGAGCTAATTAGATTCACTTGAGCTCCTGAATCTATCAAAACCCTTATGTTTTCATTGTGATAATTCATCATAATCAAAGGCAAATGTTCTTTTTGTTTTAGAGTGTTTTCACATAAGCACACTTGTTTCAATTTTCTAATTCTCTCTTTGGCTTCCAGTTGAGCCTCCTTTCTAATACTTTCTTCTTCTTTTTTCCTGTTTTGGGCCTTTTGCAATCTTCTCCATTCCTCAGTAGTTAATGGGCACTCATACCTCTTCACTCTACATCCACTTATGAAATTTGGCATGATTTCCCCATCAATGTTGGCTAATTGAATAGCTCCACTTTTGCTTATCTGATGTATGATATATGGCCCATGACCTTTTTTCTGAAACTTTTTCTGATGTTCCTTGATTGTGTAAGCTAAGACCAGGTCTCCTTCTTGTAGATCTTTGTCTTTTATGTGAACATCATGATAAGCTTTTTGTCTTTTCTTGTTTGTGTATATACTCATCACTGCTTGGAGTCTCGATGCTCCCAGTTTTTCCAAATCTATGACTCTCTCAGATAATTCATGTCCTGTCCAATTGTATTGGTTACCCACCTTCAATGTTGGAATAAGAAATTCCATGGGTAAAACTGCATTCTGGCCATATACCAAATTAAATGGTGTAGTCCCTAAAGCCGTTTTGTATGCCACTCTATAAGCCCAAAGAACATGATTCAGTTGATAATCCCAGTCATTTCTGTTTGTGTTGACTAATTTGGACAATACATTGCAAAGTACTTTATTAGTACTTTCTGCTAACCTATTGGCTTGTGGGTGATATGGGGCTGACTTATTGTGACTAATCATGAAATAATTGGTCATGTTTTCTATGATCTGATTCAAAAAATGAGTCCCCCTATCACTTACCAATTCAATTGGTAGTCCAAATCTAGTGATAATGTTTTCATACAAAAATCTAGCAGTGGTGTGAGCATCATTTCTTCTAGTAGCTTTGGCCTCAGCCCATTTTGTCAAATAATCTGTAGCTACTAGTATGTATTCTGCATGAGATTGTCTGGCTGGAGGATGTATTGGTCCAATAAAGTCCAATCCCCATTTACTAAAAGCTCTGGCTGAAATTAAAGGAATTAATGGCATGTTATCTCTTTTGTTTGGTTGACTTACCCTTTGACAGACATCACATCTTTTTACATAAGTTCTAGCATCAGGAAATAGGGTTGGCCACCAAAAGCCAGAATATAAGATGAGTTTGGCTGTTCTATCACTTGAGAAATGTCCTCCAGCTACTCCCGAGTGTGCCATTTCCAACATCTCTAAATACCTTTCTTCTGGAACACAAATTCTCAGATATCCATCCATTCCTTTCTTGTATAATTGTTCTCCTATGAGTTGATATTCTTCTGAGATCACTTGTAGATTTCTTGAATCAGCACCAGCTATTACCTGTTTTCCTTTCTCCTTTCTCTTCAACTTCTCAACAATGTTTTCACTCCATTCAGGGTTTTTCTGAAACCAATATAAAGTTATTAATTCTGATTTCTGCCATGTTTGACATTTTTGACAGTTATCAATATATCTCTCCACATCTTGGATCTTATTTGGCCAATGTACTCCCATCCTATTAAGGTTACTTAGAGTGACAATCGTAGAAGCATGAGTACATGGATTCCAACAATGAGCTTTTCTTACATATTCATGTTGCTCCTCTTCTGGAGTACAATATTCCAGTATACCTGACTGATTGAGGTGATACAAATGTCCAGCTAACAACATGAAATTCCTGCTTTGTAACACCAGATGTGTGTTATTTGCTAATGACCTACAAGGTCCCATGGTTAGCAAAGGAATTAATGACATCGACCATTCAGGAACACTTTCCACCTTGAATAAGTATGTATCTGGCAAATCATCATCTATAGGTGAACTAGGTTCTTTTGACTGGATTCTTGATAAATGATCTGCTCTCAAGTGTGTTTTTCCTTGTCTAACCACCACCTCAAATTCAAATTCCATTAGTAAAAGAAACCATCTTACTATTCTTCCTGTATGACATGGTTTATTTACTAAATAGAGTAGAGCTTGGTGATCCACAAAGAATTTAAACTTGTTGGCCAATAGATAATGTCTGTATTTTTTTGACAGCAAAGATCATTCCCAATCCTTCTCTCTCAGTGGTTGTGTAATTTTTTTCTGCAATGTTTAATTGTCTGCTTGCATATGCTACTGGGAAATCTAATTTGCTTCCTTCTATAGGTTGTGCTAACACACATCCCAGAGCATAATTTGAAGCATCGACATGTACATGAAAGATTTTATCCCACTGAGGTGTTTTTAAAATTGGTGCTGTCACCAAACAAGTTTTTAATGTTTCAAATGCTTGGTCACATTCTTCAGTCCACTCAAACTTTGTGATGAGGGCATATAAGGGCTTGGCTATATCAGCAAATTTGTATACAAACTTTCTGTAGTACCCACAATGTCCCATAAAAGTTTGGAGTTCCTTCACATTTGTAGGTCTAGGAAGCTCTATTATGGCTTTTATTTTCTTCTCATCAGTAGAAATTCCATTTTTTGACACTATGTGACCCAACATTCTTCCTTGTCTGACATAGAATACACACTTTTCTGGGTTTAAGCATACTCTATATGTCCTGCACTTCCTGAATATTCTTTCCAAATCTTGTAAATGATCTTGTCTTTTTAAAGAAAAAGTGCATAAATCATCTACATAGATTTCCATCACATTTCTCAGAAATTCTTTGAAAATATGACACATCAACCTTTGAAAAGTTGCTGGGGCATTAGTCAATCCAAAGGGCATAACCCTAAAAGCATAAACCCCCCATTCTGTAGAAAAGGCAGTCTTATGTTGGTCCTCTAAAGCTATAGGTACTTGATTGTATCCTGAGAACCCATCTAGAAAACTATAGACTTCCTTCCCTGCAACTCTCTCAAGAAGATGATCTGTTATTGGCAGTGGATAACTATCCCTTATAGTTGCTGCATTCACTTTTTTCAAGTTGATGCATACCCTAAGTTTTCCGTTCTTTTTTGGCACCACAACTATAGGTGATATCCATTCAGTATACTCTATTTCATAAATGAAATTAGCAGCCAACAGCTTGTCAATTTCTTCCTTTATTTTGGCAGAATATTTATCATTAAATGTATAATGTCTCTGTTTGCTTGGTTTTGCATCAGGTGTCATAGGAATCTTATGCTCACAAATTTTTGGATCAATTCCTTTCAAATCTTTATAACTGTAAGCAAACACATCCCTATAGTTCTTTGCCAGGTTCCTTAATGCTTCTTCTTCTTGTGATGTCATGTCATCAGCTATTACTATTTGTCTCTCTTCTCCTTCTTCCTGTGTAATTACAATTTTCTTTGTTTGTTCTTCATTATCATATGCTTCCCCTTTCTTCTTCTCTCTTTTTGGTTTCATTTTCAGAAGTAGTATGTCTTCTACTTCATAAGTTTTAAAGTTTGCTGGTACATCAAAGTATTGATCTCTGTTTATCTCTTTCTCTTTCTTTTCTTTTTCCTGGTCTCTATCTATTTCTTTGTGTTTATGTTCCTTGTATTTACCTGAGATTTTATCTTTGATTGCATCCTCAGCTTTTACTGTTTCCAAATATTGTGATTTTCCTTCTTTTAATATCATTTCTTGATTTTGATCCTCTTCTGTTTTTGATACTCCTATCATGTGTATGCCAATGTGGAAAATATCAAATCCTTCCTCATTTTGGAATTCCACTCCCACATATTCCTCACTGGCCAAATCCATGGTAGCTAGGATTTGATTCCATCCATAAGGCTCAAACTCTTCATCTTTGAATTGTTGAGGCACATAATTTTCATCTTGTATTTCTCTTTCTTCCACACAATCTTCTCTTCTTAACTTCCTTTTCCTATTTGTGATATTTCTTAATATGTTACACTTCCAAACTGCTGATTCACTCTCTTCCTGATCCTCCCTCTCTGATTCTTCACTTTCTTGTTGATTTTGATGTATTTTATACCATTCTCTAGGAGATATGTCACAATAGTGGCCATTTCTTAAGTTTACTCTTGTTATTTTCCCCTGGTTCTGAAGATACAAACAATCATTACCCCAATCTTGTACAATTTGCATTTGTCTCATGAAGGGTCTTCCTAGGATAATTTCATAAGATGTGGATTGTGGAAATTCTACTATAGCAAAGGTATGTTCTATTTCTATGCCGCATATGTCCACAATCACTTTCTCCCAAATTCCTAGGGGTTTTTCTATATGTCCATCTGCAAGTTGTAATCTCATTTTAGTGGGTAGTAATTCATTTCTTCCCCATTTCTCCCAGGTTTGTTTAGTCATTATAGCCACTCCTGATCCACTATCCAAAATGGCTTTTGCTGAATGTTTTCCATATTGTAATTTTAAGGTTGAATTCCCTTCTTCTCCTTCACAATATCCTCCTATTTTGTCAATAGGAATATACCATAGTTCCTCTAATTCTTGTGTTGGTGAATGAAGGTTTCCCGATATTGTTTCTCCTTTGTTCATCTTGTTTTGTATGTGAGGATTTTGTTTCAACAAATTTTCCCATGTTGTATGACATGTAATACTACAATGTTCATCTAAGATCATTTGGAATGTTATTTGTGGATTTCCTTCTTTATCATCTTCCTTGGTTTTTGTTTTTTCATGCTGATCAAATGTTCTCCGAGAGCTGTCTTCTTCCCCTAATCTGAGTTGTGTTTCCTGGATAATTTGTTTGCATTTTAGCATCCTTTCATGCTCTAAATCCGGTATGGGATAAGCCATTACATGATCTGCAGGGCTTGGTCCCTCTTGAATCCTTCCTTTATAGGCTTTGATTAGGGTGTCTAGGCTCTGAGAATTTCCTAATTCAGACAGATTCTGGGTCTTTTGAGGAGAAGTATGTTTTGAATTTGTTTGTTCCTGATTGTCTTCTTCCAGACTTTTGCCCACTTTCCTTTTCTTTTCCCATTTCCCTTTTTGTCTATTTTCATTCCCTTTTGATGTGGAACCCTCATTTTGTTCTTTAATTGTTCCTTGTTGTTTGGCTTGTGCCCTTGTTATAACATTAAGTTCAATTTGATCATTGTCACTCAATTCCTCTTGTTCCATAATTTTGACTGTTTTTAAAGGTATGTTATTAGGTGTGTTCTGTTGTTTTTGGGGATTTTTTGGACAGTCCTTGATCAGATGTTCTCTACCACAATCCTTACAGTATGCTCCCTCTATCCTGAATGTTGGAGGTTGTGGACAATCTCTAATGAAATGCTCTCCCCCACACCTATAACATGTTATCTTTGGTCCCCCTTTGAATTGAGGTTTTTGATTGGACATGTAGTTGTTGGTAATGTACATGAATGTTGCTGTGTCCATTTCAATTTTTCCATTTCCCAAATCTAGGGCTTTAAGCTCAGGTTCCCTTATTTCATAATCTTCCCATTCTTCCTGATGTCCCTCACTCCATTGATACTCTTCCTTATAAGGTGATCTGAATCTTGAATTTCCTTCGTCAATGGGTGTATATTTGACTGGTACCACATTAGTTGGAATAGGAGGTTGTTGTCCCAATACTGGTCTTGGTTGCTCAGTATAACCTGATTCCCTCTGAGTCATGTAGTCTCTTTCCTTGACAGGTTGTTTGTTATAGAAGCATTCCTCCCTGGTATGGTTTGTCCATTTTCTCTCTAGTGTACAATACTTGAGTGTCTTCCTATCTTGTAAATGTTGTGGTTTCTGATAAGGGCATTGTTGTGCCAGATGATTTTCTCCACAAATATAACATTTCTTGTTTGTGTTTATCCTAGAATTTATCAGATTTGTTTTAGTGCTTACCTCTAGGGCTTTAGCAATAGCCTGAGCCAACTCTTCTGCTGGAGGAATTTTGTCTTCATAAGATCTGGGTTGATCAAATGCTAACAAATCTTGACCTCTGTTGTCCTCCAAATCTATTGCTTCCTTAACACAGGCTGCTAAATCAGGACATCTCCTATAGTACACTAGGGTCCTTAATTGGGCACTTCTCAAACCCTCAATGAATAAGGATACTTGTTTTGCCATGGAAGGTACTTCTTCTCTTGGGCATCTATCAATGTATTGTTTAAACCTTCTGGCTGCTTCTCTAACATTTTCCTCCTTTTGTTGTTTGAAGCTGTGAATCAATGTGGCTGTACTATGTTTGATTCCAGTCTTAGAGAATTCACCAATGAAAGCTTCTAAGAAAGATTCAATGTCTAGGTACATTTCTTTTCTCAAAGGAATGAACCATGATAAGGCTGGCCCTGTTAGGGTTAGACCAAATGCCTCAAATTGTACCTTGTAATCTTCTACTTCCTCTGCTCTAATCAGTTGTCTAAATTCTGCTGCATGAGCATGAGGATCTGAATACCCTTCATATTGGTTCTTCATGCATTTGGCTACTTGGTATGGTCTAAGCATCCTACCCTGAGGTTGCCAATGAGGTCTTCTTCTGAGTGGGAAGTCATTATATCCTTCTGGTTCTTTGTCAAAGGGATTTGGTGAAGCATGTGTCCTTCTCCCATGATGTTGCTCATTATTAATGTAGTTTTCATTTGGTCTAGGTATATCTGGTTGTCCCATGTTATGTTCCCAAGGTCCTTTGTCAGCACATTGCCCTAGATCATTTGAATTTTCTGGGTCTTGAGAGAAGATGTATACACATCCTTGCCTGTCTTCATATCTTCCATCTTTGAATTGGGCTACTGGAGTTATATTCAGGGGAACTTCTAAATTTCTCAGTCTAATGAGGAATTTATGCATTCCATCCTGGTATACATAGGTTCCAAACCTATTTGTATACATGTATTTAAGGATGTTTCTAAAATCCCCAGTTTCTATTGACTCATTTGTTTCATTTAGGTTTTCCATGTTATTTTCTTGGCCTAAACTTCTTTCTGATCTTTTACTACTTCCTGGCTCTTTTTCCTTCCTTGTTAGGTCTTGTTTAGTAAGTGAATTTATTTTATTTCCAGACCTTAGTATCATTCAACTATTTTTGACAAATTTCTAATACTCAAAAGAGTGTTTGTCACAGTTTCCTAACCAATATATTGGTTTTCCACAATTTTCTGTCCAAAATTGTGTATGTTTTAATTTTCTTTCTATGTTTTGTGCTTTTCACAACTTCTTAATGAATTTAGGGTTTTTTTCACGATTTTCTACTGCCAGTAGTGTTTTTTTCACGATTTTCAGATGAAAATTGTGTTTTTTCACGACTTTATGATGCAATTAGACTTTTCCACGATTTTCTAATGAATTTGGAGTTTTTCACGATTTTCTGATGAAAATCGTGTTTTTCACGATTTTCTACCTACTTGTGAGTTTTTCACGATTTTCTGTTGAAAATCGTGTTTTTCACGATTTTGTACCTACTTGTGAGTTTTTCACGATTTTCTGTTGAAAATCGTGTTTTTCACGATTTTCTACCTACTTGTGAGTTTTTCACGATTTTCTGTTGAAAATCGTGTTTTTCACGATTTTGTGTCAAAATCGTGTTTTTTTGCGATTTTGTGTCAAAATCGTGTTTTTCACGATTTTGTGTCAAAATCGTGTTTTTCACGATTTTGTGTCAAAATCGTGTTTTTTGCGATTTTGTTCACAAAATCGTGTTTTTTGCGATTTTGTGTCAAAATCGTGTTTTTTGCGATTTTGTGTCAAAATCGTGTTTTTTGCGATTTTGTTCACAAAATCGTGTTTTTTTGCGATTTTGTGTCAAAATCGTGTTTTTTTTGCGATTTTGTGTCAAAATCGTGTTTTTTTGCGATTTTGTGTCAAAATCGTGTTTTTTGCGATTTTGTGTCAAAATCGTGTTTTTTGCGATTTTGTGTCAAAATCGTGTTTTTTGCGATTTTGTTCACAAAAATCGTGTTTTTTGCGATTTTGTTCACAAAATCGTGTTTTCCACGATTTTGTTCCCAGACAATCGTGATTGCTCACAGATTGTAAAAAACACGATTTTCTTATGAAAATCGCGTTCTGGGAATCGCGATGTTGATGGCACTTTTCACAGAATCGCGATTTTGACTTAAAGCTCAGAATCGCGATTTTGTCCAAAATTTGGCAGATTTTCAACTTATTGCTTTTTTCAATATTTTTTAACCTATAGAATCGCCTTATCAAAATTTTGACATGCAATAAAAGAAATTTCTTGAAAAACACTTTTTTCTTACTGAAAACCAACAAAAACAAGAAATCGCGATTTCGTGATTTTACTATTTTCCTACTTTTTTGTGTTTTTTAATCACTTTAATGCAAAAAATATGTACTCAAAATGCTGCTAAACTTTTTACCTTGCTTGCCAAGTTGAAAATATCTCCAAAGCTTGCTTGTAGCAGAAAATCGCGATTTTATTCGACTCTGCACACTCTCTCTCTCCCTCACTCTCACTCAAATGAATTTTTCTTTGAATTTCAGGTTTTTATAGTGTTCAGAAAATCGCGATTTTGTGTGATTTCTACTTTTCCTCACTCTTTCACTTGTTCAACTTCACTTACTCAATCTTAATGACTCCCTCTACACTTTCTTATGTCAAGTACCCAAATTTACCACATATTCCAAAAAACTTTCTTTACAGAAAATCGCGATTTTGTGTAGAGAATCGTGTTTTTTCTGTAGATCTTTTCTTGTGCAAATTTTGAGTATTCTATGTCCTTGCCTCCTCTCAATATCCTTCACAACTTCAACATGAGTCACCTGAAAAGTTTTTTCAAAACAACACTTTTTACAGAAAATCGCGATTCTGTTCAGAGAATCGTGTTTTCTAATTTTCTGGGTTTTTTGATAATTTTTTAATTTTTTAAACTTTCTTTCTCTTTGTTTTGCTACAATTCCTTCTTTTCTTTGTAATTAACTCTGCTCCTGAATTTTTGTACCAAAATCACAATCTTCCTCAGAAAATCGCGACTTTGTGCAGAAAATCGTGTTTTTCTCTATTTTTGATTTTATGCCACTTTGAGTAGTTTTTTCTTCTTGATTACCTTCAAAAACCCTTCAACAACTTCAATTCAACTTTCACTTAAAATGTTAATTCAAAATCAATCACTTTTTTCAGAAAGTCGCGATTCTGTGCAGAGAATCGTGTTTTTTAATTTTCTGGTTTTTTGATCATTTTTTGTTTTCTTTTCCAGTTTTCCACAATCACTCCTAACCACAACACCTCACTTCAACTTCTTCTCAAGAAAAGAAATTTGTTTGATTGTTTTTTATGAGTTTTGTGAATTTGTTTGGTATTTTTGCCCCAAAAATAAAGGTGAACACTTTACTTAGGGTTTCTGGTTTTGGAAATCAACTGATCCCTTGGTTCTTGATTGGTTATGAGTTTCTATGTCCTTAGCTATCACTAAAGTACCAAAGAAAGGTTCTCCAATGAAAAAGTGTTATGAAAGGCAATCAAATTTTGTAAAGATAAACTCAATCATATGATTTTTTCAAAATGCAGTACAACTCAAGATTTAATGCTCAGACTTGGTCAACAACTGAATCCCTCATTCTTACATCTAGCTACTTTAACTGTCCTTTCCTTAATATCACCATGTTATCTTCCCAAGATCACCCATGGTGTCTAGTACTTGGGCAAAAAGAAATCTAGAAATGCAAGAATAGATTCAAGTTACCTCCATCTTCAGCTTCTTGGCTCAAATCCTCCACACACCTGCACTTTTACTTCACCAAAATGATGAGCAACTATCAATTTACAAAGATTTCAGCACTTCCACTTCTACAAGACATCCATTGCTTTCTTCTTCCCTAAAGACAAACAATGATATCTACCTATTCATGTGTACTTTTCCTAATTGATGAGCTTTACCTTGTTCACCATCATCAACTGAAGATCCAGCAAAGGTCCAACTTCAAAGAAGTTCTTGGAATGTTCCCCGGCAACGGCGCCAAAAAATGTTTTGTTTTGGACTCCAAGTTGTCCTCTCCAATCATGAAGTAACAAAGAATCAACAAATCATCTTTATTTTGTCAATCCTAGGAATATCCATAAGACCACAGCCCCTTCAAGATAATAGATTCAAGGAAATAAGAGATTGATGGCTGGATTGCTGAGAGAAATTGAAGATGAAGAGAAAATCTTGAGTTTACCATAACTAAGGCAAATCTCCATCATTTTCTATGTTCTTTATGTCAAAACCATGCCATTTCATTAGCAGAATACAAATATGAACTCAAAATTGAAAAATATCACCTGTATCACAGAGACGAGACAATCGCGATTCTGTACCAACAGACGATTTTCACAATTTTGAAACTTTCTTCAGTCCTTTTCCACTACTTACAGCAATAGGTCTCTCTCTTCATACAACTTACTCAGTATTACACAAATGTAACTCACAAATCTCCATGATTAAGCAAGATACAAGCTCACACATCAAAGGAAATACACTCAACAGGAGAAAACACGATTTTGCAGAAACTCTTTCTTCTCTATTGATAGCTTGAGCAAATGACTAACCAACCTCTCCAAAATAGAGAAAATTGACTTATATACATTTTCAAGTGTCTCTTTTCACACTTGAAATTAGGTCTTTTTTCTCTAATTTTCTAAAAAATGCTATCTAAGAGTTTCTAAAAATTCTACAAAAATTACATGAGATCCTCAACCACGTAAGGAAGACTCTTCCTTATTTTTACAACCATTGCATAAATATTTTACAAGTTTTTTGACTTTTTACTAATTTCTTACATCAAAAATGCTTTTCCAAGAATACACCTTCCAACACTTCTTTAATCAGAATCTCTACAAAAACGCATCCCTTACCTCTTCATAGGTGCCAAAATGGTTGATATCATATTCTGTAAGCCATCTCGTTGCTTCATTAACTAATGTTGACTGGAATATTATGGCCTTGTATGCCGGATCGGGTGGATGGTTAAGTACTGCATAACTTATTTCAAAAGTGCATACATGAGCATCAGGATCATCACCTGGAAATCCACCGAATTTGGTGTAAGTTACTCCTCTTGGAACCGGCCGGAGTGGAAGTGGTGGTTGCTGTTGCTGTTGTTGTTGTTGTTGCTGTCCACTCATGGTGCTAGTGGCGGTATTGTTACTATTTCCTGAGTTCTGAGAATGTGTTTCCGGTCCTTCAGAGTCTGTATGATCAGAGTGCTCTCCTTCCGGTTCGAAAATAGCGCTTAACCTCTTACGAATTTCTAATTCGAATAGCCTATCCTCTTTTGCGGTATCAAACGTAGGCAAACTTGCCCCGAACAGTGGTGTCCGGAATGAAGATTCACCAGGAAGTATAACACTATCATCGGAATTAGTGGAACTTTCCCCAATCTAGGGTATGCTTTCACCTTCAATGACCTCTCTAGATAACACACCTCTATCCGTAGAGAGGTTTGAATCTTGGCCAGACGGTGTCGAATCAACTGCACACTGTGTTCCTGTAGACTCCGAAGTTACTGTATCTTCTGCAGAATGTGCCAAAATTACACCAAAATCTACCGGAATTGTAGTATGTTCTACCGGAATGCTACCGGAATCACTGCTAATACGCTTCGTTTCTTCTACTACTAGGCTTAACCGATCTGTGCTTCTGCTTCCTGAGGATGTTCCTAATAAATTTGATATCTCCCAAGGCTGTCGGTCTCTCCTATACTTCGGATACGACTTGCCAGACCTAGTAACCGGCATATATCACTTTTGCAACACTTACGTACTATTTCACCTTACTGTCGATTCACAATCTATGGTCACCTTCCCACAATCACTTTGCAACAATCTGGTGCCACTTTCCCACAGTTAATTTGTAATACTCTGGTGCCACTTTCCCACAGACGACGCCAGTGTTAAACGCGCGTTTGCCATCAGAGACGCGTTTAAGCTCTTTTTGGGTTCTTGGAAGTGGAAGGGGTCTGAATAAACAGAGGCCCTATACTGGATTTTCCCAATTAACCATCATACCACAATACCTTAATGTCTAAATCTCTGTTAATATGAATTACTACCAATACTCTAATGGGTTCTCTCACAGACTTCCGACTCATACACGAATTAATACTTTCTCATTACTGCGCGCACAAGGTAAACACTACCGTAGTACAGACTTACAGTAATTAACTTAACGAAATAGTGATTCAATACTTAACTTACTATAAACATTATCGCAATCCAGTCTTTACCGTACAGGTGCAAATAATCAAACAAAGATAGAAAGACACAGTATTACTCAGAATTCTCAAAACACAACACAACGGAACTACACAAACGTATCACCCAGACAAACAGTCTGGCGATCTTTCTGGTTGTCACCGAAGCGTCTTTTCATTGATTTATAAGAGATTACAGTTCTTCGCAATGACCTTTCGGTTCGTGCGGAATATGGAAAAGAGACAAGTTTACAATTGCCAATCCGGCGGCTTACAAATCCCAAGGGGAGTACTATTCCTATGATGCTAGTATAATGGAGTATGAGCAAGTGTATGATCCGCAACACTATGGATACGAAGGATATGACTATACCTATGGACCAGAAGTGGTGACATTGATGTACACCACACCTAAAGCACAACCACCCGTAAGACCACCGATCAGACCACCTCTGCCAAGAGGACCGTGTTATAGATGCGGAGGAGACCATTTTATTAGAGAATGCACACGACCTTACCACCCACCACCTCTGAGGACTTAGGAAGGATATTCTAGTGATTGTGGAAAGGAACATCTCTTCCAAGATTGCCCAAAAAATCTCAACAAGGCTCAAGACACTGCACCTATTAATGTGATCGAGGTGATAGAAGCACCGGGAAGTGATAAGGAATACATCATACCATTAAAGGCCATTACACGAGCACAAACAAAAGAATGAGAAGGAAAACAACCGGATCTGGAACAAGAAAACAGTAGAACCTTAAACCCCAAAATTCAAATAGTGGAAGATTCAGAAGACCCTCAGGAGAGTACTCAAGCAACGAAAAGCCAAAAGTGGAAAAAGAAGAGAAAAGCTCAAGGAAAAATAGATGAAAAACAAAACTCACGAAGATAAGAAACATACAGGAAGCAACAAGAAGCCCAAAGAACCAGAGATTCGGAAAGACGTTTCCATTCCACCGCCTATCCAAATATAAAAAAAACCAAGATCAATTCTAGCCGACCCAAAACCGGATGATTTGGATATGTGGTTGAAAGCATACCAACCTAGAATTAAGACTGGACCAAATGTGGAGCAACATCAAAAGCTTTACCCGCTAGGAGAATTAGAAAAGGAGAGGCTAGCTATATGTAGATAAATCATAGAGGTAGCTCAGGCCACCCTAGAGAAGACCATTCTAGCCCTCCCCGACACAAGGATAGCAGAGGATCAATACCAAGATTGTGTTAAGGCCAAGGATAAGGAACCTAAAGAGAAGGATGATAAATGTGAGCTAGTGAAAACCCAGGATGAACTTATGTCAATAATGCTGGATTTAGAGGCCGACTGGCCAAAAGAGTTATGGAATAGAATCCGAGAAGAACAATGGAAAAGGAATAAAGTGGCGAAACCTCCTTTTGAAGAATTAGATGTGGAAGTCTATCAACTAAGTCCCAACATGGAAGAAGTATATGGTGGAGCTCACTGATGAGTAGCATGTCCTTTAATGTCAATCCGGGAAGACGTGAGGGATGGTATGAAGACCTCGAACAAGTGATGGCACAAGTGTGTGAGTGAGAAGCACACTAACATGCACACACATACACACACACATGCACACAAGGCAAGAACAAAGAGAGAGACAATGGATTTCTTTAGATTGCTCAAAAGTACTCTTACAAGTTCAATTCTACAACAAGATAACCTCAAAAATGAGCTCTCTAGCTCTTTTTATAGTTTTTGACTAGCTTTGGTCTTGTCCAGACCTAGTGTCCGGCCTAGTTAAAAATTAGGTTCCTAGGCTAATTTGGAGGCTCAAACGAGCTAAGAAAAATATGAAAATTGATAGGTAGGTACTCCTAATGCTTCTCAAGCTCAAGGACTCCTTGGCTTGCACAAAATGGAGCTACAAAAGGTGGAATGGTATTTACAATGGTGTGGAGTGACTAAAATCACTATTTGGGAAGTATTGTTTCATGGAAAAATTTAAGGGCCTATTTGCTAGATCTGCGTTGACTACTTTGCTCGCTTGATCCTTGCTGCGAATCCCTTCTTTGGCTTCCTTGTCTTGTGGGTCCTTGGGTGCCTTGGGTGCCTTGGCTGTTGCTAACACACCCCCCCTCTCTCGCGTCTATCGTCTCTGACAAACCCTTGTTTGGCTGAGCATGTGACATAGTATTGCACCACATCTGAATCTAGGTGATGTTCTTCTAGCCGCAGTCCCCGTGCTAGGTCTGTTAATAATGCATCCCAATCTACTGGCCTTGGAATGTCCGAATGTGGCAGCTGCAATTGATCTGAGTGTAAGGTCCTTTCCATAGTGAATAGTTGGAGGAGATGTGAGGGCCTGGTTACGAATATCTCCAAGTGATATTCCTAGAACCCTATGACGAACATCTCCTTGAAAATTTGTTTGAAGCAAGCTGGGAGGTATTTTATTCTAGAATGCCAAACATATATTACCTTGATTGAGGGGGTGGTGCTCATGTCATATACTAGGTCTAGTTTTCTTGCAGTGAAGCCGACTCCTGAGAAATGTGGGTCTTTGATGTTTTTGAATGTTCTGAATGTGATCAGCATTAATTCAAAGATTTTCATGCACATCTGTGCCATCACGTGAGGGGTGTTCCTTAGTCTAAGGCTCTAGTGACGGATGGTAGAAATCATTAAAGCAACTGAGGGCTGTCCTTATGGAGGTGCTAGATAGACATAATTCAACCACTTTGCACAGCCTTTGACATTCTTGACAGCAATGGTAAACTCGGGCCAGATGCATCTTCGAAGGACTGGAACATAACATGGATTATAGTTGATAAATAGTGGCATGTTATTCCAGGTAAGAACCATTTCTGGATAGGTCTCGAGAACACGAATCCTCCAAGTGAGTTGAAAAGTTGACCCTTGTTTAGCACGTTCAGGTAGATCATCGGGACCAAATTGAGTGGCGAAAGTCAGGGCTTTGACACACCTTCATTGAATCTCCGCATTGTAATCAGCCAAGAGCACACATTATGGCATGTATTGATCATCATTAGTGCCTATCCAGCAGTGATGTGACATGTTTCAGAAGTACTCGGAGTTTATGATAGTGTCCTCTAATTTAACCATTGATTGGATTTGGACTGCCACTCGATCTTCATGGGTTTTGGCTATCTTTTTGAGTTTCTGAAGCCATTCGGGTGCTTCGACTTCCAGGGTGTCCATTCCTTTCGAGGTATGCTAGCTGCCCGACATCGGCATAGGAACATATGGTTCCTCATACAACTCATCCACTTCGATGGGCACCAATTCGTCTGGCTCTGTTTCGATAATTGGAGAGGGTTGTCTTTCATACTTGTATCGCGGCATTTCCCTCTCTCTCTCTTTCTCTCTCTCTCTCTCTCTCCCCCGCAACTCCCTCCAACCCCACCGTCCCCTCCTCTTTTCCCCCACCACCCCCACGGCCCCCACCATCACCACGACCCCCTCCAACCCCACCGTCCCCTCCTCTTTTCCCCCTCCACCCCCGTGGCCCCCACAATCACCACGACCCCCTCCAACCCCACCGTCCCCTCCTCTTTTCCCCCACCACCCCCACGGCCCCCACCATCACCACAACCCCCTCCAACTCCATCGGCCCTCCTCTTTTCCCCCACACCCCTCCACGACCCCCCACAAACCCCACAAACCCCACACCCCTCCACGACCCCCCACAAACCCCACAAACCCCACAAGCACAACAAACCACACACCCCTCCACGAGCCCCCACAAACCCCACACCCCTCCATAACCCCTTACAAACCCCACACCCCTCCACAACCCCCCACAACCCCACACCCCTCCACGACCCCCCACAAACCCCACACCCCTCCACAACCCCCCACAAACCCCACACCCCTCCACGACCCCCCACAAGCACCACAAACCCCACACCCCTCCACGACCCCCCACAAACCCCACACCCCTCCACGACCCCCCACAAACCCCACAAACTCCACACCCCTCCACAACCCCCCACAAACCCCACAAACCCCACAAACCCCACAAACACCACAAACCCCACAAACCCCACACCCCTCCACAACCCCCCACAAACCCCACACCGCCCCATGACCCCCCACAAACCCCACAAACACCACAAATCCCACAAACCCCACACCCCTCCACGACCCCCCAAAAACCCCACAAACACCACAAACCCCATGAACCCCACAAACCCCACACCCCTCCACAACCCCCCACAACCCTCCACGACCTCCCACAAACCCCACACCCCTCCACAACCCCCCACAAACCCCACAACCCCACACCCCTCCACAACCCCCCACAAACCCCACAAACCCCACACCCCTCCATAACCCCCCACAAACCCCACAAACCCCACACCCCTCCACGACCCCCCACAAACTCCACAAACACCACAAACCCCACAAACCCCACACCCCTCCACGACCCCCCACAAACCCCACAAACACCACAAATCCCACAAACCCCACACCCCTCCATGACCCCCCACAAACCCCACAAACACCACAAACCCCACAAACACCACAAACCCCACACCCCTTCACAAACCCCCACAAACCCCACAAATCCCACAATTTCCCACGACCTTCCACAAAGTTCTCATGCAGTTTTTGATGGATATTTGGAGGATCATTTCTTAACCAAACCCTATAGTGTTATATATCGTTGGAAAGCTCTTGATGAGTACTTTCTAGTGGTGCAATAATAATTTTGAAATCTTGGATCAATTTTGACCACCCCCCAAAAAACCCCCATAACTCCGCACAACTCACCCCGTATTCCCACCCACAACCTCCCACACCCCCCGTAATCTCCCTCAACTCCCCACAACTCACCTCCCACACTGCCCACTTAATATGTAATTGGATCAAAAGCTACTACAAAAATTAGGTGAAGGATGTGCTTCTCAGGGTCACTAAAGGGTATATTTCCCTAAGGAGAACCTCCCTTGAGTAGGTGTACTGGAATGCTTGCTGCATGCTCCTATTAAAAGTAGATACCCCAGTACCTCCTCTACAGTTTGGCACGCCCGGTGGGACACTTGCATTTCTGCGAGAGGCCCTGAGGATAGTAAATAGTCCTCTTTTTCAGTTTTTTTTCCCTATTGCATTTGCAGGTAGGTACATGACCCATACGCGAGCAGATAAGGAGCCTCTTCGTATACGAAGGAGCCTTAACAAGTCAGCTATATCTTCAACTAGTGAACCTACCTCCCCTCTACCCTCTTTGAATTTATCTATTGATTTCAGTGCGACACCAATATCAAAGGAGAAGCATAGGAGAACATTAGACTTCTCCTCAGATATGTCAGAAGAAACACCAGTGCAAATGGAGGATCTCTCTCATTTACTCTCCAGACTCAATATTAAGTTCCCTACCTTCAAGGGACAAGCTTATGAGGATGCTAATGATCATGTGAGGAGGTTCATCTCCTTATGCCATGGACGAGGTCTGCAAAATAGAGAGGATGCAATGCTGGTACTCTTCCCATCGACATTGGAAGGCCTTGCTGAAAAATGGTACAATCAATATGCAGATGGCCATTTTGCTACATGGGAGGCTCTGAAGATGGCATTCTCATAGACATTTCGACCTAGTGGCTCCTCGAAAAGAGCTCTAGCCTAGCTCAAGAATCTAAGGCTAAGATCAGGTGAATCCTTTCATGAACTTCATACTAGAACAAAAGCACTTGTTGCATGTCTGCCACATGCTCCAGGTGACTTCTTGGTTAAAAAATGGATAGAAGAAGCTCTGCCCAGGTCATCTCAGTAGAAGCTCCATTAGTCTCTGAGATTGGATGCAACCCTTAATGATTTTGTTGCAGCGGTGTCACGCATTGAAGAAGCTAGGCAACCTTTTGAAGGGGATACACAACCGAATTATGTTGCAAAACTAGACCCTATTGGGCAACTGAGGAAGGAACTGGAGTCCTTGAGAATGCAACAAAATCAACAAGAAGAGAAGGTCTTTCCACCTCTACATCGCACTGATGATGAAATAGCCCAACTTTGCCATGAGTTAGAAGATTTGCGGACCACTCAAGATATAAGAAGGTAGATTTGGTGCACAATATGTGACAACAATGGACATTCCAATGCAAATTGTCCTAACAAGGTACGCTATCAATTTTGTGGAAAGGATGGTCATGAAGCTAGAGACTGTTACTACCTCAAGGGTACATAGCAACGAGGTAACGCTCAAGCTTTGGATTCGTATTATTCTAGTACTTCAAATGCACCTAATAGGGAGGAGAATCGGCCTGCAAAGCCTTGATATAATAGGCCATTGATGTGTTATCGATGTGGTGAGTATGGCCATATGCAAAATAGGTGTTCCCTTCCAGAAGATACACCTCCTTGTCAACATTGTCAAGAGGCTAAGGATCACTATACCAAAGACTGCCCAAGAAGTCGTCCTGCTCCAATCCACATGATTGCAGTCTCTCCACAAGAAGGTATGACCACTCAGTCTTATGTTGTTTCATCTTCTTCAATGCCCATGATGACTAGAGCCAGACAAGCGGCAGCAACCCATAGAGAGGAACAAGAGGAAGTCCAGGATAAAGAAGAGGAAAAGAAGTCTGGGTGGAAGGGTCAAGCAGAAATTGAAGGAGCTTATGAAAGGATGGCTACTTCTCTAAGGGACCAACCAACAAGTCTGCAAGAAGACACTCATGAGGTAAACATTGAACAGATCTTGAAAGGTATTCATCACAAGGTTAGTCTGTACGAACTTATAAGGATGGATTCAAAAATAAGAAGTGACTTATTAAAGATTATACACTCTGCTCACTTAATCCAATCACCCAGTATAGATGGTTTCATGGTTGATTTTCCCCCTGCACCCTTGGCAAACTACCAAAGCTCAAGATTATCTGTCTGTATAAAGGATGAAGCTCTCACAGGTGTGATCATAGATGGAGGCTCTGGTATCAATTTGATGCCAGATTTCACAATGAAGAAACTAAATTTAAACCCCACCAAGATGGCACCATTCACAGTTACGCTAGCACATCAACATCGGATTGCGCCTCTTGGCATTATTGAAAAGGTACTGATGATAGTACAGGGTTTCCACTTTGTTCTAGATTTTGTTGTTATTGCACTTCCACAGGAGACTTCTTACCCTTTACTCCTGGGGAGACCTTGGCTGAGGCAAGCAAAAGCTTTGCAAGATTGGGGGAAAAACAAACTATGGATTTCAACTAGCACCAATAGCCAACTACAGCTACATTTGGAAGAAGGATTTGACTCAGGGAAAACTACTGGGTATACTGTGGACACGCAGGTAATGCCTTGTCTACCCCAAGAAGAAGATACATTATTGAACTGGATGATGGAAAGTGCAGAGTGTTGCACGGTGGAAATCAATGAAATAGAGGAAGAAGTTGCAGATGAAGGAGATATAGGAAAAGGCCATGAAGATCACAAGGAGTGGAGAATGAGAGTTTGCAGGAGAATACAAACTTTGAAGAGGCGAAAAATGTAGAAGTACCCGGGATGGAAAGTTATGAGCCTGAGTGTAGAGAAGACCTTCCTTTTACGTATATACCTCAAGGATGGACCAGAGAACATATTGCAGAATATTAGTTAAAGTCCACTCCTGCATATAGTGGAGATGATTTCTCAAACAAGACTAGTCCTGAAACACTGGTTCAAGAGATAAATCTAGGGGATGAGGAAAACCCTCAAGTAGTCCACTTGGCCTCTTGGCTATGGCATTATCCTCCTTTACTGCAGAAGGTAACTTCTTTACTTTTTGCTTATAAAAATGTCTTCGCATGGTCCTACAAAGATCTAACAGGGATACCAGAGGAGCTTGGATTACACAGAATACCCTTAGTTGAGGGAGCCGTGCCTACAAGAAGTAGGCCGTATCGACTCAATCCAAAATATGCAGAGGTGGTAAATTTGGAAGTTACAAAACTAGAAGAAGTAGGTATAATTGTTCCAGTAGAACATTCTAGGTGGCTTTCTTCTATGGTTATTGTACCCAAGAAAAATAGTGGAAAAATAAGAGTTTGTGTTGATTTTCGTGCCTTAAATAAAGTGACTGTTCAAGATGGATTTCCTCAGCCCTTTTCAGAGCAAGTACTTGAGGAAGTAGCCAGTTACACTTTGTATAGCTTCTTGGATGGTTTTAGTGGCTACAATCAGATAGTGATCCATCCTGCTGACAGGGACAAAACAACCTTTGTTACTCCATGGGACACTTATGTTTATACTCGCATGGCTTTTGGTTTGAAGAATGCACCAGCTTCATTTAATAGAACAATGTATCTAATATTGGGCAAATGGTTGACAACCTTTCTATGCATTTTCATGGATAACTTTTCAGTGTTTTCAGGCACATATAGAAGAGCAGCAGTTCAAGATTTCCATGATCATTTGGAAAATCTAAAGGAAATGTTTGAGCAATGTCTCAAAACAGGTTTGAAGTTAAATCCTGCTAAATGTCATTTTTTGGTCACCAAGCGCACTCTTCTCGATCACATAGTATCTGCTGAAGGGATAACGGTGGATCTTGCGAAGGTTACTGCTATCCTTTCCATGCCTATTCCACAAAGCCCAAAGGAAGTGCAAAGTTTTTTGGGTCATGCAGGATACCATAGAAGATTTATACGAATGTATTCAGAAATACCTAAGCCCTTATCAAGGCTTACCAATAAAAAGGTTCCTTTCTCATGGAGTGCTGAAGCGGAGAAAGCATTTTGTGAACTAAAATTGAGGTTATGTACTCCTCCACTTTTAAGTGTTCCTAACTGGTCATTGGAGTTTCATGTGCATACAGATGCCAGCCTTCATGCTATTGGTGCAGTTCTAGCTCAACCATCATCACACAAGGTTGATAGACCTATCTCCTATGCCATCTGACTACTCACCCAGGCAGAAAGGAACTACAGTAGGACCGAAAGGGAAGGCTTGGCTATTGTATTTGCTCTTCCGAAGTTTTGGCATTACCTTCTCGGTGTACATTTTATAGTCATATCTGACCATCAGCCCTTGAAGTACTTGATAAATATGCCTAGAGTAGCTGGAAGGATTTGGAGATGGTTACTCCTCTTTCAAGAATTCAACTTTGATATTCACATTAACCCAGGAAGGGAGTACTACATGGCAGATCAAGTGTCCAGGACTGCAATGAGCGAGAAGGCAACATGTATTAATGATGAACTGGTGGATAGTAATCTCTTCCTAGTAGCAATTCAGACTCATTGGTATGATGGAATTCTCAATTTTATTACTACAGGAAAACTCCCAGAGCATTTAAAACCCATAGAAAAGAGAAGATTACTCCTTAAAACCAAATCATACTCACTTATAAGTGGAAATTCATATAGATATTGTCAGAATGGTATCTTGAGAAAGTGTGTTTATCCAGAGGAGGTAACCCCTTTGCTTGAGGCAGCACACAATGAAGGGCAGCTAAAGGGGGAAGAATTGGCTCACAGAATCATCCACAAGGGACTATGATGGCCTCATATTTATAAGGATGCGATCAAGTTTGCTAAAGAATGCCACATTTGCTAGAGATGTGCTCCTAGGCCACGCTGATTGAATTTCCAACCATTAGTCATATCTACAGGATGGCTCCCATTTGAGCGATGGGGTCTTGATTTCATAGGACCAATTAGTCCAACTGGTCAACCTGGGGGTAAGAAGTATATTTTGATGGCCACATGTTATGCAACTAAATGGATAGAGGCTAAAGCTACTTTGGACTGCACGGCGTTAACAGTAGCTAAGTTCTTGTATAAATGTATTTTGTCAAGATTTGGTTGCCCATTGGAAATCACTAGTGATAGGGGAACACATTTTGTAAATCAGCTGCTCCAATTTATATTTGACAGGTACAAGGTCTTCCATAAAAAATCTTGTGCCTACTATCCAAGGGCAAATGGCCAAGCAGAGAGCTCCAATAAGATTTTGATCGGGTTGCTACACAAATTATCTTTTGATCATCAAAGCTTTTGGCTACAAGCATTGATCAGTGCAATTTGGGCTTTCAAAACTACAAGAAGGGCAACCACTGGTGAGAGTCCATTTTGTTTAGTATATGGAAAAGAGGCATTGGCCCCATTTGAATTCATTATCAAAAAGGAAATGGGAACCAAAACCATTGGAATTGAACCTCCCATTGAGAGATTGGTGGCATTAGAAGAATACAGAGAAGGAGCAATGCAAAAACTTCAGGCAACACAAGAAGAGCGCAAGAGACTGCATGACAGGTATTTGAGGTCCAATGAGGTACAGGAAGGATCCATGGTTTTAGTGCATCAGGTCCCAACAATCTCAACCAAATTGGCACCCAAATGGATAGGACCTTACACAGTGGTAAAGGTATTACCTCATAAAGCAGTACATCTGGAGGATTTGCAGGGTAAGAGGATACCCCTGGTCAATATCTCCAGGGTAAAGAAGTACCTAAATTAAGGTAAATTGCAAGCATTGCATTCACCATACCTACCGTATTTCATTCAGTGTTTGCAGTTTACTATTAAAAAAAAAGAGTGAAAAATAAGTGAAAAAAAAAGTGAAAAAAAAGGGTAAATATCTCTAGGGTGAAGAATTACCTGAATTAAGTCAAGGAGGAAGAACTTCCTTCACTATCTTGTTTTCAGCTTCGGGAATTGCACCGAGACAGTGCAAAGACTTGATGTGGGGGTCTGTACCACGGCATTTCCCTCTCTCTCTCTCCCCCGCAACCCCCTCCAACCCCACCGTCCCCTCCTCTTTTCCCCCACCAACCCCGCGGCCCCCACCATCACCACGACCCCCTCCAACCCCACCGTCCCCTCCTCTTTTCCCCCTCTACCCCCGTGGCCCCCACCATCACCATGACCCCCTCCAACCCCACCGTCCCCTCCTCTTTTCCCCCACCACCCCCACCATCACCATGACCCCCTCCAACTCCATCGGCCCTCCTCTTTTCCCCCACACCCCTCCACAACCCCCCACAAACCCCACAAAACCCACACCCCTCTACAACCCCCCACAAACCCCACAAACCCCACAAGCACCACAAACCCCACACCCCTCCACGACCCCCCACAAACCCCACAAACCCCAAAAACCCCACACCCCTCCACAACCCCCCACAAACCCCACAAACCCCACACCCCTCCACAACCCCCCACAAACCCCACACCCCTCCACGACCCCCCACAAACCCCACACCCCTCCACAACCCCCCACAAACCCCACAAACCTCACACCCCTCCATGACCCCCCACAAACCCCACAAACCCCACAAACACCACAAACCCCACACCCCTCCATGACCCCCCACAAACCCCACACCCCTCCACAACCCCCCACAAACCCCACACCCCTCCACGACCCCCCACAAACCCCACACCCCTCCACGACCCCCCACAAACCCCACAAACCCCACACCCCTCCACAACCCCCCACAAACACCACAAACCCCACAAACCCCACACCCCTCCACGACCCCCCACAAACCCCACACCCCTCCACAAGCCCCGACAAACCCCACAAACCCCATACCCCTACACGACCCCCCACAAACCCCACAAACACCACAAACCCCATAGACCCCATACCCCTCCACGACCCCCACAAACCCCACAAACCCCACAAACACCACAAACCTCACGAACCCCACAAACCCCACACCCCTCCACAACCCCCCACACCGCTCCACGACCGCCCACAAACCCCACAAACACCACACCCCCCCCCCTTCCCCCCCCCACAAACCCAACAAAGACCATGAACCCCACAAACCCCACACCCCTCCACAACCCCCCACAAACCCCACACCCCTCCACGACCCCCCACAAACCCCACAAACCCCACGAACCCCATAAACCCCACACCCCTCCACAACCCCCCACAAACCCCACAAACGCCACACCCCTCCACGACCCCCCACAAACCCCACTTGAACCCCACAAACCCCACAAACCCCACAAACACCACAAACCCCACAAACCCCACAAACACCACAAACCCCACATGCCTCCACGACCCCCCACAAACCCGACAAACCCCACAAACACCACAAACCCCACAAATCCCACAAACACCACAAATCCCACAAACCCCACAAACACTACAAACCCCACAAACCCCACACCCCTCCACGAACCCCCACAAATCCCACAAACCCCACAAACACCACAAACCCCACACCCCTCCACAAACCCCACAAACCCCACAAATCCCACTATTTCCCACGACCTCCCACAAAGTTCTCATGCAGTTTTTGATGGATATTTGGAGGATCATTTCGTAACCAAACCCTCTAGTGTTATATATCATTGGAAAGATCTCGACGAGTACTTTCCAATGGTCCAATAATACTTTTGAAAGCTTGGATCAATTTTGACTACCCCACCCCCCCCAAAAAAAAACCCCCATAACTCCCCACAACTCACCCCCTATTCCCACCCACAACCTCCCACACCCCCCGTAATCTCCCTCAACTCCCCACAACTCACCTCCCACACCGCCCACTTAATATGTAAGGATCGAAAGCTACTACAAAAATTAGGTGAAGGATGTGCTTCTCAAGGTTATTCAAATATCACGGGCGGCACAAAATGAGGATCTCAGCTTGCATTCAAAGTGACAGTAAAAGTGTAAGTGGTAAAAATGAAAGTGGAGAAATGACTGTTGACGCCAACCATTCATGACGACTGCCTATTTTTGAGGATCGAATTCAAGATTGGTGGCATATTTGATCTACCCCTCCAATTTTGGGCAATCAATCGGTGCATGATCAGTGGACGTGAGGAATCGGAAAGGCCCTTTTGGCCTATTGGAGCCTATAAAAGCAATGGATTTGTGTTCATTTGGGACACACACATATACTTATATGCATACAGGGGTCCTCTCTTTGTAGTCGGTGCTTACAAGCCTACTGTAGGAAGTCACTCTGTGGTGCGGATACAGAGCGTGGGCTTCCCTGTGGAGGGCTAATAGCACTATAGTGTGAAGAGAGTGGCCTGGCTTTGTCTTTTAGTGTGAGTCAGTGGTATTTTTATGCTCTTTTCCTTAGAGCAATTCTTCAGACTTTGTATTGATGAGTGCTAATCTACATCTAGCTGTGTCCATTGTACGGATTGGATGAATCCCTTATATTGATGTTGTTTAGTTCTGGAGTGGCATCTTAGCCCAGAGCATGAACTTTTGAGCATCTTTGTGGCCTATGTTGTAATCATCTGATTCGAACTAAGGAGTGGATGGTCTTCCATTATTGTCATTTTGTCATTAATATTTTCTTGAGTATTCACAACTCTGTGCAATCATTGATATCTGCTTACTCACATAAGTGTTAAAGGGTATATTTCCCTAAGGAGAACCTCCCTTGAGTAGGTGAAGTACTGGAATGCTTGTTGCATGCTCCTGTTAAAAGTAGATACCCCAGTACCTCCTCTACAATACTCAAGTAGCTTCTTTTGCAATTCTTCAACCTGATCTTTTAACGCCTTTACCTCCTCTAAAGTCGATGTTGACTCTATGATCTTGGGTTGTTCTTCTTGCTCCCAGAGCTGGCGGTATAGTGTATCTCGTTCTTTTTCCATATCATCATGTGCTTCCAACAGATCAGCATAGCTTTCCATAATTGTTTTCATTGTATCTGAAGGGACTGCTTTAAACTGTACTGGGTCGATCTCATGGAGGGAACCTTCCATCGCAGCTTCTAGGTTTTCTTCGTTCTGCCTTTGCAATCGCTTGTTCTCTTCAAGTGTTGTGGCCATGTGCTTCCATAATAACGTCAGGTTGCACCAGACTTTGACATTCGTTGACTGATAGAGTTCCAGTAAAGCTTTTAATTTCTTAACTTCGGAAAACTCAGATTGTTGGGGAGCTTCCAATATGTTTTGGTGCGCGTGTGCGAGCATAGTATATCATTGATTCAGATCCACGTTCTCTTCTTCTATAGTCACAAGCCTCCTCTGTAGTTGCTGGTGGTCCGTAGTTAATTGCCGATGGCGATCTTCGATAGTCTAATATTCATTCTGTAGTTGATATACACATTGATGTAAAGTAGAAAACACATTACTTACATTTAAGAATGCTAGGAAAGGAGAGGATGCACGGGGAATAGGGAAGGGAAAGGGAATCCTGAATGAGGTAGAATCAAGTGGTGATGTGGGTGGAGGGGGTATGGGAGATTATGGCTATGTGTGGGGAGGGAGTGGTGCTATGGCGGGTGATGTCTCCATTGTGTCAAAAGTGTGTGTGACTGTGTACATGGGGATAGTGGGTGGGGTGGTAGTGATGTTCGTGAATAGTGTTGTGAATGTGGGCATGGTAACACCTCCAAATTGGATGCTTGGAGAGAGAGGAATTCCCATGACATATGTGGTGATCATGGACATTGGGGTGGTGGTATCATGGGATGAAGTGAATTGTGCAGTGAGAGGTGAGGAGTGTGGTGATGGTGGTGCTGCCTAATGTTCTTTTGTCTGTGTGGTATCTCCTAGTGTCGATACATCTATGTAAATTTGCTTGTCGGAGTGCATGGGACAGGTCGGCACTCATTTCTCAAAGAGATGAATATAAGCAAGAGCCGAATGAATAGCTTCATCCAGGCCCAACACATCCGCATGAAGGTTTAAAGACTCAATGAATTTTTCATCAACCCCTTCTTCTCCTAACATCTAACTTATTAGCATCTTTCTTGTTTCGAGTGACAGCTTGTGATGTTCTTGAACCCTCTTCATGGTTTCATAGAGTCTTTTTATCTACGCAGTATAAGCTGGGGCACTCGCTAGTTCTGAGGTTTCTTCGTACTCTTGGTCGTGTTTCTCATATGTTTGCTCTTCAGTCTCTTCTTCATCTTTGTCTACTTCCACTACTTCAGGTTGGGTAGGAGCTGAAGTTGTGGTGGTTGGTTATGGTCCTCGGGTCTGAGCTTCCTCCATCTCAAGATTAGCTTCGTTAATCATCCTGGCGAGTTCTTCATCTGTTAAATCATCTAGAGTGTAGCCTTGTGGGAACTCCAAGTCCGATGGAATCAGAGGGAAAACCAAATTGGGTCCTTCTGCACTTTGTCAGGGTAAGCGAATAGTAAATGGTCCGACACGTCCGGTCTGAGGTGGTGTCACCTCTGTTGTGAGGGTGGCACCCCTTGCTTGTGCACAGGATATTTGAACTGAACCCCTCATTTTCTTCGAAGGTTTCCCTGTTGTTGATAGCTATCGCTAGAATTCCTGGGCGCGGGACCACACTAGTGCTCTTTGAATAGGCACATCATAGGCTAAACACTTGTAAATGATCCTTGTCAGTGCACAACATCCATGAAGCACATTCTTATGTTTCTTATTCCAGCGCTGATGTGCTAGGTGGATTCGATCTATGATCCAGTGGGGTAGATTTATTGTGAGGTTTTCTTTCTCTACCAAGTACAAGCTAAACCAAATTCTTTTGGGTGGCATTGTGAAACGCTCCTGGGCTAGAAAGGCAAAGTGTTGCATAATTGTGCGTAGGTGGAGGGCGATGGTAGGTGTCATAGCGACCATATCCTTTAACTTGTTAAGATCTTTGTGTTTCATTCTTCAAGGGATCAATGTTTCCTTCTCTGTGTTGATGACATGATCGATCCTACTTCATCTACATTTGTATCCGCATGAGTGCATCTCCATTTTGTGTCCAAGAGGCACTCCATTTCTAGTCTATTTCCATTTTATATTGTATTTCCTTTATGTTTGGGTACCTTGCCATGTGCTTCTACCAGTTGTATTCATTCTCCTTTCAAGAGACTTATCCCACATATGATGTACTTTTGAGAGCCCCTCCCAAATCTATATAAGGAGGGCCTCTCCCCTCATTTGTACTGGGTTAGAAGTTTGAGGAACCTACTCCATGCTCTTGGCAAGCTCATTTCTAATCCACATGAGTTTACCCACTTCATGGTCTACTTATTTTGTGTATCACACATTCTTTGTTTTGTGAGAGTACTTTACTTTTCATTTTGCTTCTGCATGCGTACTCTCTACATGATATGAGAGCGCTAGCTGGAGATCTTGCTGGTGCATTTGGCGGTGATTTTGGTGGTGGTGTTGCTTGAGTTTGGTGGTGTTGCTCTCCACTCATTTTGGAGAAGCATTTTGCCATCACTTTACTCTTTGAGGCTTCATTTCGCCCACCCTCCCACCCATTTTCTTCACTCATTTGTTCACGGTTTACCCCATTTTCCCTCCCTCCCACCCTCACTGTGCTTATAAAATCCTTAATCATTTGAAGCGATTATCATCCCTTTAGAATTATTGGGGATCAATTTTCTGGTCATATGCATGAAATTGATGCTTAATCTCCAGTTTTAAAGTGTTTCTAAACACTATTGTGCCCTCATTTTCTACCTTGTGATTCGGTGGTGTGCAGCACATTTCAGATCTGTTCTCCTAATTTTTTTTGAAGAACTTCCTGGAGATCATGTTTTTTAGATCATCTCGAAGTGTACTTGAGTAGGCGTGATGGCGTTGACAAGCTTCTGAAGATTACCCACTACACTTCTAAGCATTCCTATTGGGCTCTGTTGCTCTAGCACAATGGTGAGAACCACATTCAGAAGCTCCACCTCCTTAATGTCAATCCGCGGAAGAGATAGGAGTGATATGAAGATCATGAATGTGAGATGAAGTGAGAGTGAAGGTGAGAAGCATAGAGATGCACACACACATACACACACACAACGAAGAGACAAGCAAGACACAATGGAAGGTAGGAAATCAACTCTATTACTCAAGAACACTCTTACAAGCTCAAAATAGCTCTAAGCTCTTCTCTACTCAAACAAGCTAGCCTCAAAAATGAGCTCTCTAGCTCTTTTTATAGATTCTAGATTAGTTTTGACCGGTTTCACATCTAGTGACTGGCATAGTTAAAAAATATGTCTTAGATGCTATTTGAAAGGGTAAACAGTCTCTAAAAATAACCGAAATTGGTACGCTCATTCTACCTAAGCTCAAGCTTGAGGACTCCTCGGCTTGCACAAAATGGAGTCGTAAATTAAAAGGGTTTTTCTATGTTACATATGTTACAGTAGTGATGAAAAACACTATTAGAGGTTTTGAGAAGTATTTATCAAACATAATTCTTTGAAAAATGATTCGACTGACTCCCTGCTCTCTCTTTACATGCTTCCACGTCTTCTATGCCTCTAGCTACTGCCAACACCCCCCTCCCTCTCGCTTCTGTCGTCCACGACAGAACCTTGTTGTGAGGTCTGTTGGATATAATTCTGGAGTAGTTCCTGAGCGAGGGTGTGTTCTGATATGTGAATGCCTCGGGCCAGATCTGCCTCGAGTTTCTCCCAATCAATGGGTTGCGGTTCATCAAATGGTGGGAGTCGATAATGCATGGAATATACCATCTGTTCACAGGCAAATAATTGCAAGAGGTGTGTAGGCTTGCTGATGAACACGTCTGAATGGTATTCCGAGAAACCGGTTGTGAACATTTCTTTGAATGTCTGCTTGTAGCACATCGGTAGGTATTTAATTCTGCAATGCCAGGCATAACATACCCAGAGCGATGGTGTTGTGCTCATGTCATACGCTAAATCGAGATTGCCATGCTCGAAGCCTGGGGTATTTACATGAAGTGCCTTGACGCAACGGAAGACTTTGAAAACCATTTGCATCATGTCAAATATCTTGACAGTCATGTGCGCTGCTACATCGTCCATATGTTTTAAGCGAGGGAGCGAATGACGAATCGTGGCCATCATGTATCCGACTGTTGGTGGTCCTGTAGGTGGCCTGAAATATGGGTAATTGAGCCAATCTTGGCATTGCTTGTTGTTCTGTACTTTAATAGCAAATGCCTTCCAAGAGCGATGGTGTGGCATTGGTCCCCATCATGGGCTGTACTTTAAGTGTAGAGGTGCCTTTACCCAAGTACTCATCATCTCTGGATAATTCTGTAAGAGATCCTTGTGCCAATCTGGTTGATAGATCTCTCCTTGCTACGCATCTAGTGGCAAGTCCTCAGGCTCAAATTGAGTTGCGTGGGAGGGCTTCTTGCCTGTTTCTTTATCTATGGTGAATTGATATTCCTCCATTAACATAAAATACGGTTTGTATTGTCGCTCATGCCCAGATATGTATCTACGAGGGGCCAAATGAGAAAAGTATGGGGACTGTAAAATTCTTTCTTCGATCATTGCCATGGCGTGTAATTGCGCCTCTACCTGTGCTGAGTGGGTTGTTCCAAGTTCTTCAATCGTCTTCATCAATGCGGGAGTTGGAAGTTCGTAAGTCGTCTGGCCTTCAGCTATGACTCATCCGCCTGGGATGGGTTGGGGTTCATATGCTTCTTCAAAGGTTTCTTCCACCAGAATGGTTACTGTTTCTTCCTTTGTTGGGAGTTCCGGTGGGGAGTCTAGTTTGGGTGGTGCCTCATATAGAGCAATTCATGATTCAAGAGTTGATACCTGGGTCCGTAATGCGTTGAGTTCCTCTAAGATTGCAGGAGAAGGGTCCGAAGGAGCTAGTAGTCCTTGTTGTACTGGTGCTCTCAGTTGGAGTAGTTTATGAGCTTCCTTCAGCTTCTGATATTCCTCGTTCATTCTGTCGTACTCATCTAACAATCTGACGTGATCATCTAGTAACATTTTCATAGATTCTGAGGGCATGGCCTTAAAGCGATTGGGGCTCACTGGTTGGTCTGGCTGATCTAGAGTAGCTTCTAATTTCTCTGTTTTGTTCTTGTAAACGCTAGTTCTCTTCTTTCGCTGCTACCAAGTGTCGTCTGAGTAAGCCCATGTTCTTGGTGAGCGTCGCATTGCAAATCGTCTGCACCCTTAACAAATTGTCTATGTCAATGATGGCTTCTTTGGTCTTTTCTTCACTTTCTAGTTCCAATTTATGATAAGCCTCTCGTAGTTCTTGGTAGCAGGTATTTAGTGAGGCATTTTCGATGGATAGTGAATTGAGCTATGACTGTAGATCATTCGTTGTCTACTGCAGCGTCTGGTAATTATTACCAAGAGATGCAAATTCATCTCTTACTTGAGTCATGCATGTGAACATCTGTCGGAATGCAGTATTTACAGTGGGTGATAATATTAATGGTATGCTAAGTGAAGATGCAGTGGGGGTAGATGCAAAGGGAATGGAGAATGGGGGTGGGAAAGTGGATACCGTTGTTATTGTGGAAAAAAGTGAAGTGCCTAAATATGGTGGTGCAATAGTGGAGGTGATTGTTGGTGCGATGGGTGGTGAGATGTCCATGTCATTGGACGTGGTGTCAAGTGCAGTGATTGTGAATAATGGTGTGAGAGTGGGTGTAAATACTGGGTTTACAAAGGTTGAAGTGTAATTTACAGATGTGGTCTCTTGGTGGAAAGGAGAAAGAGGAATTACAGTAGGTGGGGGAGGTGAGAAGGTTAATGGAGGGGGAAACAGAAATAAGGGTCGTGGTGGGTTCGGAAATGAAGGAAAGGAGGGATGAAAAAATGGACTGGACAGTAGGGTGGATGTCCTAGATGGAAGGCTAGGTTGAGTGGGTGCGGAAAGGGTTAGAGGAATCGAAGCAACAAAGGCTTCTGCCACAGCAATATCCAAAGAAGTGGAGGGTCTAGGAGAAGAGGGGTGTATGGGAAAGACGGGAGGTGAAAGAGGAGTAGTTGGGGTGGCGGGTACTCCGATTACAGTGGTGGTATGTACAGTAGTAGTGTGGGGTGGGGAGTGGATTACGATGGTGTCTTCGACCAATGAGCCTTCGGGGATGAGACGCGCTTCCCTGGCCTGTTCTGAAGATTGTGATCTTGTCTGTACACGAATGTATTCACCCGGTTTAGTTAATAAGCGAACTCTACGAGGGTCATACTACGGTAATGGTTTCCTCTACAAATATCTTAAGGCTTCGGTAGATCCCGCTGATTTGACAAGTTCCCTGAAGCCTTTGATGTACACTTCTTTAAAACCACTTGTCTCGTTCTTGCTCTATGAGTGCTTGGCTCTCTTCTTCAGTTAACTTCTTACGTGCCCAAACTTTTTCCATAGTCTGATACAACTTTTTGATGGCCGGCGTATAAGCTGCTGCTTCAAAGGTCTCATCTTCATGTGTGCTGGTATCACCTTGTGTGTCCGTTTGCTGTCCTTGTTCATCTGTCTGTACATGCTCTTGGGATTCATGAGTGCCCTGGCTAGCTTCATCATCTTCGTCATCATCATCGGTTTCTCTTCTTTCCTCTTCAGAGCTAGACACGACTTGTCCTTGTGGTTGATCTCGGGCTGTGGTAGGGTAGCTTGGCTGTTCATATTCTTGAGAGAAAATCTGGCCTTCGGAAAACAAAAATTCATTGGAGAAAGCATCCTGCATTTCAAAATCAAAGGTTGTGTCTATAGGTTCCGCTTCCAAGTTGGGTATCGAAAAAGAAAAAGCTTTCACACCAATAGTGGTGGGAACTTCTGCTGCAATGGTGGTAGGTTCCTGAACTGATGTTGGTTGTGAGGTAACCGCACTCATAGTGCCTTCTGTAACAATAGGTCGTGATAAGCGTATGCGAATAGGTTGTACAGTTGTAGGGGCCTATGTCAGAGACTGTTCAGGAGATGGTTGAGGTGACGGTGATTCGGGAACCTGGAGGCATGGAATGGTGCCTCTCATGCGCTTTCTTGCTCGTCCTTTGCTAGATTTCCTAGCTTTCTTCGATGTCCCTTTGAATGCTTTCAACTCCGCACTCGTCATCGCACGCTCGATTGGCAAGTCGTAGTCCAAACACATATATACAATTCTCGTAAGAGCAAAGCATCCATTGATTACCTTCTTTCTTTCCCATCTATGTTGGGCTAAGTACAACTGATCAATTATCCAGCTTGCTAGATCAATTGTCTGGGGTCCAGTACATGCTAAATATAAGCCAAACCAGATACGTTTGTGTGGCATGGTAAATCGGTCCTGAGTGGGGAATGCAAAGTGCTGCATACATATCCTTAATGGTTTAGAGAGCTTAGGTGTGATTGCTGAAATATCTTCCCATTTAGTAACATCCCCATGTTTCATAGGCTCTGGAATTAGCCTTTTGCGCTCTGTTGGAGTGTGCGTTCCATGTATCTTGATTGCAGCTCGGATCAAATTTTTTGTCAAATAAAATCTTTTGAATGGGGGTTCATTTACCAAGGATGGCAAAATAAACGTGCTGGGTAGATCCTTGTTCTCCGAAGCTATCAAAGTGGTGACTAAGTAATAGCATCTATAGAAGTCTGGTTTAGGCAAAGGGTCACTGAAATACTCTATGAAGCCTGCTCTTGCCCAAACATGTGTTAAGTCTTCTGTGTTCTGTACTCCTTCGAACTCTCTTGAGAAAAATTGGTACTTGGCCCAAGTACAGGTATCAAACACCAAATTGGCTTCAAAAATGAAATCTACATCCGACAATGGTCCTGCTAGCCCTTGAAACCAATGAGAGTTACAATGAGTTTTCTCAGTATAGCCCCTAGGAGGGTCGTCATTGGCATAGGTCCTGGAAATCCCTGAAATTCTGGTGGTTGAGCTGTGGGATGTGGTTCCGTGAGTAGTTCTCCAATATTTGCCATGGGCGCACTAGGGCCAGCTTCAGATGGTCCTTCTTCTTGCATGATGAATGATGCGAAAGCGTAGAAGATCTGCTACAAAAGATTAACACATTATTATGGAAATTAATCATGATCCCAATAAAGTGAGACCGCAATCCCCTTCCATAACCGATGTGTAACCCGTGTAGCCGAGTGTTGTGATGTGGTTTATGGAATGATTGTTGCAAAACTAATGCAAGTCTCTAGACACCTACATGCTTCAGATGATGCATACATTTGTTGATGAGGTGTTATTACAAGTGTTGGGTTATAGTGTGTGGATTTGTACAAGGTTCAGTGGTGAATGAGTTATTACAAGGGTAATGTTTAGTCGGGGTGGGAGTAATGTTAGATAAGGGGGTCAGAGAAGACGTTTGGATACGTTTCGGTATCCATTTTCTAAGAGTTTCTGAGGGGGGGATATGTTTTTGCTGAGGGACAGAAGGTGATATTGGATGTGGTGGGGTTAAAGGGTGAAGAGATTTCTGAGGGTTATATATTAGATGGCTTGAGGGTTGAGCTATGATACATTGTTTGGGTACCCAAATATGTGTGGGTGTGGGTCAATTCATGAGGTACTTCTTGGCGATCCAAATCTGTCTAATGTTCGTACTCGTAGAAGAAGGTCAAGGAGGTGTTGAATATTGACTATGCTTCTGCCTGGACTTCTTCTTAGCGTTGTCTGCATTGGTGAAATCTGTCGGTGGTTTTTGTCCTTTTGGCACCCATATTTGTCGTGTGCCTCTTGCTTTGTGATACTGATACTGCTTTCCTCCTTGTCTCGTTTGATATTGTCATCGGTGTGGGTTCCTCCGTTGTGATTGAATCCTTTGTGGTTGAGGTTGAGAGGTCTGATGGACACTCTGCTTTGGAAAAGAAGGGAGGTCCAACACTTGCAAAACTTGCCCATTAGGAAGTGCTCCGTTTTGTACAATTAACCTAGGCCAGTCCGCAGTAAGTGTGGAAGGATGGGCACTGTAGCTGATAGTGTCCATTTGGCCGGTGATGAAGTCCACCTGAGCATTGATTGTCCCCATTTGTCCGCTAATGTAACCCATCTGACCGCTGATTGTGTCCATTTGACCAAGCGGTTGGGTGATTGCCCCTTCTAGTTTGCAGGAAGCCCAAGGGAAAATCTCCTGACGTCCTTCTTATTGACAATTGTCCATCGCCAAGCCCACATGGGCTGGTGTGAACTTAACGTGACTTATCTGCCCAAAAATCTTTCGGTCTTCCTTTGCATGCATTTCATAGGGTCTAGGGTTCCTCCCTTCAGGAGGATTGCCATTAGGGAAGTCAAGCGGTATCACTCACTGCTAATCTAAGGTTCCAATCTGCAAGGAGCCTTGTCTAAGGTTTAGGTCCACTGAGTGATCATATAGCCAATCTTGGCCAAGGATTAGGGGTTCTATCAGGTCCTCATCATGGCACACTAGTAGCTTTGTTGTCATTGTTCATATCATGTATGAGGATAGGAAGGTCCACCTCACCTATGCAAGGGGTTTCCATGCCTCCTAGCCCTATGAGGTATGCCTCAATTGGCCGCATTTCTATTCCTGAGTCCTTATAGTGGGACCATCTAATCGCACTAGTCGCAGCACCTGAGTCAATTAAAGCCTTGAGCTCTTGGCAAGGGTTGCCGTGCTCTAGCCTAACTGTAATGAATGGTCTCCGATCCACTATACTAGGATGGGTACTTGACTTAGCTTGACACATGGCCATGGGGTATCTGGGTGTTGTTTCCAAATGGTTATAATGTTCTCTCCCTAGTCGTTTTCTTCTTAGCTTCATGCGTTTAATGCATTATATAGCTTCTGCCTGAGCTTCAGCACGTATTCTATTTTCTTCCTCCTTACATTTCTTTGCCAATGTGAGTCATCTAAGCATATCCTCAGTCAGAGGTTCTTGATATAACTTGACTCTACAGCCACTATTGTAATTAGGCATTATGTCCCTTCTAAGGTGGCTAATTGTACTGCTCCACTTGTCGAGAGTCTATTAATGATCATAGGTCCATAACCGCGCTTTTATAACTTCCGTGCGTGTTGTTTCAGCGTATATACTAGGACTAAATCTCCTTCTTTTAAGCCTTTATCCTTCACATGTGCATCAAAATAGGCTTTCTGTCGCTTCTTTGCTGCGTATATGCATGCTGCTGCTTTTGGCTTGGTTTCTCCTAATCGTTCCAAGTCCATTATTCTTGCTGATAATTCATGGCCGGTCCACTGATGTTCTTGTGCAACCTTAAGGGTCGGTATCAAGAAGTCCAAAAGGAAGCACAACATTCTGACCAAAAACCATTTGAAAGGGAGTTGCATTGAGTACGGTCTTGTAGGCCACTCGATATGCCCAAACAGCATGGTGTAACTATTTGTCCCAATCTGAATGTTTGTTGTTCACGAGTTTCGTCAGTACATTACAAAGGATCTTGTTAATGCTCTCAGCGTGACCATTGGCGTGAGGATGGTATGGTGCAGATTTCTTATGAATCACCATAAAATCCTGTAACAAGTATTCAACGACTTGGTTTAAAAAGTGAGTTCCTCGATCGCTCACTAACTCTATAGGCAATCCATATCTTGTAAAGACATTTTCAAATAAGAATTTTGCATCATTCTTTTTTGTGGCTTTCTCCTCTACCCATTTGGTTAGATAGTCTGTTGCAACAATAATGTATTCGGCGTGTGTACCTTTTGTAGGGGGATTAATGGGTCTTACAAAATCTATACCCCATTTAGAAAATGCACGTCCTCCCATCATGGGTTTGAATGGAATTTCATCTCTGCGAGTAGGAAACTGAGTTCTCTGGCACACATCACATCTCTCTACATAGGTATGTGCATCCATGTGAAGAGTGGGCCACCATAATCCTGCAAAGAGGATGGCTTTGATTATCCTATCGTGTCCAAAATGACCTCCTGCAACACCTTGGTGTGCAGTTTCTAGTATTCTCAAATAGTCGCTTTCATGAACACATTGTCTTAAATATCCATCTTGTCCTCGTTTGTATAGATTATTGCCAATAAGTGAGTAGTCTTGAGCTTCTTGCTCTAGACTTCGTTGTCGTGCTAAGGTTATTCCTTGAGGGAATGTCTTCGTCCTCAAGTATGTCACTAAAGCTTCACTCCATTCTAGTGTGAGAGACACGTGATATAATGTAGCATGTTCTACTGGTGGTCTTTCACAACAGACATAGCATTCTTTACACAACTTGTAGACGTCTGCTTCCATCGAAGGCCAATAGAATCATAGTCTATGCAGAGTCTGCAATGTACGATGTTTCGAGTGATGTTGCGTTAATGCACCTATGTGTGCTAATTGCAACCAATTTGCATGTTCTGATTCATCTACACAACAAGCAAGAATCTTTTGATTATCTTGTTTATATATACTTCCTGCTATTATTTGATATCTTTGAGACTTGGTAATCTCTACTTCCTTGATCCTTATCCTAGGATTCTTGGGTCCATATGTGAGAATAGGGACTATCGGCTTAGCCCATTCTGGTGCTATCTCAAGGTTAAACAAATATGCATCTGGTAATTCATCCGCTATTCCTTGAGGAGCTTCTCCTGAGGTTAGTCTCGAGAGGTGGTCAGCTCTAAGATGTGTCTTTCCTTTCCTGACTACTACTTCAAAGTCATACTCCATGAGTAATAGAAACCAACGTATTAGTCGTCTCGTGTTACATGGCTTATTGACTAAGTAAAATAAAGCTTGATGATCTGTAAAGAATTTGAACTTATTCGCCAACAAATAATGCCTGAATTTCTTTACGGCGTAGATCATTCCTAATCCTTCTCGTTCCGTAGTGGTGTAGTTTCTTTCTACTACATTCAACTGTCTGCTTGTGTAAGCTATGGGGAGATCTATATTACCTTCATTCATGGGTTGTGCTAACACACATCCTATGGCATAGTTGGATGCATCCACATGTACATAGAATGGCTTACTCCAATCTAGGGTTGTCAATATAGGTGTTGAGCACAAACGTCGTTTAAGTTCATTGAACGAATTTTCACATTCGTCTGTCCATTCAAAATTGGTCAAAAGGGAGTACAGAGGCTTGGCTATGATTGCATACATGTGTATGAATCGTCTGTAATAACCACAATGACCCATAAATGCCTGTACTTCTTTTACGTTATTTGGCCTAGTGTCACTCTAGCACAATGGTGAGTACCAACGTGAGAAGATTCACCTCATAATTGTCAATCCGTGGAGACGTGAGGACTAGTATGAAGACTATGAGCAAGTGAAGGCACAAGTGTGTGAGTGAGAAGCACACAAGCATGCACACACATACACACACGCGCACACAAGGCAAGAACAAGGAGAGGAACGATGGAGTTCTTTGCATTAGTCAAAAAGTCTCTTACATAAGCTCAATTAAAAAACAATCTAACCCCAAAAATGAGCTCTCTAGCTTTTTTTATAGTTTTCTAACTAGCTTTGGTCTTGTCCAGACCTAGTGTCTGGCCTAGTTAAAAATTAGGTTCTAGAGCCTATTTGAGGGCTCAAACAGAGTCTAAAAATTATGAAAATTGATATGTAGCTAGTTCTAATACTCCTCAAGCTCGAGGACTCCTCGGCTTGCACAAAATGGATTCTATTCTACCAAAAATGGAATTTACAATGTTTGTGTAGTGATTAAAATCACTTGAGTTGTAAATGATCCATGGAAAAAATGATTGGGCCTTGTTGCCGTATTGTGCATGACTGCTCCGTTGCGCTAGTATGCTCTTCATCTGACTTGTATGCCAACACTCCCCCCTTCCTAGCGTCTGTCGCCCCTGACAGACCTCTGTTCTATAGGGTGGTCGATATAGTATTGGATGACATTCGTGGCAAGTTCGTGTTCTCCTATCCTTAAGCCTCTTGCTAGATCAGCTTCCAATGCATCCCAATTTATTGCGCCAGGGACCTCTGGTTGCGGTGTGGTGTAGTAATCAGAGTACATTGCTTGTTCACAAGCAAAGAGATGGAGCAGGTGTGTTGGCTTCGGTGCGAAGACCTCCGAGTGATACTCCCAGAAACCTGATCTGAACATTTCTTCGAAGGTTTGTTTGTAACATGCAGGGAGGTATTTGATGTGTGCATGCCAGGCGTAAGCCACACGAATACTGGGGGTGGTGCTCATGTCATACACCAAATCATAATTTCCATTGGTAAACCCGGGTAGACGTACCTGTGGTGCGGCTGCATTTTTAAAGGTTTTCAGGACTACCTGCATCATATCTAAAATCTTAAGCATCATTTGAGCTGCCACATCTGGCATGGGCTTCAATCGCGGCATCCAATGTCGAATTGTTCCCATCATGTACGCTACCGACGGTGGTCCCTGTGGTGGCGCAATGTATGGGTAGTTTAGCCATTCCTTGCATTGCGCGTTGTTCTGCACTTTGATATTGAATGCCTTCCAAGACCTGCGGCGTGGAACTGGACCGTAGCATGGATTGTATAGGAGATGTAAAGGCGTGTTGTTCCATGTGCGTAGCATTTCTGGATATGTCTCTAGAAGTTTCTGCTGCCAGGTGGGTTGACGAATTTTGCCTTTTTGCACCTCTGGAGGAAGGTCTTCGGGTTGAAATTGGGTAGCAAAGGTAGGAATCTTACCCGTGACTCTCTGTATTTCTGCATTATAATTAGCTAGAATAATATAATAAGGCCTGTATTGGAGTTCAGATGAGAGGATAAGGCGTCTCGATGACAGGTTCTTGAAGTAAGCAGATTGTAGCACAATTTCCTCTATGACCCTCATGGCCTGATTTTGCACTACTGTGCGCTCTTCGTGAGAACTCCCGATTTCCTCCACTTGACGTAGCCATGGAGGCCGTGGTGCTTCGAATGTGTCCTGAGCTTCTTCCGTTTGTTGGCCTCCTGGGAAGGGTTGTGGGTCGTATTCTTCTTCAAATGTTTGTTCCACAGGAATTTGTACTACTTCTTCGTCGGTGGGAGCCTCTGGAGGGGAAGGTGGTCTCTCATATTATAGTAGACGTGCTTGCAATTCGGTGACCTGTTTTTGGAGATCTTTTAAGGCCTCTGAGTCTGTGAGAAGTGAAGCCGCGGAGGAGGTGGCTTGAGAGGCTGCTGTTGTTTCTTTTTGGTGTTTCTGCTTCAGTTGACCCAGTTCCTCTGATAGCTGGTCATGTGCTTCAAGCAGCATGGCATAGTCTTCCAATATGATCTTGATATTGTCGGGGGTCACTACTTGAAACTTTGATGGGCTGATGGGTGCCCCAGGTGTGCTTTTGATAGCTGCTTCTAGGTTTTCCTGATTTTGTAATTGCAGGCGTCGATTCTCTTCATGAGCGGCAGCAAGATGTCACTTGAGCAGGGCCATATTTCGTTGAAGCTTTGAATTGCGTTCCAGCTGTGTCCGTAGATGACCTTCTACCACTTGTATTGCTTCCTGATCTGTGTTCTGTAACTGTACCTCCAATATGCTATGAGCCTCTTGGAGAGTTTGGAATCGTGTGTGGAGGCGAGCATTTTCCTCTTCTAGTGCAGCAAGGCGGTGTTGTAGTGTCTCCGAGTGCTCTTGCAGGCGTTCATTCTGTGGAGCTGATTGTAATCTATCCTTAAGTTTGATATACAAGCTAGCATGGTGTCCAATGCATTGCCTATAGATGGGGGGGGGGGTGTTTACAATGGAAGATGCATGGGAAGGGAATTGGGGAAGGGGAAGAGTGAATGATGTGTCTATTGAAGACGTGTGTGTGGGTGAAATTGGTGGAGGGGGAATGGGAGGAGGTGGAAGCGTGGGGGGAGGGGGAGGTGCCGTGGGTGGTGAAATGTCCATACTTTCAGGAGTGGGTTCGAGTGTGGGGTCTACCATATACATTGGAATGGTAGGTGGTGTGTGTGTGAAAGTGGTGAATAGATGAGAAGTGGGGTGGGGAGCTGAAAATAAAGGGAATGGTTGAGACCTAGGTTGAAAAGTTCTAGCAAGGAAGTTATGGAGGGATTGGAGAAGTGGAGAGATGGAGGTTGGGGGTTGAGGTCGTAGAGTTGAGGAGGGCATGAAGGGTTGCGTGGTAGCAGGGAAACCCATGAATATGGATCTAGGGTCAGGATGACCTATGGCTGAGGGCATGGGGGATGGTTGTCCTAGGGCAGGCTCTATGAGCGATTCGGTGGATTGTGTAGTGATGGTGGTTGCTTCATAGATTGGGTTATCAGAGGTGGAGAATAGGGTTGAACTAGAGATGGGAGTGCGGAAGATGAAGGTTTGTTCGGTCGGTTGAGTGGTCGAGGTGATTTCCACGGTTTCTGCTCTAGGAGGCGATGGTGGGGTTGTGGGTGGTAGTGGCTCGGTGGATTCCTCATGGGTGACTGGGTGCTCTTGGCTAGCAGTTCCTGTTGCTTGGGAGGTTGTCCCGATGGGTTCGGATGTAATAATTGGCCCTTCTGCCGTTGTAATGGGTATCTGGATATTCTTACCTGACCGTGGTCGTGTCTAGAATCTTCGTGGATCATATTGAACTGGAGACCTCCTAATGGCGGTCTGCACTGCTTCTACTACCCCATATGTTTCTGCCATCAATAAGAGACCTTCACTATATTCTGAGTCAACTCCTGCTTCTTCCAACAGCTGAGTCATGAGTACTCTATTGCTCTGTTCGGTGAGCAGTTGTTGCGATCGCACTCGTTCCATGATTTGATACAGCCTTCGGAGTTCTGCTGTATAGGCTGGGGCTTTAGTGGTCTCCTCTTCATATGCTCCTTCTTCTTCTAGGTGTCCTTGTTGTTGACCTTGCTGAGCGTCACTCCAATGTACATGGCAGCCATCTGCAGATTTTCTTCTTCTTTGTGAAGATGTGCCTTGTTCTTCTGCATCTGAATAAAACTCTACATCAGAG